>SSNS01000041.1:2626698-2966140 GCA_006937985.1 Aphyosemion australe
GGTGAATAATAAATCTGTTATCTTTCACCTGAAAGTCTTGGTGGGCAGAGACGGATGGGGTGAATGTATTGGTGGTAGTGTTCAAAGTATCATGTACACATGAAGTTTGTAGTTTGTGAAACTTTTTCTTTTTTTAGTGTAACAGGATTACGTTACTGACAATGTTATGAGGTGTCTGGGGGGTGCTGTCTGGGGGTTGCTAACCTTGTTAATTGGAAAGCACACTGAGTTGCCTCTGTGTATGAAATATACAAATAAAGCTGCCTTGCCCTTAAAAAATAGGCTGGCTGAAAAAAGAAAAACACAATAAATAATTGATTGAAAGCTGCTGCTGAATTATGCTATAAGAAAATCATAAATCAGCTTGGATCAACATATGGTACTGCAGATTTTCCAGGTAGGTTGAATTGTATGAAAGCATTTTAATGTTTTTTTTTCCAGACATTTCAAAAACGCACTCCAAACCTAGTTACCCCAGATGGGCCTTTAATAAACCAACAAATAAGTCAGGGGGAGAGAATTTCTCCACTGCAAACAAAGAAGAAAAGGACAAGAAAATGTGACCGTCATCCCTAATGAGGCAGGAGAGTCTGAAAAACGTACAAGAACTTTCTCCAGACATAACATTCTGGTAAATGTCAAACTCCCAAACACCCACAGACAGATACCGGTATCTGAAGGACAGCAAACATAAGCAGAGAGTGATTGTTGGACTTTTGCATAAAGGAGAGACCAATTACTCAAACGTATTGCACAAACCAGAACCAAGATTCTGCTGTCCATACTTCCTATTGATAAAGAGATGAATAAAAGCTGTTTGTCCAAGGTCAGGTCTAAGGTCACGGCTCTGAACCTTTTCCTTAGACAGTTTCAAATCTACACCTTAAGAATAATCATCAGAACATATTGCAGGTAGATCAAAACAACAAAGACCCTAATGACCCCCTGATGGGAGCACTTGGGGAGGGATTTTCAAACTAGCATGCAACTATAAAGCTCTCTATACAAATAAAACACTTGGTATTAAAATACTTTCTGATTGAATTTAGAAAGTTCCTCAGATGAAAATAAAATTGGCTACAACATAAATACAGCTCCTTTTCCTTAAAAATGACAATATGGCAAAGACACCAGCTGTGACTGTTTCACAGTATTTTACTTAAAGGTACAACATGTAAGAATGAAGTAACAATGACATCCTGTGGTCAAATTTGGTTACTGCAGTCCATTTTTCCAAACAAAAAGTTACTATTTCACTGCCACTCCGTGAGTTTCATGGTTGTTGCCAGTTATGGATCAGCGCCAGAAGATTATAGATGATGAGTCATACACAGCAAGTTGATAAGTAGATAAATACATTGTCAAATCTGGTGCTAGCACTCTTGGGTGTTTTACGGTAAAAAGCACTTATTACACTTATTACTAATGCCTCCAGCATTAGAGTAAGTGTGTTTGTTTGCCATCAGCTTTCTGTTATAGTTCTGAACGACTCATTAAAGGAAGAAAAATGCCACAATTGACTCAGTTTTTACGTCACACATCCAGAGAGAGCCGCGAATCTGCCGCTCCAGCCTCCTGGAGGCAGCCGAGCGAGGCTCCCATGCAAGGCTCCCATGCAAGGCTGTAGTCATCCCAGCAGCCTGTGGAGCTCTCTGAGGGAGACCACAGAAACACCACAGCTCTTTGAGTTGATTCACTTCTGAGTCACTCAGCTGCAATTTCTGGCTAAAAGTGCCCAAAAACCTCCGTTAGCTTCGGGTTAACTCTAGGTTTGCTCAGGTAGTTCGTAGCTACCCCCGTTGGCTCCAAGCTCCGTGTAGCTTCGGGTTAGCTCATAGCTACATTGGTTCAGATTTTATGGGTGTCAATCATTTGCTCCCACCCTCACAGCCCCACTCTCAGCTCCACTTTTTTTTCCCATTTTTGTATTGTCTGGGCGTGACGAGATGTGTGACATGGCCAAGATGGCGGTGATTGGAACCACCCATTTTGCTTCAAAAGAGCCCCACAGAAAGCTATGGGTGGGGTTTGTCCATCTTTTTTATACAGTCATTGGCACAGACTTGGCAACCTCATGGGCTCACAGATTGTAAACAGTAACTACGTCCCTCTTGTTTTTTTTTATTAAAGGAGAAAAATTGACAACCCCTGAGAAAGAAATCTGTTTCAATGTAACCTTCCTTCCAGCACGATTGAGACATTAGACTGTTTTGTGATTTTTTTTCACTAAAGAATTCTCATATACTGCTGCTTTAAAGATAGTCAGGATTGACTCTAAGAGTTAATGCCAAAGTTTTAAGCCAACATGTTGCACACTGGAGTATGTGGTAGGGAGGACTCTTAACTAAGGCATATTGTGGCACAACATCAATATAATTGAGTTATAGCCATTTTTCTGTTTTGCTAACATCATTTTGATTAGGATTCGGGTTCTACCTTAATTTGGGTTGACTCTAAAAATGATTTGATTGTAAATTATATTTTATAAGAATTATTTCCCAGTCCTTGTCCTGTGGTTCATTTGCTCACATGCACAGAGAGGCCAAAAACAAAACAAAACACATGCCTTTGGTAGCAGGCAATTAAAGCATGGCCAGTTCATGAACCAGTCAATGATAGAAAAATGTTCAAGGGTGATTTTCAGTAATCTGATGATTGCACACTCAAAACACCACATACATTATTGCTACCACGTCCCTAAAATCTCTGAAGTTTAGCATCTTGGGTCTAACGCAACAACAACAGAGTACAAAAAGTCCCAAGTCTCCTGTTGCAGAAAAGGTCAATCTTTATATGGGAATACAATTTTATACCAGTGAAAAGATCTGTCTACTAAAAATGTACAACAAAAATATCTCAAGCTTGTTTATTCCTCTGGTCCGTTTCTCTAGTGCAGCCTCTCAAGTGGCTAGCTAGCTCTATGAGTACCTGCATGTTTTATTATGGTTTTATTTTCCACTACGTCACCATTCAGCTGACTAAACTCTAAGCAACTTAGCTTCCAATCTCTTCCTCCAAAATTCTGATCCTTGTGACCCCTGGTGGAATAAACCTGATGTTCTTGAAGCAATCACATCTTCTAAAATACTTCTCAAGTATAGCTAAGTTAGTTATTTTAATCTGCCCAAATGTTAAAGGTCCTATAATCATGCAAAATCTACTTTTTAGAGTTTTTGACCATGTTTTATTGTTATATCCTAAACACCCCAAAGCAGATTCTGGCTTCACATATCCGGTCTCAGCTGCTTCTTTCCTTTAGCGCTGCACATTTTTGCTAAGCAACTGCATTCAGCTGGATGGGGTTGTTGCTGCATCATCACCAATGACTGCAAAAAAAAAATATTTTCACAATAGGAAAACTCATAAAAACGAACAAACAACAATCCATGAGGATGTTCCCTTTGATGATTGGTCAGATTGTCTGGGGGCGGGACTACCAGAGGTAAATTCAGGAAAAAAGTGCTGAGCCTAAACTAGCCTCTTAGGGTGTGTCCAAATTCAGGGGCTGCATCCTCCAAGGACGTGGTCTACCGGAAACAAGCGGTTGTGAATTTGGACGTCTAGCTTTCAGATTTCCACCCCTACCCTGGCAAATGTCCTGTCACCAACCGTGACTACCTTGAACCGAAGCTAAAGATAATGGAGCTCGAAAGTTTTCCTGACTTTTTTAATCCTGGAAGAGTTACAGCAGCTGTACTTAAAATGAGCTCTGTTAAAATTAATTGAATTTTTAAAATTACTATTGTTTAAAATCACTTAAAATGTTTTATATAAATGACTAAAGCCCTAAATCGAAACATTTTTAGTTTATACATTTATAATTGTAACTTTAATCCACCATTGTTGGAAAAAATCTCCTGTTTGGCCTGCAGTGCTCCTTGGGATATGGTGAGCTGTGAAGGAAACACTGGGTCCGCCCTTCGAAGGAAAAGAGGATTTGAAGGAGTCTTTGAATTTGGACAGCCTTTGTCACGGCGCTGTGGCGTAATCGGCCTTAAAATCCAGTCCACGAAAGATACAGCCCCTGAATTTGGACACACCCCTTAGCGTACGTTAGTTTAGACCTTTCAGGGATAAAATCAGCCACATTTCCACCCCTGAAAAACAGCATGAATAAAATGATGCATTCTGGTCATCAGATCGTCTTTGATATTGTTTGCCATTTGTGAAGAGCTTTATTGTCTTCTGTTAAACTAACAATGTTGCATTAATAACATTTTCCACTGGCTGAGAGCATCATATTTATCCTGTAATAAGAACCAGGTTCCAGCAGATTGTAATTTATGAGATGATTAAAGACAAAGCAGCACTCAAAAAACTCATTTGGTGAATCTGACTTGTAAATTGGTGGCAAAATGAGAGGTTTGGTGATGGAAACGGTTTTGTTGTGCTTCTGTGTTCATCTTAATAAATTGGATTATTCATGTTTACCTATAATCCAACCCAGAAAGCACAAAAAAAAAAGATGATTGCTGCTTTCCACCAATGTCTTGGTGTAATTAAAACTCTATTGATATTCAGCACCAAGCTTAAACCTGACCCAGCACCTCTGTTTTTAATCAGTATGCTGCCTGTTAGAATAAGAACTCTGGCTCATACTGCTTACAAAGCAGGTAAATGTGCTGATCGCACCGCATCACCGTTTTATTCAAAACCATGAGTGATGTTATATTTTCTTGTCATTAAAAATGACATTTTTAGACACGGCTTGGGAAATTGTTATAATTAAACAGCAGGATTGCTCTATGGTGGTAAAAAGGTTGTCTCAGTTTTCAAGCTTTGTCATAAAAAAGTGACAAAACTAAATGTGTAACAATCTTGTTATTGATCTGACATGTTAGACGCAGCAGAAATAACATAGTAACAAACCTACTATGGAAATTTGGAAAGTAAAGATGGTTTAGTTCACAGTTGGTTTGAGCCAAACTAATATTTTAGTTTTATATAAAAAAGAGTGACGTGTGAATGGTAGAGTGTGTTAGAAAAACACAAGAATAGCTTATACCAAGTGTTGCCCTTTTTTTACTCTCTTTTTACAAACCGCTCATCTGTCTTTATTCTCCTTTTTTTTATTGTAGAGGACCCCCTTCAAAAACAAGATGGCTTATTTCAAGGGGCTTATCCTCTGAAATAAATGTGAATAAATAAATAAATAAATAAATAAATAAATAAATAAATAAATAAAATTGCCAGAATGGGCTGCCACCTTATCGTGGTGGAGGGGTTTGAGTGTCCCAATGATCCTAGGAGCTAAGTTGTCTGAGGCTTTATGCCTCTGGTAGGGTCACCCATGGCAAACAGGTCCTAGGTGAGGGATCAGACAAATTGCAGCCCAAAGACCCCTTATGATGAGTTCAACAGATAGATGCAGTGTTCCCTCGCCCGGACGCGGGTCACCGGGGCCCCCCTCTGGAGCCAGGCCTGGAGTTGGGGCACGCTGGCAAGCGCCTGGTGGCCGGGCTTTCACCGGCCGGGCATAAAGTTAAAGTTAAAGTCCCAAGTATTCATCACACACTGGTGAAATTACATCTCCGCATTTGACCCATCCCCATGGTGCAGCGGTAAGCTACAGCGGTGAGCTGCAGCTGTGGCCGCGCTCGGGAACTATTTGGTGGTTTAACCCCCCAATCCAACCCCTTAGTGCTGAGTGTCAAGCGGGGAGGTACTGGGTCCCATTTTTTCAAAGTCTTTGGTATGACCCGACCGGGAATCGAACCCTGATCTCCCAGTCCCGGGGCGGACACTCTACCACTAGGCCACCGGAGCTGGTTAGCCCAAAGAGGAGACGTGGGTCCCCCCCTTCCCATGGGTCCACCAAAGGGGTCGGGTGCGATGTTCAAAGGGTGGTAGCCGAAGGCGGGGACCTTGGCGGTCTGATCCTCGGCTACAGAAGCTAGCTCTTGGTACGTGGAATGTCACCTCTCTGGTGGGGAAAGAGCCGGAGTTGGTGTGTGAGGTTGAGAGGTTTCGACTAGATATAGTTGGACTCACCTCAATGCATGACTCTGGCTCTGGAACCAGTTTCCTCGAGAGGGGTTGGACTCTCTACCACTCTGGAGTTGCTCCCACTGAGAGGCGCCGAGCAGGGGTGGACATACTTCTTGCCCCCCATCTTGGTGCCTGTACGTTGGGGTTTACCCCGGTGAGCGAGAGTATAGCCTCCCTCCATCTTCGGGTGGGGGGATGGGTCCTGACTGTGGTTTGTGCTTATGCACCAAACTACAGTTCAGACTACCCACCCTTTTTGGAGTCCCTGGAGGGGGTACTGGAAAGCGCTCCTTCGGGTGACTCCCTCGTTCTGCTGGGGGACTTCAATGCTCACGTGGGCAACGACAGTGAGACCTGGAGAGGTGTGGTTGGGAGGAACGGCCCCCCCGATCTGAATCCGAGTGGTGTTCTGTTATTGGACCTCTGTGCTCGTCATGGATTGTCCATAACGAACACCATGTTCAAGCATAAAGGTGTCCATATGTGCTCTTGGCACCAGGATACCTTAGGCCGCAGGTCGATTTTGTTGTCATTTCATCTGATCTGCGGCCGTATGTCTTGGACACTCGGGTGAAGAGATGGGCGGAGCTGTCAACTGACCACTACCTTCATAACTTTTATGGACAAAATTTCTAGGTGCAGCCAAGGTGGTGAGGGGATCCGTTTTGGTGGCCTAAGGATCAGGTCTCTGCTTTTTGCAGATGATGTGGTCCTGTTGGCTTCGTCAGAACGTGATCTCCGGCTTTCGCTGGAGCAGTTCGCAGCCGGGTGTGAAGCAGCTGGGATGAGAATCAGCTCCTCTAAATCCGAGACCATGGTCTTGAGTCGGAAAAGGGTGGAATGCCTTCTCCAGGTCAGGGACGAGGTCCTGCCCCAAGTGGAGGAGTTTAAGTATCTCGGGGTCTTGTTCACGAGTGAGGGAAGGGTGGAGCATGAGATCGATAGGCGGATTGGTGCTGCGTCTGCAGTGATGCGGGCGTTGTACCGGTCTGTCGTGGTGAAGAGAGAGCTGAGCCGAAAGGCGAAGCTTTCAATTTACCGGTCGATCTACGTTCCTACCCTCACCTATGGTCACGAGCTTTGGGTAGTGACCGAAAGAACGAGATCACGGGTGGCTGGACTCTCCCTTAGAGATAGGGTGAGAAGCTCGGTCATCCGGGAGGGGCTCGGAGTAGACCCGCTGCTCCTCCACATCGAGAGGAGCCAGTTGAGGTGGCTTGGGCATCTGGTTAGGATGCCTCCTGGACGCCTACCTGGTAAGGTTTTCCAGGCACGTCCAACCGGGAGGAGACCCAAAGGAAGACCCAGGACACACTGGAGAGATCATGTCTCTCGGCTGGCCAGGGAACGCCTTGGGATTCCCCCGGAGGAGCTGGCCCAAGTGGCTGGGGAGAGGGAGGTCTGGGCTTCCCTCCTTAAGCTGCTGCCCCCGCGACCCGACTCCGGATAAGCAGAAGAAAATGGATGGATGGATGGATGGATGGAAATACTGACCAGTTAGCAAAAACACAGAAAATCATTTGAGATGCAACAAAAATCACTTGTTGACTGGAATTGGCCCAAATCAGCATGATCAGTCCATTTGAAACTGAAAAATTAGATTTTTTTTCTGCAAACACACTGATGCTAAGTGTTAATTCATGCTTTTTATAACAAATCTTCCACGAGACTGATACGTTTCTTCTTACACAGGCAAGTAACTTAGCTTGTCTGTCTAACCTCGGCTTTCCACAGGACATAATAGTGGTGCTCTACCTGCAAGCTCCCTTCCAACCGGGAGCGATTCTAACGTGAAACGGGAGCAAAAGCGTTCCACACAGCTGATCCCGTGAGGTCACAAAATCACGGGAGAATAGCAACACCACGTGTGATTTCAGAAGTCCACACAATAAAAGGCAAGGAGAAAGACGGCTGCATGTGTTTGTGGTTTATTGTCTGTTCTGTTTACATCGGCTACGGGGGTTTCACAGGTAATGACGTACTGCACATGACTTTTATTTTGAAAGTTTTACACTGCCTTTGTGTTTGACTTCCTGTTTGTCCCGATCTAAACTGCGGCGTTTGACATGTTTTAGAAGCGTAGCGTGTAAAAAATAGACTAGATTTCGTTTCTGGGACACGTCCAGAACGTTACACATAGCTGCCGGTGGAAAGGACCCTGTCCGCTATATCGGCGGCTAATTGAGGCGTATACGTTTCACATCCTGTGGAAAGCCAGGGTTAGAAGAAACATATCGCTCTAGTTTAAATGAGGCACCATGAACTTTTCCCCTACACGTCTTCCATTAATTAGTTCCAGAACTGTATAAGAATCAGAAATTGGTATCAGTCCACAAAACTGGAATCGGTGCATTTCTAAACACTAAATCTTTATCATTTATAAAGTGGTTTTATAAAATGTTGTAAGCTTAATTTAGAGATTATGGAAACAATGTTTACAGAATTAGTAAAATGACAACCATGTAAATTACACTTGGTGTAAAAAAAAAGCAACTCTAGTACATATTTGAGAAATTGTACTTTACACCTTTACGTATTTACTTTTTTCTTCAACTAAAGGGTTTCAACTTTACTTTTTCCAGCTTTAGTTTGACTTTATTCACTCTCTGAAAATGCACACAAAATAAATGTTTTAGTGAAGAGGCATGTTAAAAACCACAGCAATTTATATTTTTAGCTACAGCTAAAAAGTTTGCAAAATTCAACAACTAGCAACCATCACATGCTTTACAACTCATATTCAGATTCAGACAAATATGTAAAAATACCTCTGATGGGACATTTAACATGCTTTTATAACATTACATGATTCATTTGTAGTTTTCTGTGATTTTAAATACAGTTAGATTTTAATATGAAATGTTTTATTTAAATAATTAATTTGCCTAATGCTGTAATAACAAAGTGGTTAATTGGCTTTTGCTCCTTACTTAAATTCATGATCTTCCTTTGTTCTATCTGCAGCGACCCACTTTCTTATTAGATCATTAAAATTTCATTTCATCACTCACTCACAAACTTAACTTCCTGTGGTATTCTCACTTTTACTGGCTATATGCCAGTCACGGTGCAACCTGCTGGGCCAATACGTGCACAACGATTTTGCAACGTACTCTCTGCAGGCATTAAAGGGCATAAAGCTGTGTGAAGCTCTTCTACTGCAAAGCACAAAAACGTAATTCACATATCAGCCATTTGAAATGATGACCGACATTTTGAAAAGATTTTAAAGTAGCAGCATCATATGATGCAGATATTATATGGAGGTTTAGATGTCTTAAGAGTAGTAAATGTGTATTTTTTTCTGCAGCTGGATATGTGGCATGAAAGCAGCTTTAGGGGTGATATTCAAAACAGCTGATTGTTGCATAAAACCAGACAAAACTAAAGCAGGTGTGTCGATACAAGGACACACAGTAATTATAAACTTCATATTACGGTTAAATCGGCATAAATTTACCACTAATCACTATAATTTGCAGCAACACAACAAAATCAAGCTGTCTACATAAATTTATTTAAACAATCAAAACATAAAACCTGTTTACAATATCATTTATAACAATAAGAAATAAAGAACATTTGCAAATGAGAGGTTATCATAAGCCCAAAGCAGGCAGTTCAGTCAGGAAAAACATGTTACATAAGCTGTAATGAATCAAGTTCCTCTTTTCTAGGCCACGAAGGCTTCTACGTTCATTAATTCCTTGTTCACTTACCTCAGGTTCTGAATATATTAACTGCTTTTGCCTCGTCTCTATCACAATGGTGAGATCAGAATGACTCTGCTTCTGCCTTGTCTGGGTCGCGAGCCTGAAAGGAAAATCCTGGCAGATGTTACTATCATGGCTATGGCTAAATCCTGCTTGTATCAAACCCAGCGTTTTGGATTAACCATCTCAGCCAATGGCTACATCTGCTATGCAACACAAACAGAAGTGAATGTTGCAATGGATTTACTTTCTTTATTTATAAAATGTCAATTTGCAGGCCCAAATTCACTCAGAAATAAAACTTAAGCAGACGCTGTTAGCTACGAGTTTTTCACCCTGAAACTCTATTAAAAGTTTTTAGGTTATTTGTTATCTGTCTGAAAAGCACTTAGTAGTACTTTAACTCCAAATGTTCAACCTCATTCCCCAAACACCATCCTAGTCTTTAGATGGGATCTGACCTAATTATCTGAAATGCTCTTCTTTCATGTTGACGAAAATTGGAAAACATTTTGTCGTGTTGGTGGAACACAGAAACACAAAGGCTCCAACCAGCCTGCTGTCCTTGAATACAAAAATACATAAAGATGCATAAATTTATACATAAAAGAACAAAGATGCGTGCAATGATTTCAAACGAAAAGAAACTCTCCTTGCAGAAGAGGTTTTAGGAATAATATGCAAAGTATTCAAGACAGACTTGCAGCCTTACTCCAACTCTTTGATTACAGTGTAATATTTCTCCCTGTAATGAATGTAAAAAATACACTTATTGATCTGATCTGAGGCCACCATTCATTCATTGTCATTTATTTGTTCGTTTAAATCCACTTTTTGAGTTTTTTTATCCACTTTTCCAGCTGACGTGTGACTCTGTGACTTTAATAAACAGAAAATAGCTTTACTGTCCATTTGGAGCTTATAATAAAAGTTTAAACAATGTCTTTTCCTCAAGCATATAAAGGTATAACCTTCAAATCTTAAAACTTTTGCACAGTAAAAGCACATTTTAACAATATAAAAGTGACAAAAACAATATCTCAAGGAATTTCTAATTACGGTGTTCCACAGGGCTCAGTCCTGGGTCTCTTGTTGTTTGTAATCCATGTGCCTCTTCTTCAGCACATTCTAAGTTCATTTAAAGACGTCGCCTACCACTGTTATACGGATGATATTCAATTGTATGTCTGTTTTAAGCCTTCTAAAAACCTTCTAGACTGAATGTGTTATTAAACTGTTTTGGCCTGTATGGCAAGAAATTTTCTACAACAGAACGAAGTAAAACTAAAATCCTTGTTTGTGCAACTGACGAGCACAAATATGCAATTAGCGAGGCGCTAGGTCCATTACCCTCTTAGGCCAACCATAAGAAATCTTGGGAGTTAGTTTGTTACTGGTTTCACCCTGGAAAGCCATGTTCAGTCTTGCTTTTCTCAGTAACGGAAAATTGCTAAACTGCTTAATTTTGTCTTCAGATCAGAATTGGAACTCCACGCTTTTGTCTCCTCCCGCCTTTATATTTTTTAAGTCTTTGTTTTCCTGGCTGAATTCTGCCTCTGGACCATCTTCAGGTTGTTCATCATGCCTCACCTCTACTCATTCAGCTTCATTGGCTTCCCATTCGTTCTAGCGCAAACTATAAAGCTTTGGTTCTGACAAATGGCGCCTTGAACAATCAAGCCCCTAGGTGCACTGCAGACCTCCTGACCCATTATGTCCCAAGCAGGTCGTTGAGATTGGGCGACCAGGGCCTTTTGGTTGTACCTCTTAATGGACTGAAAACTATGGGCTGTTCTCGTCCATTGTTCCCGTTCTCTGAAATGCCCTTCCAGCAGCCCTGAAGTCTGCACTCAGTCGATACGTGTTTTTTATTTTTCTTATTTCATTTTAAAAAATAAACAAAAACAATAAGAAGAAAACAAAAACAACAAAGTATACCTATAACACCATACAATTTTGAATGAAAAGGAACAGAATGAAGAAAATAGCTTATAATTTCTGCCCCATTTTACAGAAAGAAATTAACACATTCTAAATTGTAATTATTTACACACACAATACATTTTTTGCCACAATACTTTCTAATTTCCAGATTGTATCATAGACTTTAGTTTAGTTTACCTTTTCATAATTTCTTAATTATTTATTAATGTTTAAAAAACATCTTAGGAAGTAACTTTTAAAATGGTTTTTAACTGGTTGTTTTTACTCTGATGTCCTATTGTTTCACTTTATGACTTGTATTGAGGGGTGCTTTATAAATAAAGTTTTACTGCAATATTGCATTTTTCTTTTAATTATTGTTTATTATAAGTGCTTTTTGAATGTCAAAATAACTGGTAGATACTCCTGTTATCTTAAATAGGTGAGATAATTGGCAACAGAGAGGTGAGATTAGTGTCAAAATACTAAAAAAAACTTTTCAACAAAAAAAGAGAATGCAGGAAAAATATTTATCTAAAATTTGTCAAATTGATTTCTTTTTATATTTCTTCACAACTTAAAATATCCATTGTTTATCCATTAGTTTAAATATCTTCTTTTTTACATTTCTGTATATTTTTTACTTTTTTGTAGCTTTCACAGAATATTTGCTCATATTTGTGGGTGGGCTGGGGCAAGAAAATAAATAGCTGAATAATTCTATAGAAACAGAAATGTTTGGAAAATGTTTCACCTTGAACAAAATGGTTGTAATTCAAGTTATTATGTAGCATGAATGACACAAAACAGTTTTTCCCCTTTCAGCTGGAACACATAAGACTTAATTGTTTCACAGCAGTTAATTAAATGATCTTTTGTGTAGCATTTCCAGCTGAAGCATTAAACCCCACCAGACACAATATCAGCATCAGTGGGAAACTTTCAATTCCTATTTTAACATAAACATTATCTGTCTTCAGCCGCTGTCACTTTAAACTGTTATGATGAAGCTGCACCGTTCTAGTAAAAATACATACCAGTGTGCAAAATTCCACGTCTCCTCTGGAAATGATTTTGAATTTTCAGTAAAATCGGTTGAGAAGGTGGTGGGTGGGCACAAATCTTTAGAAATTTCAAAGAACATTTGCTCTCTAAAAGTCAAGACACGAAAGCACAGCTATTCAAAGAGTGACACATAAAGTAGCTAGTCTGAAAGCATGAAACCAGGATGCAAAATGGTGTTTTAGAATAAAAGCACCAATAATAGAGATTCAAAAAAAGAGGCAAATGGAATTTTAAAGATGCTTTTCAAAATAAAGCTCCAAACATGCTTCATGCATGAAAATGATGTGAACTGTGCTCTCAACATGTGATGTGCAACATTTATTGGTCATCAGGATTAAAAATGATAACAACAGGACAAAACACACAAAATCCTAACTGCATGGTAGCTTAGGTGCAGCATGAAAGTTGCAGGTTCAAATCCCAGCTGTGTTCTTTCTGTGCAGCGTTTGCATGTGTTTTCTTTGCATGTGTGTGTTTTTCTCCTGGTACGTGTTAATTTAATTCACTGCATGACTACATCCACAATTTGAGCTCACTTTGGGTAAAACTGTCTGCCAATTAAATAAGCATTATTAAACCTTTTATAAAGGCAATAAATTATTCTCCAGACATGTGGCATACAATGCTTCATATATGACTCATAAGATAAGGGACATTCTTTGGTGAAAATAGTGAAACAGGGAGGTGGTCTGCAGGTTTCATCTGCAGCTGCAGCTCTTCTTGCAGGCAATCGCACAAGTGACGACGACACAACTGACCAAGGAACGAGTAGGTCAGAGACGTTTACTTTAGCAACCCTAATAACCTGTTTTTGTGAATAAATTATTTAGCCAGAAACTTAAATTTGACCAAGCTTTTGAAGGGTGATGAAAAAAAAGAAAATGTATTTTTACAAGTAGAAAAAGACTTTGCTCACTTCCATTTATTTGCTTTCGATGTGTTGTATTTACACTTCAGGAAAAATGTTGAACTGAATCAATTCATGCAGCAATGTTTTTGACTTTTATTCACCACTGACTGTAATATAACGTTTGCACTGTGACACCAGAATAATAAGAAGTGAAAGACTTCTTTATGGGTACCTTCCAGAATTTAAACTATCACAAATCATTAGAAATTGTAGTTTTTAATAGATGCATACGATTTAAAAAACAGTGATTTTCACAAGTGAGCTTGAAATGTGGAATACATTATCTTCAGAAAGAAAAACTGCAAAGCAAGAGTGATGTGAGGAGTAAATAAGACATTTGAATGATTTTTGCCTTCAGTTTATTATGGAATGAAATGATTCTTGTGTCTAAAAGCAGTTCTAGTTTGATTAGAATGAGTTATTTAGCTGATAATGACAATAAATCTATTTTAATGCTCTTCTTTCTGATTTTCTATTATTTTATTATTATTTACTGCACCAAAAAATGTGAAAATTGTTTAAGTGTAATTTTTTTTAGTCTTTAATAGTATAATGGCCAGAGGTGGATTGTACTGCCCTCTTGTGGGGAAACTAACACATGGTTTTCTTATTGAATAGGTTATAAGACAGTAGAATATAGTAAATTGTTAAATCTGCTGAGTTCTAATAACATCTTGTCTTAAAGTGTTGCAATAAATAACAAAAGTAAATTTTAGAACTTTTCTAAAATGTAGTTTATTGCTCTTGCAGCCTAATGTTGATGTTCATTTTATTGAGCAGTTGGTTAATAAAGTAGTTTTTTCTTCTCATATTTATTCTTATCAAAATTTCACAGCAATTCAAACAATTGGTTCCTGAATTTGAGGATACTGGTATTTAAAAAATACAAATTAAAGAGATTTAAAGGTCAACTTTACTCCTATTTTTAATTTGCAGTGAGTCGTTCTCCGGTGTGCCTGTTTCAGGAAGTGAGCCACATAAGGGCTGAGCTCACAGACATCATATACGTAGACGCCCCGTGAACTGGCGCTGCCTATGGGAGCTGCCATAGTGCCTGGTCGCCATCTTGGATAGGTCTCCATTCACCCCCAGTGCATTTATTTCTACTGAGGAAGGTGTTTACCCAACTAAAAAACACATTTTATTATGCTTTTTTTTTTACAAAATCAGTCATGTGGTATGGCATGAGAATTAAAAGTTAAAGTTAAAGTCCCACTAGTTGTCACACACTGGTGTGTGTGGAATTTGTTCTCCGCATTTGACCCATCCCCTGGGGGAGCGGTGAGCTGCAGACACAGCCGCGCTCGGGAACCATTTGGTGGTTTAACCCCCCAATCCAACCCCTTAGTGCTGAGTGTCAAGCGAGGAGGCATTGGGTCCCATTTTTTCAAAGTCTTTGGTATGACCTGACTGGGATTTGAACCCCGATCTCCCAGTCCTGGGGCGGACACTCAAACCACTAGGCCACTAATATAAATATAATTAAACAAAATAAATAAAAAAATTTAAATATAAAATCCCAACAGGTAGGCTAGAAAAGTCCCGCGTGATCTAGTGCTCCATAGGCTGCACAAAAAACAGGCATAGTTGCTCACTCTGCATTGACTCCAGTTGGGTTTGGAGAGTGAAGGACCCATCCAATATGGTGGCAATGCTGTTACGCTCTCCAGCTTCCAATGGGGTGCTATGTATTTCATCTCTATGGTTGAGCTGAACACCATAGATATCATATATATTGCTAGATACCTTACCCGCGCTGTTCGTCAATTGGATGAACGGCCCTAACGCGGTGGCCATCTTACCTCGGACATCTTCCCCCTTTCGTAACATTGGTGTCAATGGTGCATGTACTATTTAAATAACTCTAACTTGCTCCATTTTCAACCAATTTTCAAATGGTTTGATTTGTTATAAACGCCAGAGATGTGGCTGTGAAATACGACGGATTTGGACCGTTAATTTAAAAATGTGCAAGTATGTCGTCTCAAGCCTATGTGCTATAAGGTTTGTAAATCTGTTAATATTTCATCGAGTTAAGAGTGTTTTTTTGTAAGCTGTTCACTCTCCTTCCATCTGCTACCATTGAGAACGGAACGTAAGCTGTCTGAGGTAAGATGGCCGCCGTGTAGGGATGCTGTCGACTCCCAGTTAAGGCATCTAGCAATATATATGATATCTATGCTGAACACGACAGGATATTTGAACATCTCTCCTCTGATTGGCTAACAGAATCATGACTCTACCACTGACTCTGTTTGCTCTGCAATGTTGATGTTTTATCTCCACAAATAACACAAGCCTGGAGGAGTTCTGCTGTGTGGTGGAGTTGCTAATGCTAACGGTTAGCTTCTGCTAGCTGAGATGTTCTCTGCTGTTTCCTGGACGCTAAACCAACAACAGCCTTCCCCGTCGTGAGTCAAGATGGGTGAGTCCATGAATGTTAAGTGACAGTGTGACATAGATCTGTCAGGATTTCTAATCCTAGAGTTTCACCGTCTATTTTCTATCAGAAGCTAATGCAGGAGATAGGTGGAGGAGACTATTTTCATGTTCAGCCTGCATGAAAAACTCAGAGTGACTGATTAGAATCATTAAAAAATGTTTTTACAGTGAAGCTGAAATTTAAGAGAACAATGAACCGCATCATTTACTAGTCAGTTTTGTATCAGTTTCATAATATCTTACTGAGTTGTGGGGTACGGTAACCTAACTCTCCATTCCATAATCATTTTAGCAAAAGGGAACGTTAATAAAAATGACTAGAAACAGGGATCTGAGTCTGAAACCTGAAGATTATTGCAGGAAATGTCCCTAAAACCTGTCAAAGGAGTTAGTAACGGAGCAACAATTATTATTATTTTTGTAATTAAGATTACTCAACCATTGAGCATGAGTTTATTTTAGTATAATTCTATCTGGTCAGAAGACATTGGAGGTCAAATAAGTGTCAGCCTTTCTGATGGAGAGCAACCAGAGGGTTCAGTTCTGTCTGATCTAACCCACACATGATAAGAGAGGCCTCTCCATCACTGCATTTGCCACAACAGGAGCTCATGCCTTAGTCAATATGTAACCATTCATTGCTACAATCGGGTCAGAGTGACCGTCTAGTGGTACCACGGTCAAAGCGCAAGTCCAGAGGTGATCGTGCCTTTTCAGTTCTGGGTCCTCGGTTTTGGAACCAATTGCCTCTAGAAATAAGAAAGTCCACATCGCTGCCCACTTTTAAAGCCAGGCTTAAGGTTCATCTTAGATCTATTTCTTAGTTTTTCTACTCATGTTTTAACTTTTTGTTCATCATTGTTGTTTTAATGTTTTTTAACTCTTTTATCTTTGAATGTTTATTTTTGTATTTTATGGCATAGTTGTTTTATTGTGTTTTAGTTGTTTTTATACTATTTTCAGCACCTTGGGCCCCCTTGATTGGGAGTAGGAAGGGGCTTTACAAATAAAATCTTAGCTTGAAAGGGAAACCTGGATAAGTTATCTATCCTCTTGGGAAAATGAATCCATGAATCTTAATTTGTTCAGATATATAAAAAATGTTTATTAAAGGAAAGGTAAGTAAATGGAATTATGAAAAAAGTAAAATCATGACACACAAGAGCATGAATCCAGAGTTACAGTAAACTAAACTTTAGAGAGTGGGTCATGCCTCGACACGCAACAGTTTGATTATTTTTTAATCACTACATTTTCTAATTGAATATTTAATTTTCTCAGGTTGGAGAAGGAACACTGTGACACTCAGCCAAAGAGAAATGGAAAGAGTAGAGAAGGACTTCCAGAGGATCAGTGTGTGTCACCATGCCAGCTGAGAGGAAAAGGGCAGGAAGACGTTCCTGTAGTCGTCTTTCAGACCAAATTTATCAAAATTAGCAGATGGGTTGTAAATTCCTTAAAATACACACACGGTACGACTCCTAAAACAGAAATACCAGTTGGTAGAAACATACATTATAACCAGAAGCATGAATGGAAGTGTGTGTGTCCTCCAGTCTCCATCCAAGGTGGCTCCCAGCTCTCCTTCCTAAGCTGTTTTGACCAAAAACAGCAAAAATAAAATGATAATTTCTGTGGAAGATCTGGATTTTGGATTTGGACGTTCCTCCTGAACGTGTGCAAGGAAAACGTGTGATGATTAACTCTCACCACTAGATGGCAGAAGTGCTCCACATCACAATCTTGCTTCAGGGTCTCTGAACAAGGAGGAAATAACATTTTCGCACAGTTTTACTTGAAAATTCTAATATACTACTCATTTTCATAAGAGAAAATAATCCTATTCTTATAGAGTACACAACAGAAAACACGTGATTAATTACCTCGAGATTTTATAAATACGCTGCTAAGCTCCTCCTCTAGGAGCTAACTTTCTCCCAGGGGAGGACAACGCTGTCGTTTTGCATTACAGCTTTAATTTCTACAACTATTTCACCAAAACAAAAATGCTGGCGTTTCCATCTTTGATGCAAAATTGCAATCAGGTTAGTGGCCTGGGGAAAAGCCAGGATGCTTTGTTTCTGTTTGTGATGCTGTGTGGAAAGGAAGATTGTGTCATCTGGCAGAATGTCAAGCCAAGAAGCATTAGAGTGGGAAAATTGGAAGGTTAACTGCTGCCAATTGGCTGAACGCAGAAAAACTGCAACACATGTGAGCCACAGCGGAGGCATCTTTACGAGACGAGCACGTTTTAACAAATTCACTGAAATGTGACGCTTGGTTACAGTCCCACACGTTTTCTGTGTGCTTCTGTCTCAAACGCCACAAAAAATGCATTTTATCCACTCAGTGCGAGGAAGGTAAGCCATGATAATCAAATAATTACAGTTAGATTCAGGACTGGTGTGAAAAGAGGCAGAAACGTTATTTTGAAGAACCTGTTTCTTAGCGTAAAGACTATTTCTGAACCCGTGATAAGCTGTCAGATGAGAAATTGTCCACAAAGAAGTCCGAGAAATCCAATTTTCCTTGCAGCAGCTTTTAAATCAGATAAAAAAATGCACTTTTGTGGATTTGGCACTTCCACCGTTTTTATGTTAATAATTTCAAATTCACGTTTAGCATGAGTTTTTCATGCCCTGCATGCCAGAAACAAGTTAGGACCACATATAGCTTTTAGGTGATCATTTTTATTTTATCTCACTAATTAAGAAAATATGAAAAACCAACCAGATGTGGTGAAAATTTAAAAACAGGTGAAGCTTGATGCCCTGATCTGTTTTGACGTTACCAAGTGTACATTAAGCAGCTCTGGCAGTGACTTCCATCTGTTTTTCCTTATTTAACATAAAGATATTACTAAATATTAATAATTAACCTTTAAGGAACATTTCATTAGGAAGGAAAATTTTTTACTTTGAATAGATTAAGAAGATTTTCTAAAAGCAAAATGCTTACTTGATGACTGTAGATTGATTTGTGCTGCAAGCAATAAAAAGTTTTGCAAGTAGACCAAAAGTTTAATTTTCTTTAGAAATGAAAAATTCCTATCAAGCAAACTGATGTTTTTGTTCATAATTTTGCTAATAAATTAACAATAATTTTTAAAAACTCTCATCTTCATCCTATGGAAGCCCATTCCCGTCACTCTGATGAAAAAAAAAATCTCATAAATATGACTTAGCTAGCTCATTACAATGAGCTAGCTAAGTCATAATAATGAGATAGTATCTCATTATTATGAGATAGCTAAGTCATAATTAAGAGATAATTATTTTTTTATCAGAGTGGTGGGAATGGGTTTCCATACCAACCTTTTCCCATCTCTATTTAAAATTTTGCACCTTTCAATCTCCAAAAATGCAATTATTTCACTGTTTTTAAAAAATACTGAAAGAGAAAATATTTAAGAACTATAAAGTAAAAAATGAACATGGAAATGAATGAACATGAAAAATTTGGGAAAATTGTGTTATTTTGTTGTTGCTTTTTGTCTTTTCTTTGATCTTGTGTTATGATGGATCTCTAAATAGGACATAGGTTTCAGCCTATTCCTTTCTCTTTTCGGTTACAGGGATTGTGAATTATTTTTATTTTTGGTGAGATGAATATATATATAATATATCATGTTTTTATTTTTATTTTTTTACATGTAACTGAATAAACATCTCAGCTGTTAAATAAAATATCTAATCCTTTAACCATCAGGTCAGCCACCTGGTGAAGCACATTTTAGTCCACATGATAAAGCATCAACTAAATTTAACTAAAAAAATCTTTAAAAATGCAGACTTTTTAAAAATAAAAATTAAACAATATTACCTTGTAATAATATTATTACTACCCTAGTATTGAAAACTGACATAATTGTTGCCTATATGAAAAAAGAAATGCAACAAAAGATATTGATTTTTTGTCTTGCAGGTGTACAGGTTACAGGATAAAGTCTTTGACTAGTGAGTAAATGCTAGCAAGAGTGCCTTATTTATGTGTGAATAAGCAGAAAAGATCCTTTATCATGCATCGACTTGTTGCTAACCACTCTCTGTCCGTTTATAACTCACAGAAATATTTGCAGGGTCTTCAAAAAGAAAACATTCTATATTTAAAACATGTAAAAAAAATAAAGTTTTTATACAATAACCCTGTTGATTAAGGCAGATCTAGAGGCTCACACCTGCTGTATCATTTTCACACCCGTGGTCCGAGTCCACAGCAAACCCAACATAAACACCCAGACCTTTGTGTTTTCCTCCATTGTGCTCATCGCTCCCGTTATTTGTCAGCTTTCCCTTGACCTTTGACCTACTAGATTAACAGTGAAGAGTGTCTGAGTGCAGTTTTCCCACTCTGCCCTGTAAATAGGTCATCCCATGGCCCTTGATGCCACTTGCAGAGCTTAAACCATTTGAGAAAGTTCCACGTGCGCTCGTTTGTGTCTGTCTGCTGTAGAAGAGTACACCTAATTGCAGGGTTGATGTGCGTTACATGGGATGTCCCTGCAGTGGGGGAAAGTTCCATCTGTTGCCAATGCTTCTTCATGCTTCATGCTTCTTCAGCCCTTCATATGGTTTATATTTGTTTTTGACATGCATTACAAGCTGCTGTTGCAAATTAGGGCTTCGTTTTATTGCATCGCTTTAAAAAGCTATAAGTTGAAGTCTGGTATTGGGCGCCCATGTTTATTATCTCTAGGTGATAAAAATAACAAACTCAATAATCCTAATTGATGTTAGCTTAAGATTTAAGTCTGCATATTTTATTGAAAGGACAATGAAAGCGTCAGTAATTCCTGCACTTGATTTCTTGTCTCCACCTGCAATTTCACGCCACGTGCATCTGTGTCGCATGACCTTTGGAGTGCATGCACCTGCTTTCATAAATGTTGTTTTGAGCTTTCTAAATCAGAAGAATATGTAACTGTCATCCTGAGCAGTGCTTTGTTCCAGATTAGGGTAAGATTAAAAAGAAAAATTTGCAATCCGGATTTGAACTTTGTGACACTCCCAGCCTGTGTCTGTGTTTAATACGCAGCAAGCTTTGGCTTCTTTTATTTTTTTGGGTGGGTTGCAGGAGCAGCAAATAGCAGCGCGCCATCAAAGTGGCATCAGCCTATGAGGAGAATCTAGGCCACTGCCGTTCTGCTGCGTGGCGCTATGCGTCTACATGTGACCGAACATCAGAAATGTCTAATAATTCAGGGACAATCTGTGTTTGGATGAATATATTTAAACTATTTATGAGTGTTCGGTCTATTATTCTTTTTTATTTCAAAGATTAAAAGTTTCCAGTTATGTGAAATTCACAAGCAAAATGACTGCTTTCTCAACTTTTTTTTAAAATTATTAAAACAAAACAAGTAGACAAAGGAGTAAAATAAATAAGGGAAGAAATTAAAGATTTGCAAAAATCCAAAATAAATTCCAAAAAGAACATCACCATATCTGGTTAAAACATCATGCAAAAAGGTATTTTTTATATATCCAACATATAAATTGACTATCATGAAAACATAACCATATTGCTAAGGATGGTCATTTCTTAGCGTAATAGTAAACAACATGAGGTCAACTGAAGTTTAAAGGTTTGATCAAAAGAGGTCACTCCATGTTTTGCGTTTGTCCCGTCCCAGTTCAGCCCTGCGGTTTCACACTCGCAGATCCAGACCCTGTCAATTGTCATTTACCCAGCTTAACGACCGTGGGTGGCCCATTGATCAGCATCAGCCATCAGAGGCAAACAACTGATGTCTCTCACAGTTTTGCACCGCAGAGGAGATGCAATGGGTTCATGTAGTCTGACACTGATTCTGCAGCGAGTGGTGCCTCGAGGGGCGCGAGCATTGATGCCTTCATGCTTCAGCTGACATCGGAGGGTTCAGAGGGGCCAAAGTCTTTATGACCCCTGGGTGACACTCCAGATCCAGCCAGCCATGGCTTATGGTAAGGCTCGGAGCTGCGGAGGCGCAGGCTCTCTGCTATCCTGCGTTTGCTGTCAGCGCTTCCCGTAACCACAAGACACAAAGCATGAATTCAAGCTTGTCTCATAACATAGAGCAAAAAAGAAAATCAAAACGGTTGCAGAAGTTCAACATGTTTGTGTCTAGAAACATCTGTACTGTAAAGTGAAAAGTAAAAATTCATCAAAAAGTTTAGGTTTAGTTATAACTTTGTTCAAGCATTTCTTCCTTTCATCGTTTTTAAAGGAGACATACCTCACCTTTTGCATTCTGTTTTACTTCTTCTTGTGGGCCTCTACTGCCTCTATAAATGCTCCAAACATGAAAAAAAACATCCATCTGTTTTCTGTCAGTGACTGGTTTTAGGAATTATGTGCCTAAAACGAGCCGTTTCAACAGGTCCCCATTTGTGATGTCATAAACGGGGAACCTAGCATAGAATCACCTGTCGCGTGCAAGAGTGAGATGCTGCTGGAGGAGCAGCGGCTCTACTCTGAGCTCCTCCCGGATATCGAAGCTCCTCAGCTTATTGTGGCCTGAGTGGAGTACGGGTGGGCGTGGCCAGCTCCAGCTTGTTTTCTTAAAGTGACAGAGCCCTGAAACGGCTCATTTTGGAAAGTACTGAAACTTTCAAGAACCTGCTGAAATCCCTTTACGTGAGAGGGATTTAGTGCAAAAAACATCATAACATGTTTGGTATTGACCATAGAACTTTTATAACTTAAGAAAAAGAAAGTCATAATATGTCCTCTTGAAAAACATTAAAAAAAATGTAACCAATGCAACCAACTGGGTCTGTAAAGTCACGTCGGGACACACCTGAGACTCAAAAGGTGTCAGGTACCTTTGAGTCGAGGAAGACCTGCATTTTCTCTTCCACTCTCCTGTCCTTCACTAGGGATGTGTTCATCTACTTGGGTCTTCCCAGCAGCCACTGCTGTCACTGTCCTTCGTGGTATGAGGAATGACAGCGCGTTGACAGAGATTGATTCTGATGTCAGCAGTTTCACACCATCAAGAGCCACTTGAGAGAAGAGAGAGCAGCTCTTATCTCAGGAACCCCGCCGTGGCGAGGAGCTCTTGTGTCTGTGGGCCTTTCCCTTGTTGGACATTTTAATTAGTTTTAGCAGGTGAAGCAAATGGGTTTAATGTCACCTTCTAGGAGGCTTTTCAGTACAGAATAAGAATGTTCAACCTACTGGATGCAGATTGTGTTGATAATCAGAGTGAAGCTTTTGTAATTTTTCTAATAAACTCAAATACCATTTCTTTAGCTAATTTCTGTTATTCTTCGTATTTAACAATATTTTCTAGCAAAGTTAAATTGTTTTAGATTATAGGAAAAACTTCTATAGAAATAAATACTTGAACCAGGGGAACAGAATACATATTATAAGATGGACGAACCCTCTGCGCCGTCACCTGTAGGTTTCTGAAGAGCTGAATTGAAGCTCAGTGGGCGGTTCTCACCACCGCCATCTTGGCTGCATCACGCAACTTGTCAAAGCGGTTCTGGGAGGGTGGGAATTTTTTTGATAAGTGCGCAAATGCTTTTGCATATTCGTGGTGTTTCCTCTCTTTGATGAAATATCTACTTTGCAAGTATTGCAAGTTGCCCAGTTGTCATCCTTTCTTGTAAAGTTTAACGAAACTTTTGATTGTTTGTGCCACATAGGCGCCATGTTTCCTGCTGAGTAAATGCGCGAGCTATGCAACTTAGCTTGCGTAAGCTACGCAACGTGCGTGGTGACATCATTCGCGCTGACTGGAATTGATAAGGGAATTGTTTGCAAAAATGGCAAACGATTCCTAGGAATTGAAACAGTTCATAACAAGAACCGGTTTTCGATTCCCACCCTTAGTGGGGGGAGATTATCACTCATCAAACTCACCACTATGAGCTAAGTGAGCTAACCGAGCTAACCGAAGCTAACGGAGATTGGCGGGCGCTTCAGCCAGAAAATTGCGGCTGAGCGACTCTGCTACCCTCTGCCTTCTAGGCTGTAACACTTTCAACGTGAGGTTGAGGCTGAAGCCTTCCCTGGAGCAAGCAGCTAGCTAGCGCTAATGGCTCATCTGCTACCTGTCAATCAAAAGGACACGCCCCTAAGTATTCATAATTTCAAGCTTCAATAACATCTAAACAGATAAGTTACAAAACTAAACTTGACCCATTAAACCTAAAATGTTTTCTTGAACCAGGCTGTAAACAGGTTTATTTCTGCTGTGAAGTTGGTATTTTTAACATGAGTCAATGGGAACCTGCTCCTTTCTGGAGCCAGATCCTAGTGGATGAAAAGGGAACTGCAGGTTTGCTATAAAGCAAAAAAAAAAAAAACTATAAAAATGTTGAAATTGACACACTATTTCAGATAATCTGGAGAAATATTTGAGTTTCTGTTAGCCGGATTGTCTCTAAAAGAAGTGTTAGTGTTGTTATTGAAGCCTGTTCTCCTCTACATTCACGAGTGCACGTGTAAACCTAAATCCTGAACATATGATAATAGAAGCAACATCCAGAGACACTTTTGCCTTTCTGGGTCTGAACACATTTACGATGGCTCGAGATGAATAGAGAAACCGACTCGTGGTCTCACAAATCACCGTCTGAAATTCTTTCTGGAAATCTTGTCCGTTTCATCCTCCAGGCTAAAGAGAAGAAAGACCATCTGTCTTGTTATCAGAGCACGTATGGCGAAGAATTAATACATATGGTATGAATAACTGGCACATCTGTGAAAGCAACTTCAGTGCTCAACAATGTATTACACATTTGGAGCAGAAGATGCTGACATGAAAGATCATGTCTTTCTCCAAGAAAGAACTTGTTAATTTAATCAAGGAAATGCAAAGCCACATTTTGCACACGGCTCTGCAGTAAAGGAGTTTGAGAGCAGAATGCCTGCCTGCAGTCCTGTTACACTAAAAGCATTTATTGAATGACTTTTTTTAAATCTTACAGATGAGCAGTTGAAAAACGACATTTGGAACGTGTTTTAGGTTCAAAGGAAACATTCCTGAATAGCAGGTTCCACGGTCAAAGTGAGAAGCTGCACTACAAACGTTGACAAAAGAATGACAGAAGGAGTAAAGGAGAATGACCTCCATATCCAGACTGACAAACAGGTGACTGGTAACAAACTGGACACAGTGGTGATGCATCAAGAGGAACATGAGAAGCTCAGGAAATCTCAAGGACTGAAGAGGAATTGGGGAGGTTGTGGAAAATCAAGGCCTCAGTGAAGCCAGTGGTCACTCGAGCACTTGGAGTTGTGACCTTGAAACTGGGAGAGTCTCTCCAACAAATCACAGGAACAACTCCTGGGATCTCCGTCCAGAACAGCACAGCTCTAGGAACAGCTAAGAAACTGAGAAGAACCTTCAAGTTCCCAGGCCTCCAGTAGAAGACCTGAACTTCCTTCTTGGGTTTTCATCAGAAATCTTTCCATTCACGTCACTAATCACCAAAAATAGCTAACTAGAGAAGTATCTGGGGGTGGGAAGGTGCTGTTAAAGGTGAAAATTCATATAAATTAATGTATTAATTGGCTGTTACTGAACAAAACATGTAAACAGAAAGATAAAGAAAGAAAAAAATGATCAAGAGAAATAACATTTATTCTTCTTTGACCAGCAGAGGTGGAGCGGTGTGCATCTACACTGAAAAAAAGGATCTGCCAATAAAGTAGACTTTATGTAAATTTTCCATGTAATTGTATATCATAAAGTCTCATATAAAAGTTTTAGATAGTAGGACCTAGAAAGTTTTTATTTACTTTTTATTTATTTATTTTTGGGGTGCATGCACAGTTTCCTTCTTCTTTCCTCTTCCGTCCAAATGAAGCACAAACAACACACTGGGGATTTGCTGCCCCCTAGCAAATCCTTTAAAAGACCTAAAATGGAATTTGATAAAGTAGGGTTTACTAAACATGCTTAGTTTAGGTTTACACTTTGTATATTGAATTTTTGTTCAACTGTTTTAATAAATAACAGTTGTAGTTTTGTAAACTTTAGTTAAATCTTATATAAAAGTATTAAAGTAACACAGAGGAGTTTCCTGCTCCTCCACCTACTGGTTGAAATTGGAATTGGAATTACAACTACCGTAAACAACATCATCTGCAAAAAGCAGAGACCTGATCCTTAGGCCACCAAAACGGATCCCCTCACCACCTTGGCTGCACCTAGAAATCCTGTCCATAAAAGTTATGAACAGAATCAGTGACAAAGGGCAGCCTTGGCGGAGTCCAACTCTCACCGGAAACAAACCCGACTTACTGCAGGCAATGCAGACCAAGCTCTGACACTGGTCATACAGGGACCTAACAGCCCGTATCAAGGGGCCTGGTACCCCATACTCCCAGAGTACCCCCCACAGGGCCCCCCGAGGGACGCGGTCGAACGCCTTCTCCAAATCCACAAAACACATGTAGATTGGTTGGGCGAACTCCCACGCACCCTCCAGGACCCCCCCAAGGGTATAGAGCTGGTCCAGTGTTCCACGGCCAGGACGAAAACCACATTGCTCCTCCTGAATCCGAGGTTCGACTATCCGACGGACCCTCCTCTCCAGAACCCCTGAATAGACCTTACCAGGGAGGCTCAGGAGTGTGATCCCCCTGTAGTTGGAACACACCCTGCGGTCCCCCTTTTTAAATAGGGGGACCACCACCCCGGTCTGCCAATCCAGTGGAACTGCCCCCGATGTCCACGCGATATTGCAGAGCCGCGTCAACCAACACAGCCCCACAGCATCCAGAGCCTTAAGGAAATCCGGGCGGATCTCATCCACCCCCGGAGCCTTGCCACCGAGGAGTTTTTTGACCACCTCAGTGACCTCGGCTCCAGAGATTGGAGATCCCAACCCCAAATCCCCAGACTCTGCTTCCATCCTGGAAGACGTACCGGTGGGATTGAGAAGGTCTTCGAAGTAATCGGCCCACCGATTCACAACGTCCCGAGTCGAGGTCAGCAGCACACCCTCCCCACTGTAAACAGTGTTGGTAGTGCACTGATTTCCCCTCCTGAGACGCCGGATGGTGGACCAGAATCTTCTCGAAGCCGTACGGAAGTCTTGTTCCACGGTCTCACCGAACTCCTCCCATGCCCGGGTTTTTGCCTCCGCGACCACCCGAGCCGCATTCCGCTTGGACTGCCGGTACCTATCAGCTGCCTCCGGAGTCCCACGGGCCAAGAGGACCCGATAGGACTCTTTCTTCAGCTTGACAGCATCCCTAACCACTGGCGTCCACCAGCGGGTTCGGGGATTGCCGCCACGACAGGCACCGGCCACCCTGCGGCCAAAGCTACGGTCAGCCGCCTCGACAATGGAGTCACGGAACATGGCCCATTCGGACTAAATAAGCCACAAATCAAAAAGATCCACACTGCTGGACACATATTATTACTTGCAACTGCAGTAGCAACAAAGCCAGGTCACCATCAGTACGCTGATTTTCACTCCGGTTTTAGCTCTTTTCTTCACCTCCAAAGACATTACTCTCTTACTTTTACTTCCAGGCTCCCCCATGATGCCAACAGAAAAGCAAACTTCTTTTTCTTCTTGTACTTTTTATTGATGATCAGCAAACTGAAAAAGCTAACTGCACAGAAAATAGCTAACAGCCGTAATGCAGGTATAAGAGCGCTCCCTAGAACACCTACCTACTCCACAAAACTGTTAAGTGCAGTATCTGGCCAGCAGAGGGCTGCAGAGTGGTGTCAAATATGAAACTGGTCAAGTTTCTAACCCAACAATCACTGAGATCAATGTTAAAGCTCTAGCTTAAAGTTTAAAAAGCTATTTAGTGTTACTTCGACTGTTGTTTACTTGGGCCACAGGTCTCTTTTAGAGTGTATTACACTTGCGAAGAAAATAATTCCAACATTCTTTGTTGAAATGCTCAAATACAAAAGATGTTTAAGAGATAAATAAAAGCATTTGTGAGTGGCCTGGATGATCATGTCACAAGCAGAAGTGGCAGCTATGTATTCAGCCTCCAGAATGACTCAGGTGAACTCTGCAGGTAAACTACATGAATGAAAACACAACTAACTATCCTCAAAACCAGTTATTAACGACTTGCATCCTTCCCATACTTCCTGCAGCGCTTCTGCTTGTGTAGTCTTAAAGTCAGACAGAGAAATCTCTCTTGGAACTGTTCCTACGGTCATATCTCTGCAAAACACATAATATTGCATCTCTTTATAATTCCTGCTTTTTCCACAGCAGCTCATCCATTTTCCAGTGATCATGCATTCCCATGATGACTACGGGAAGAAATTATTTCTGCTTCCTCTTCCTTGTTACATCCTCCCACATCTGCTCTTCAACTTGTCTGCACAGAAAATGTTTAAAATTTAAGCATGAATGATAGGAGATACGTGATGTTAGTAACCTAAAATGTTTGACCTTTTTTCTTTTTATGAGAGGGGTACACAGCATATATCGGTATCAGAAATTAAGAGTCAATATTTGTATATAATGGTAAAAAACAGCAAATATCCAGCATCCCTAATTAAAACGTTAGTAACACTGGTGATAATTAGGAGGTGCAGCCCTGGACAGAAGAGATTTAAAGAGGACAATTATTGCTTTTTTCTTGTTATAATAGTTCTATGGTCAATACTAAATATGCTAATGAAGTTCTTTACACAAAATCAGAAGCAGAACTCCTCCAGGCTTGTGTTATTTGTGGAGATAAAACATCAACGTTGCAGAGCAAACAGAGTCAGTGGTAGAGTCATGTTGCTGTTAGCCAATCAGAGGCAAGATGTCAAAATATCAGGAAATAAGACTAAATCCTGCCGTCTGAAGCTTAACTCTGATGCAGCTAACTTCTACTTCCTGAAACAGGTGCACCAGTGCTTTGTTTCCCCAGAGTACGACTTAAAAGTAATTTGTTCCTACTAGAGACCACTGCAAACATATTGATTAAATAAGTGTTTCACACCTTTAAGAAAAAACATCTTCTAACCCATCCCCCGCTCAGGCTGCTACAAGCTGAGAAGCTCCGATATCTGGGAGGGGCTCGGAGTAGAGCAGACTTTTAAGCTGAAGAGGGCGCTACACTGATGGTTTTAGGCAGAATATTTTATATTTTAAATAAGATGCACTAAAATGCTAAAATAATGACTACACATGTCTACATTAGAGTTTAGCAGCAAAAAAATAGTTAGGGGTAATCTTCACTTTAAACGTGACAAATTGTTCTATGCTAATTTCCCCTTTTGTGATGTCACAAACAGGGACTTTTTGAAATGGCTTATTTTAGGCACATATTTCCTAAAGCCAAACTCTGACAGAAAAAAAAGGATGGATGTTTTTCATGTTCGGAGTGTTTATAGAGGCAGTAGAGACCTAAAAAATACAAAAGGTGAGTTTTGCACAATATGTTCCTTCTCCAAATCTAAAAATAATGAACTATATCCAGTAAAGTAGAAATGTGTTCTGGGGACAGAAGCATTTGAGGTTATTGCTAACTTCTGATCCCTTAAGCAGCCTTGGAGGAAAGTTGGTGTTCAGTGTTAACTACTCCTTCATCTGCCCTTTTGACTCTTTTCTCCCCCTCCTTGCTACCAGATCACTGTCTATATTCAGGCCAGGATCTTGAGCGGAGCACGCTTTCATGTTCCAGATATTAAATTACTCATGAAATATTTGCTCGGCTTTCTGGCTGAGATGCAGCCTGCTCCCAAACCTCCACTTAGCTTGTGAAACATCTCGAAGTGAAGGCTTGTGTCACCTCCGTGAGGAAGGTCAATTTTTCCAATTTAGAAACAAGGCATTACAGACATTTTCAAATTGCATTAGTGTCAAAGCTCTGCTCTTGCCACCTTTTCTTCCTCTTCCCCATCATCCCTATCATACATGCACCCAGGCTTGTAGTCTGCCTTGCATCTGAAAGGTAGAACCTTGCATGACTCAGTAACAAGAAAAGCCTCCATCACTCACGCTGGATGCACTCGACTGTACCAGAAAGTTCCATCAAGCTCGCTGAACCTTGAGGACATTTTAAAGATACAGCTGCAGAGTTCAGGAGGCCGGCATCAGAATTAGAGGCTGTCTGGGTCGATGCGATGTGACAGAACCTGACAACGATTGGTCTTAAGGTTAACACCACAAATCTCTCTTTTTTAATCTGTTGAGGCAAGGATTAAAATCAGCTATTGATCTGCAATCTGGCCAGAAGCATTTTGACGCCTCGCATACGAAAAAGTGGGGTAAAGCTAAACAGCATGTATAGTATTGTGTGTGTCTGTCAGACCTTTAACATTCATTTATTAATTCATTTACAGACTTCAAACCAAACCACCAATCAGTTCTGAATTTATTCCTCAGTGGAGTTTTTAATGTTGTAATTAGCCTTTAATTGTTTATAATTAAGTCACTAGTGAGAAAGCATTTATTCATCAGAGCATGCAGCTTTTCAAAAATTGTCTGTTAATTAGTTTATTTTCACTTTTTTGTTGTTTTGTGTTATTTTAATGGGAAAAGAGGTTTTTAATCTCAGTAAGTAGTTTTTTAATAAAGATTTAATAAATAGTATAAAACGGTACATATATAATTCTCTCCTGAAAAGTTTAAATCATTAATTATTAAGCATTAATAAAAAAAAATGGTCCCTTTATTAACTTACCTGATATTAACTATTATGTGTCCTTAAGGTTAGGACAAAGGACCAGGAGGGGGTGTCTGCTTAGTAATGCATTACTTAATATTAACCTTAATATTAAGCATGTGTTAATACTTTATTTAATAGTTTATTAATGCTTAATAATGCACTAAGTAGCGTTAATAAAGGGACCCTTATTGTAAAATGTTACCATAAATGGGTATTTTCAGGGCTAATGGGCTGAAGACACAACCTTCAGAGAACAGTTAGCCAAAAATCTAAATATCAAATTAAATGTAAATAATTATTAAGTATCTATAAATTCTAAATGTTCCACACTAAAGTGCTTGCTGATTAAATTGCCTTATTTACCTTTAACCTATTCAGGTAAACACCCGTGTTAATTGTGAGTCAACATATTCCTATAAAGCAAACTGAGGAAGACTTTGAGCGAGAAGGAATGGGACAGTTGAGACGTTTTTCTTTTTTTATTTGCTGACCCAGACTGGATGAAGCGTGACTCATGGCTGCGTAGGCTGACATCCAGACTGGTGATCGCTGCTTCAGCTAAGATCAGAACAGAAGGCTCAGCATCACCGCTTTGCCTCAGAAACCTAAATATCGGAAATCACCCCTAGACACAAAGCTAAATGTAATCACTCAAATGTAATATTATATGTTAGTTTACAGTCAGAATATCAATGATCTTTAAGTGAAGTTCCGTACTTTTCTTAAACATTATGTGCAAAATATATTTTTACATTTAAGGTCAAACCAGCTTTCCCTATCTGGATTTTTTTTAATAAAAATTTTTGTACAGAAACTAAAGACATGAGCCTAATTTAAAATTTAAGCAATAATTAAAACATCACTGCCTAATATAAATCTTTAAGCTCGGAGGAAAATCACACTCAGGTACGAGGAATGAGAAGCAGATGCAAAGACTTCCTCGGCTGCAAACTTCAAGCATTCCCATATGTGCCCTCACTTATAGATCTCAGCAAAAAGGTGAAAATCCAGTCACCCATGATTATTACCAGCTCACTCATGAAATCAGGAACCACGGGGTAGTGATGGAGGGAGGAGAGGCAGCGATCAGGAGCCATTTTCTATCAGGCTCAGGGTGCCCTTTGCTCACAGCGCTGCCTCTCGTCCTGAATCAAAAATCCTGCTAAATGCACATCTTTATTTTTTATTATAAATACACACAAACTGCATCAAAGTTTTCCAACCTACTTTCAAAACTAATATAATTCACACAGTTGAAATATTTATTACTCAGTGAAAAAGCTTCCATTTCCTTCCAGCATTTATTATATACAGATCAGAGTTTTTATTATGCTTCAGCTCATGCTGAAAAAAAACCTGAATTATGATCATTTGAGAAACTTGCAGTACACGAAGAATCATTTTCTGCACCATGAACCCATGAAAATATATTCTGCAAACAAATCTGACTTTTATGGATGCACGAGTGAACGTTGAGAATGTAAATGATGCAGACGTAGATTTTTATCATCATTTGGAGAGGGGAGTGGATTATTTGTCCCAGTGTTCCGGTGTCTTTTGTTTCTAACCAACTTCCTTTAAGGTTGGCTCTGGTGTCCCGATCCTGCAGCTGCATAAATCATTCATATCTGTGTTTCTGCAGCTCAGGCAGCTCTCTAAACCTCACACCTTCATAGGACGCTTCCACAGAATTTTTCGCACCAGTAACTTTGCATTAGTTTGGAAATATGAATACCGTCCATGTTGAAAGAATTTAACCCGTGAGTATCACTTTTTATTTAAAACTATATAAAAACATTTGTTTGACATTTTTAAAATTTTGCTGACAGACAAAAAAAAAGGAGAGAAATAAACCTAAAACTTACAATGATGATAATTTATCAACCAAAGCCTTCGTGATGCTCTAATATCATCATTTTTAATAAATGTAGTTGGAAAATGCCACACTGATCATTTTGGGGTTTTAATTATCTTCCTATAAACACAATAAATTCAATAAATGACCTTTTTCATGTGTTTGATCAGTTAAAATAACTTACAGTTAAATATTTATTTTATTGTTTGGTGAACGGACACACAAGTAATCACAAAGCAAACAAACAAGTAGATCAACAGAATTTCATTTGCAACACAGTGAAGGACATTTTCATATTCTGAATACAATTTAATTCAATCTAATTTTACTAGAAATAATTACAAAAATATAATAAGTATATTTTGACTTAAAAATTAAAATGTCCCGTTTATCCTCACTCTCTTACGGAAGAGGATTAGGGCCACTAAAAAGGAAAAAAAAGAAAGAAAAAAAATAGAATTCTGACTTTTTACTCAGAAATCTGACTTTTTTTCTTTAGAATTTAGAATTTTTTTCTTAGAATTCTAACTTTTTTTTTTAGAATTTTAACTTTTTTCTTAGAATTTTGAATTTTTCTTTCGCAGAATTCTGACATTTCCTGTTTCATTCTGAGAAAAAAGTCAGAATTTCTCTCATTTCTTTTTTTTTTTTCCAGTGGCCCTATTCCTCCTCCGTACTCTATATACCCCACAGGGATAAATACAGGGTGTAATGGAGTTAACATAGACCCATCTGACTATAGCTAACAAAGAATAGGTTTAAAATGTACAAAAGTGGAATAATGTGAAACATTTACTGAGAAATGGACACCCACTCATTATCTATCTATCTATCTATCTATCTATCTATCTATCTATCTATCTATCTATCTATCTATCTATCTATCTATCTATCTATCTATCTATCTATCTATCTATCTATCTATCTATCTGCATGCAGGTATGGGTAGGTGCATGCATTTATATATATGTATGTGGACCTTATGGATATATCTATAGATATCTCTCTCTATATATATAGATATAGATCTATCTATATAGATCTATATCTATATATATGAGATGAAGATGGAAAGGCCTGAAAGGGAATTGTTCTGTTATATAAATAATTATGTACTGTAAATAATAAAAATAAAAATGTACTGACATTTTTAAAAGCTTTAGATGGTGTGAGATTAATATTCTTAACAGTAAATTGGTAATAAAAATGTTTGTTCATCACAACACATTCTGGACTTTATTACTTGACTGGAACAGTTCCATTGAAATTAAATTGTGGATATTCAACATGCAAACGTTAAACAGTTGCACCAAAATACAGAAAAAACAACATGAAAGCAGAAAAAGACAGCATTTTGAAAAAGTGATATTATCTTGGTACCAAGAGGATTAAAGTGACTGATTCGTTATATTTGACCACCAGCATATCTGACGTTTGCCCATCCATACGTAGGTGACGCCGTCATCTCAGCCGATTCGTTGTGTTTGCTCGTATTCCCACCCAACCAGTGGACTAAACGTATTTTGTTGACATACACATTTATTGGGTCAGCGCATCAATTTGCCATCAACACAGACATTATCATACACATGAGCCTGCTGACGAGCTAAGCCAGAGTGTAAACCAGCTTTCCAGTATAATTTATAACCCACGAGTCAAGCCAGATTAGGTTTGATTGGATCGCTGGTGCCATATGTGACCTACAATCTGTGCCCTGCTTGTACTGCGTGGCGGGAGGGTCAGTGATCTCCCTGGGCAAAGGTTGCCATGGGAACGACCTCTGGATGCTCTCCCCTGCTCTTTGCAGCCCTCACCCATCTCAAGGCAAAATTATTCAATGTTTCTTTTATGCGGGCGTGTACTCTTCTGCTCTATTTCTCCACTCTGTTCCTCTCGCCGCGCAGACGTTTATTTGCATTGGCGTCTGCGTCCGTGTATGCGTTAACGTACATGCAAACACAAACTGTAATCTCGCCACCCACACACAAACAAAAATATGTCACTTCAAGTCGTCGGTTACTCCGATCAAAACAGGACGTTCTGCCTTCCTGGTTGCAGCCTGATACATTTCCTCTTTGCACAACGTTTTTTAATACCTAATTTTTTATGCCTGGCGAGTCAACCCAGCTAAATATTAGAGCACTTCTGAAGTCGACAGACAAAATCTGGTTTGTGGCGATAAATATGTTCAAGAAGAACGCTTGCCACAAGCCGCTTGGTTTGGAAAGTTACCGTGTCTTTTCATGGTGAAACCTTATGTCTGACTGAATAAAACTTCATGGCTGAGTTCAACACGATTATCTGCAGGCTGAATGCTTACTCCACTTTTTGAAGTTGCACCAGGCAAACCTCAGCACAGGGTGATCGTATGAGTAAGGCACGAAGCGTATAACAGCTTGTAAAACCATCTGATTTGCTTCCAACAGAGCTGCTAACTCACATACAGGAAAGTGCTTTTATGCTCTATTAATCACTGGGTTAAAAATGTGTGAAATATTCAAGTAATATGAAAAGTAGAGGTCAGCGGAGTGGTGAAAAATAAACCTATTTTCTTAAGCTTACTGAGAAAAGAACAACTCTTAGAGGGTTGAGACAGCCCAGGTTTGAAAGTCATTATCGCTGAATACAGGAGAATATAACGGGTTCCTGCTTCCTCTCAAGGTTGAGTTTAAATATAAAACATAATACCACAGAAGAGGTGAAACCTCCTTAGAGGAGAAACAAAGGTATATTAGCCCCCGTTTTCCCCAACAGCTTCTGCATACCATAGAATTGATTACTTATAGCTTTTACTGAACTGTGGAATACCTTTAATGTGGAGCTAGAATGCAGTTAATCAACAATCTAAAACAGCTCTGAGCCTCTAAAAAGCATCAGAAATGTTCTTTAGGCTTTCATCTGTCCCAGGAGCCCTGATACAGGCCATTCTAAAACCCCTAAACCAGCCTTGGTGTGAAAATGGCTGTTTAGCCCCTCCCACTCAGGCCAGGACATGAATATGATAATGAGCTGCTTGCTGATTGGTTGGTTTCTCCAGAAGGCCTCAGACTCTGGAGACATACAGGTTTGAGGAGGAAGGGCTCCCCCTAGTGACGTGTTAAGGAAGACTTTCTCAGAACAGAAGTTTTTCTCGCGCCTTTTTCTACTTTCTAATTTACATCAAAAGTAGGTCACACACGGCTTTGACTTATATGCTCCAAGCTGTCTTTATTCAACAACAACAAGGAAAATGTTGGTTTACATGCTAAGTCTTCTTTAAATTCACTCATGAAGACTCATCTACAATTCAAAAGTACAAAATAAATGATATACGATGAGCTAGGCTTGTGCAGTATATAAAAAGCATTGTGTGCAAAGAATTAAAAAAACAAAAACACATGAGATAGATGGAAATTTGGGTCTTTAAATCACACATTTAGGGATTGAACACTTTGGCAAAAAAAAAAAAAAAAAAATTGAAATAAAGTAAATTTTAATGGAATCAACATTGCCGACACATAGTTTGGGATTTTGCGTCACGTTCACAAAAACACCAGTTCCTGTTCTCGTTTTCATGCTTTAAGATGATTTTCAACAAAACTTTTGAGATTCATGACTTAGCTAATAATTAAGTTGTTTCTAAGTGGTTTACATAGTTATTGTTCCTGTAATGAGGCTATAAACGGCTCTCAGTGAGCGGCAGATAATTAAAGACTGAACGAAAAACAAGAAACTGCTCTTTTTCTCCAACAATGAACAAATTGTAATTAGAGCTTTGTTAAAATTTACTTTAAAAATCAAATTAACTATGATGATTTAGGTCACAGTAAAATGCTTTTGCATTTTAACGATTTATTATAATTTAATCACGGCATCAACTTTTTAACAGCCTGCTGCTGTGGGGAGCCCACGCTGCTTCTGTAAAGAGTGAATAAACTTGACTCTTAGCTGCTGAAATAGGGAACGCTGGCCCACATCTCAGAGTACCCAGTGAAAGTTCAGGGTTATGGGACCTAAAAGGTACTCCTGGGACTTTCTAATCCCACCTGGTGAATTCATTTAATGTTATTCACAACAAACTCCACCGGGGTTGTCTGCTTGCCAAGGAGGTCAGCGAGCGTCCTGGTAGGTTTCACAGAGCTTAACCAACAACCCGACATCGGTTCCAGTAAGCCCGTGGAGCTGGGTCACGATGAAAGACTTTGTCTCTGCAAAAAAGTCCACGGTGACAGGCAAAGAAACAGGAATCCTCTTAGTGGTAATATCCTGTTGTGCACCTCCATCTGTTGCTCTGTGATGGCCGACAGTCTAAATGAAGAGAGGAGAGGAGAAGATAAGGAGGGAGCATCATTTTCGGAAGTCTGGCTTCTTTCTAATAAAAGCCCTTCGCTCAGCGTCTCCAAAAATACGCTCTGTGTTTTCATGCATCTGATGATGGTGCACAAATGATATGTTTTGCACTTTAAAAGATGGTTGAATTATATTTATTTCTTTTATAATATCATCTAGTCCGTTTCACCACAATTTTCACCCCAAATTACACACAGTCTAATTAAATATGACCATAATGATGCAAAAGCAAGCAATGATTTTCATTTTTATTGCAAACTAAACATTTACTCTATTTTGTTACTGCGAACGATGCCTCGTTTAGCTGCTTTTATGAGTGCTATGAATCCCTATCACCGCTCTTTGTTTGGTTCTGAGTGAAATTAGAGATAGAGCCAGAGACACAAACGTGTTTTGCAGAGGAATGAAGCTGAATTCTGATTAATGTGCAACTTTCGGCACACTGTGCATTAAGTACAGGTGAAACTCGAAAAATTAGAACATCGTGCAAAAGTCCGTTTATTTCAGTAATTCAACTTAAAGGTTCGTGAACCCTTTGCATGTAACAAGTCTATCTCGTATATTATCTTTACCTTTTAAGTTGAATTACAGAAATAAATTAAAGAACTTTTGCATCATATTCTAATTTTTGAGATTCCCCTGTGCAGGCCTCTATGAAACTGATTAAACCTCTTATGATTGATTAGGTTGTTCCATATTTAAAGTCATAAATCAATTACACATTACTTGTTTTGTATGAAATTAATCGTATTTAACTGAATGAATCTTGTAATAAAAACGGTCAATATGAGAACAAAAGGTTTGACACCAGGACCCTCATTCATCAACCATACTTACGCTCAGATCTGTGCGTATTTCGTGCGTAAAAACAATTTTACATATTGTGTGATATTTTGTACTTGTACGTGAAAATGTTCCTAAATTTCTAGCAGTCATGGACGTTTTTTTTTTTTGAGAAGAATGCAGGGATTTCCCTTATGACTTTAGGATGTGGTGTGACCAAATATGGTTAATTGAGGGTGTTTCTATACATAAATAACTGAATGGACACGACCACCTGGGTACGAACACGTGGGATTCATCAACAGCCGTTCGAGTGGCCACCGCATGCTTTATAAATCAGGATTTTGGCCGTTCGTATGAACATTCTAAATTCGTAGGACGAAATATAGGACAGTTTCTACGAACGTTTGATAAACGAGGGCCCGAGAGAAAAAAATAGTCTTTAAAGCTTTATTTCTTTGGAAAACACCAAAGGACCAGTGATAGTTTGTTGCTTTGATTGATTTTTCTTTTAAATGAAATAAATTCTAACTTTCAATGTCATCTTTCTACTCTGCTCAAACTACAACATCATCATCATCGACATCGGATGAAGACTGTAACACATGGTGGCTACGACTTGATTTGTGTTCCTGAAAAAAAAAATTCCTCTGGTTTGGAGACGCAAACCACAACATCAACAACATGCTGTGTCATCAGAACAGCAGCAGATTTATGTGATCAGTTCATATAATTCAGATGAGACACGACGGCGTTCAAACCCAAAAGCCATGATTAATGTCCGCCATTTAATCAAGGCATTTATTCCATCATGACTGTCAGCTGAATTATCTTTTACTGGAATTCTCTTTAATAGCAACAGTGCTTAGATTTATTAAGATGGTAAAAAGTGTCGTCCGCCCTGTGAGAGGCATTTAAAAACATTACTGTATGCTCTATATGCCAGTGGCTCATAAACTAAAGAAAACACGGTATTGTTTAGTTTGGTTGAAGAAAACCAAACAACTCCAAGAGTTTGAGCCTGATGCTTCGTTGGACTCCAGCGGTCTACTAGTAAAGGATCTACGATGTCTGTAAAGTTCTCTTAACAAGAAAGTAAATTAAATCCTGCCAAGGTCCTTGGTCTATTTAATTAAAGCTCAAGCAACTTAGTGGGATTGAATTAAATTTTTGGCAGGGGCAAACCAATACGCTGGGAAGGTGGTGTGGCTGGGTGGAGCGCAGTGTGGTGAGGAAGACTTTTCACGAGCGGCGAGCCCATCCTTCTTTGGTTAAAAATGTACTCCCATTGGGAAGCACGAAAAACCAGTTTTAGGCAGTTTTAAATAAGCATAAAAGCTGCCTTCGTTGTCGAAATGAACAGATAGATATAAAGGTAACACTTTACAATAAGGGTCCGTTTATTAACGTTACTTAGTGCATTATTAAGCATTAATAAACAAAGGATCCCTTTATTAACGTTCCCGATATTAACTTTAAGTGTCCTTAAGGTTAGGACAAAGGGCCTGTCTGCTTAGTAATGCATTACTTAATATTAACAATAAGCAGTTGTTAATACTTTTATGTTTATTAATGCTTAATAATGCACTAAGTAACATTAATAAAGGGACCCTTATTGTAAAGTGTTACCAAAATAAAACCTGAAGATTATCGATCTGAGGATGTGGTTTGAGCGAAGGTAAGTATACAAAAAAAGACCATCAACGTCAGAAAACTGCTTTTCTCCAGCACATTTGTAAAAGATCCTTTTATTTTCTGTCTTCAGTCAGCTGCTGACGGTGTAATTTTTCATCATAATCCCTTTTGAGAGTCAAAATAACTCATCCAAACCTCTACTGGTCACTGGGAATGTTCTCAGGACCGCACGAGGAATGAAAAAGTTATTTAACTGATGCGGCTTCATCTTATTCTCCCGAATGAATTTTATGTAACTTTGGGCTAAATCTACAACGCTGACACAATTCCTACAAGTATTTAATCCACTAAAACCAAATATTTTACTAAATACAAAAATACAAATACATCCGGTTTCTTTCTCGGTAACTACATCATAATTTTTAATTTAAATTTATTTCACTTTTAAAAAACAAAACTATCCTTGTTAATTAATTTGAATGTAATAATTTTTAAAAAGTTTTGAAAAAAGTAACAGAATCACATGATTTAGAGTTCTACTTCAAAAATAGAAATAAAAAAATGAAAGTATAGAAACTCTCCATCCACTTCACTCTCTTTGCTGCAAGTCCTTCTGATGTTCAGCCTTTAAACTCTGGAGGGCAGTGTTGATGCAATCACACATTTCATAGAAAACAAACAATAAAACCCAGATTCATGTGTTTATTTTTCATTTGTAACAGAGTTTGAGTAAATTTTGTTGCCAAATTGCAATTGTTAAAACAGTCCAGGACACCCCCCCCCTAAAAAAACTTTAGCCTTTATCATTAGTTTTGTTATTTATTTATCTTTTTATTAAATGAAGCATTGCATTTTAGATTAATTACTATATTAATTTAATCTCTTAGCAGACTTTAGTTTTCAATTTGGAGATTTCATCTCAGAAGTACACACTTTCATTTTAATATCCTTAATTTACACACTTTATATACAATAGATGGATTTTCATTAACTATGACAATAAAAAGAATATAATAACACAAATTAAAAAATTCCAAAATAAATCAAATTGTACTGAAGATTTTAGAAATATACCAGTAAATACAATATAGATGTTTATTGTATTTTTTCTATACTAATTGTTTATTTTGCGAACGATATGAGTGTTAAAAATGTGCCGCATGTTATTTAATCATACTTAAGGTAATTTAAATGGTTAAAATACATTCTATCTTATCATTTAAATGTATTCATTCTGAAATCTGAATTTTTAGTATGGTAAATTCTCAAAATTATATATTTTTTATTTCTTAATTTAAAAACATTTACACTTTTTTTTTTTATGAACATTTTAAGGCATTATTGCCTAAAAGTCACTTTATTTTTAAGAATGTAAATGATCAAACACAACCCCCTCATTCTTTTATACAGTGTTCATATCATCTTTCAGAGAAAATCAATTTTGTGTACCTTCTGCATGATTAGAACATAATTTGTCGGTAATCTGCAGCGGTGTGTTTTTGTTTACGGCGGTAGTCTGTTGGTGGGAGACTTTAAAGCTGCTGTGTTACGGGACATTAGCGCCGTGCATGCCTTGCTTTTACTGGATTACAGGCTTGCAGGAGAACACGAGAGGATTTCTGGCATATTTAGACGTTCCTGCTTTGCATTTGAACCGTTTCATTACAGTGTGAGCAGACATTGTAGCACAGCGTGGCAGAGATCTCTCTGCCGGCAAAACTCAAGAAGTATTAATATCACTTTTTCCCCCCAACATCTTTCATTTTACTTCAAGTCAATATTGAGCTTGTATGGAACTCATTAAAGTGAGTAAAGCCGCTTTCTCAGTGCCTTGCCATTTTGTTCCATCTGTTCAGAAGTCACCTGAACATGATCTGAAGCCAGCCAGTCAAGTGACCTGGAATCAATACAGTCCAGTCCAGTGGAGGCAAATAAATCAGCCTGGTTCATTTAACCAATGAGAGCTCTGCTGTGCAGCTGCAGCGCTTCGGCCTGCAGAACCAAAGGCATGTTTGATGACAAAGTACTTCTTCTAAACTCTTGTTTTTCAGTCAGCTTCAGTAACTCTATACTGCATATCCAGGAGGCATCTCTCTTCTTGCACACGGTGGGTTGTCATATGTGAGCCGGCGTTTGTTTCGAGGTCTTCCCTTTCTTCTACACAACGTGACTTTTTTCAGTAAAGTGGATTTCTGTTTCAAGACGTTCTCCTTGGGTTTCACTCAGAATAAATAATTACTCAATAATTATCTTATGACGTAAAAACATCAGAAAATATTACTTCAGCTTGAAAGCCAAAGATGAATGACACCTGAGTAAAAAGAATTATTGAAAATGTAGAATATGCATAAAAGCTAAATGTACCTATATGCATTATATATGACTTCTATATAACATGTTAAAAAGTCCATGGTATACCCAACTAAGTTCATTTTTGTAAATATATGACAATAAAATGAAACGAAATTATATTAAGTCTAAACTGAAGGAATAAAACTAATTGTTTATATGATGACACTTGCATTGGTAGAGGAGTTTAGCTTTTGCTCCACAGTTGGGACCCTTTGTTGTTGAAAAAAACAAAACCCTGTCCTGTATAGCTCCACTGATTGATAATATGTCATGTTAAATTACAAGATTCCTTCTTAAAAGTTTGTTCAGCTTCAGGAGTAAAAAATTAAATAATTATAATAAAAAAAGACATTTAGCACCTCAGGAACTGCAAACAAGGGCATTAATTAAGGACCAATGATGCAAGAATGTTACATATTCACAAATTTATTTTGTAGTATTTTTTTTATTCAAAACTACTTACTTGGAAAGTATAAGTTAATTTTTTTATAAAAAAGTTTCTATAATAATTACAAAAATAATAATAATATTCACACTGCTATCTATCTATCTATCTATCTATCTATCTATCTATCTATCTATCTATCTATCTATCTATCTATCTATCTATCTATCTATCTATCTATCTATCTATCTATCTATCTATCTATCTATACTAAACAATAAGCATATTATAACTTTGCTATAATTTTACTTCCTCTATAATAAATGAGTAGCCTAGTTATTGAGCCAATAATAGTTGCACATCTAAATAAATAAATAAATAAATGTAAAACATGAAAAACAAACTTGAAGATTCTCTTGAAAATCAGAAACAGACAGATAACGGGTTAATTTAGAGCTTATCTGTAAATCTGAGCTATCAGACCGTAAACGTTGGAGTCCAAAAGCAAAAAGGAAACTATCAAACTTACTTTAGCTCTCCTCTGGATCTGGTCACCTGTTACAATCAGCGCCTCCGAGCAAAGACGACCCGCTGCTGCAGCTTCTCGGTAAACCTAAATAAAACGTGTGAAGTTGTAACAAATAAGTAAAAAATGCCTGTAAATCCATTTTGAGCGGAGTGGGACTGAGAATAAGGCGCTCCATCTTTTATACGCGCTCCCTCAACGCTTAATTATGACTAGGTAAGGCGCTGAGGACTGAGTCTGTCGATGATTGACAGCGGGGTCAATTAAAGCGGATTTGGGGGGATGAACGTATAGCTGAACGCACCGCTCCACTGCTGATGTAAACACTTAAACGCCTTTGTTTATCTATAACCCACATATAGCTCTGTTGTGTCTGTTTTAAGTGAGACAGACGGATGTAGCGTGGTGGTAAATAACGGAGCTCTCCTCCCGTGCTGCCCGGTCCACCCCTCCGTCTGAGCCTCAGTGGTTTCGTCCAAACTTGGTTCAGATTTGAGTTCGTTTGCTCTGCTATCCGGGAGCGCTCAATTGGAGGAGAAGGACCGCACGTCCCCTCTCTGCTTCTGCTGTCAATGGCTCTCTGGACTTATTTTATTTGAATGTCTGGGACTTTGAAGCACCAATAATGGATATTCTATGGATATTATGGACCATACCGGCCGTAATAGCTGTGGAAGGTAAGCTAGCGCCGAGCTCCATCCCGGTCAGACGCATCCTCGCACCGGCTAGAGTTCGAGACAAAGCGCGTGGATTTTATTATAAAACTGATAAAATCACCTATTTGGTTGTTTTAATCTCTGGGTTTTGCTGATTTGGTCACGGTGTTGTCATTTATCAGAGAGTCCGCTCGGGATGGGATGGATGTGGGTCACAATAACATGACGCTCTCCTGGGTCCTGGCGCACTAGAATAAACGGTATTCAAGTTAATGATGAAATTAAACGACCGGCACTAAATCAAACGGGTTGTTTTTAGCTTTGTTAGAATAAAAAAGGTGGAAAAATGACAAGCGCACCAGTGGCTATGGAGGTGTGTCTCTCTTGTCAGACGGTGATATTTATATTAGAAAATACATTTGATCATGAAATTGTTTGTTTCCCCCCATTAGATTTATTTGTGGAATATGTAAACGGAGCTATTTCACCTTATAAAGCTTGTTTTATTAATGTGCATTCATTTGTACGCAGAGATTTAAATTCAAAGGGCATCAGTCAGCGTGGCTTAACGCACAATGGAACAGGTTGAAAACAGCCTCCATTGGCCTCTGTGTATTCTTTTTAAAATGACATTTAAAGGAACTGGGTGTCATAAAGCGTCTGAAAACAATATTATTATAGGATGTGTCACCTAATGCACACAGTCTAAATTTATTCCAAGTTTTATTTTCTTTATCCCCGTTAAAAACTAAGGTTCACCTTTTATTTTCACATGTTTCAATCTTGCTTTAAACAACATCAACGTGTGATTTGCAAGTAATTCTGGAGCTGGACTCAGTTTGCCCTTTGACAGGTCAGGAGACACCACACTCAGTAGTGTGGAAGTGTCACCCTAGTAATTTATTCAGCCTATTCTGGGGATTCGTTCAGGAAACAAATGTGTCCTCTTCCTCTGGTCAGTTAAACCAAACCTCATAATTACAGGTGGAGCAAAGAAACTATCCTTTATCCCGTCGGTTTAGCTTCAAATAAAAAGTTCACAGTAACATCTTTTGTGCGTACGGCATTCCAGATCTGTTTAGGAAGTTATGGACCTGGCAGGCTTTGTGTACTTTAGAGCTGGCACAGACTTTGACAAGCATCATCCGTATTTATGCAGCCTACAACTGACTGCTCCAGTTTAGGTTTCAGTTCAGTTACGTCTCTGCTGCTTCAGATAACGTTTAAAGTGGCACGGGATGCCAGCTTTTACATTTTCAAAGTAGAATTCAGTCAAATTTCTTCATCAGCAAACAGGTCTAGCCTTATAATTAACACAAATACAGGGAGACGTACACAACATAATGATTTAATACACACACACACACACACACACACACACACACACACACACACACACACACACACACACACACGGATAATGTTGAGATATGAAACTCCATCCTTAACTTAATCATAACTGTTTATTTTCATTCAATTTCTCACAATATTACAGCTTAATTGCTGTTGGAATAATTGTTTATTTTTCTGCTCAAGATTTTTCTTGCGTTCTGTCCCAGCTTAAGGAAAGCACAGGATATGTTAACTGCCAAGAATAACAGCAATTTCACACCAAGCACCATTCCACTTCCCCCTCTTTTCTCCATCTTTAAAAAAAAGTGCAAATTGACCACTTTTTTATTGCTGCTCTGCTACTTTCTCCTATTATTTTAAACTTTGATCATCCATTTCCTCAAAAAGTGTTAAATGCGTCCCAAATAGACATTTTATAGTCATTTTTCCTGCTGTAACGTTAATGCTGTGCTCCGTGTTAAACTGGAAACTCAGCATGAACGTTGCACGTATTCTTTCGAGTGGCGCTACTTCAATTGATGATTGGAAAACCGGCTAATCTGGTCGCCCACTGAATACGATTCCGCCTCTCAATTCTACCCTGTAACTCACCCTACTCGTCTGTCCAATGAAATTGCCGGGACACGTTACGTAGAAAAGAAAAAAAAAGAGTTGAGAAAGAGGTCACCGCAGCTCTAATCCAAAAAAAGGACGAAGAAAAAAAAACTATCCCAGCATGCAACAGAACGGAGCCCTCCGGTGGATTTCCTTGACACTTTTAGTAAAGGGATGTTTTTCGTTGTTATTTTAACAGTGAACGACACATTTGTGTACTTTATTGTTTGTTATCCAACTATTATATATATGTATATATAAATGCAGTCATTCATTGATTAACAGCATGCTTTCCATACTGTCGGAAAACTCCGGTATTAAAAAATCACGACACAAAGGGAGCGAGAAGCACCCTAGAAGTCATACTACTGGGCTCTATTATAAACCTAATTTCTGTGGAGGGAATAGAAAAGGACAACTTGTTATACTAAATAATCAATGATTTAGGCAGGGACCATGCTGGAGAGGATTAGGGGATTAAAAATGTGTCTGAACTTAACAAAACCCCAGCCGTGGCCCCAAGTGTCCATTCTACATACTTTACCGACCATGCTTCAGAAACAAATACAGTAAAAAAGCACCAAAACGCTGATGCGTGGGGTCAAATCTGTTTCCCTCAGCATCTCATTTTGTGCTCCCACTCCAATCTGCAAATTAACTTCATCCATCAGTTCCATTTACTCACTTTTAAAGGCTTGTACGCTGCAGAGTTCGAACCAACTTTAGATTGTTGATTAGCGTTAATATAAGCTGATGCCATGTCTTATTGGTTTAGGCAACAGTAACAGGCAAGCTCTTTTGGAAAATTAATGGACGTAGTACTGCCAGGAAAATTAGCCCAGCTCTGTCAAACATGTCTATGAAAACACGGTGGATTTATCCCTTCATTAGCTCACCCATTCATTGTCATCAGTGATGAGTTGGCCGTCCTACCAACAACAGCGGCGCTCATCTAATTCTGTTGAGTGGAAAATTTCAGATTCATTCCCGGGCCATAAAATCATTGAGGCCTGTATTGTTTTGTGGAGATACGTTTTACTACACGGGTTGTTTGGCTTCTCCGCTCTGGCCCACGCCTCCTGCCTTTTGTGGAGATGTTCGTAAAGTTCAGATGTTTTTCTGGGACAGTTTGTGTCACTATGATGCAACAACAACCTCGTCTAGACTTTCATTCAAGTGATTGTTGGTTGACTACAATGATAGATCACTTTGATACAGAATTTTTTCCCTTTCTTTGAAGGAAACATAATGGGAGCGAAACCACAGTAGAGGATGGTGAAGTGGGGTAGAATGAGATCACAGCATGGAGTCTTTAAAAAATGTCTCACAGATTTGATTGCATTTCAGTATGCGCCGCATTCCTTCAGCGCTCTATTCAGAAATGGACATGACTCAGACGAACGTTAGCAAACACAAGCCGAGTTGTTCGGGATTGTAAGAAACTTGCATTTTTATCTTTTAACGACTCTTTCAGTAATTTCTCACTCAGGATAGAAGCACTTGATAGCTCCACACACTAACATTTTTTAAACACTGCCAAGTTCAATGAAGCTGCTCTCATCATATGTAAATTTCCTAGCGGCTTCTGACTACAATTATTTGTGTTAGTGTCGATTGGAATAAGTTATCTTTGTTTGAAAAGCAGAAGAACATGCTCATGGGGGATTTCTGGAACCGGGTTAGCTAAAGGTAAAATGAGCGGCCGTATACAATCCAGTGTTTTCTCAGTCCACCCAGTGAGCAGATGCATGGAGCTGGCCTGCACGCCAACCGCCACAGTAGGCTTCCACAAAGAATCTGTCTCTATTCAAGCCCTAATCCAAGCTGCCGAGGGCCCAGGCATTGTCACTTTGCATGCAAAATTTCAATTAGTGCTGGTACCAGTTGTTTCACTTGAAGGGGGTGTCACATTTCTGAGACATCTATTCCTACCTCTAGGGTGAGATTAAGGCATAAGTATCACCGATTTGCTTAAGAAAATGTGTTGCTCCCCAGGAATGAGCAGTTCTGTTTTATTCTAGCTACTGTACTACACCTCGTCATCAGCAGAAATAAAAATAGTGGTGTACATATTCAGCTGTCATTATGTAAATGTTAGGGAGTTTTGTTTGTCATCTCTGTTGAAACTTTCCCTAAAGGGTTCTCTGTTAGAGATCCTGATTTTTTTGCTTTTGCTGGCTCTGCAAGCTAAATAGTTGTTCCCATTGCTCTTGGCTCCAGCCTTTTCAAGCTATTTGACTAAAGTTTTGCTTGTGATGGACGGGTTGACACTGTTTCCATGCTTTGGTTAACTTTCATGAGCCAACATCTCATTTACTACTGCTGTTAACGGTTCCAGACTTTTGCCCTGGAGATGTGTAGCTAAAATGGCATTTTAGTTTGTGGAATTCTTTTATTTGGTGTTGAAAGGACTTCGTGTTGTGACATGTTTGGCCCTGGAAAGTCCTTTAAAATCAATAAGCATGTTATATTGGTACTAGGGCTGGGCAATAAATTGAAAATTTATCGTTATCAAAATTTCTGACTCATCGTTATTGTTTTTCCAATGTCAGAAAATTTGGTAATAAAAAAACTAAAAGATGTGTGTAGGTTGGTGACGTTTATATCCGTTTAAGAAGCTGTACCACCTCGAGTCACATGACAGCATGACTCAACGTGATACCTGTGACAGCCCCATCTAGTGGACAACTTTAGTTTTTGCGCGTACATGTAGTTATCGTCCATTTATCGTTATCGATGTGAACTCCTCAATATACTGTGATATTGATTTTAGGCCATATCGCCCAGCCCTAATTGGTACCCCCAGAAGTTTTTGCTCTTCATTCTGTTTAACAACCTAGAAAATCACAAACGCATTAAGAGAATCTTGGGAATGGTTTTTAGATAAGTCAGGCAGGTTTAAAGAACTTGAATTAGAACACCTTGAAAGAAATTTAAAGGTGAGGTTCACTGAGAAACTTATACTTTTTTATATGCATGCAGAATGTGAAAATAGTCTTCTACCCCTATTTCCTGCATTAGCAGCTGAAAGAAAATAGATGAGGAAAAGCTCGGGTCAGAAAAAGCCAACAGATCTACGTCACACTGTAAATTAGCATTCATGGACTCACCCAGCTTTGCTCGTGACCCAGGAAGACTGTTGTTGATTTTTGCATCCAGGAGAGAGCAGAGTACGTCTTGGATAGTAGAAGCTAACCGTTAGCATTAGCAACTCCACAACATGGCAGAACTCCTTCAGGCTTGTGTTATTTGTGGAGATAAAACATCAATGTTGCAAAGTAAATGAAGGCGGTGGAAGAGTTGTGTTGAGTTGAGTTGCGACTCTACCACTGAATCTGTTTACTTTGCAATGTTGATGTTTTATCTCCACAAATAACACAAGCCTGGAGAAGTTTTGCCGTGTGGTGGAGTTGCTAATGCTAACTGTTAGCTTCTAGTAGGCCGAGACGTTCTCTGCTGTTTCCTGGACGCTAAACCAACAACAGCCTTCCCCGTCAAGAGTCAAGATGGGTGAGTCCATGATTGTTAAGTGACAGTGTGATGTCACTCTGTCAGGCTTTTTAAATCGTATCGTTTCACTGTCTATTTTGTATCAGAAGCTAATGCAGGAGATAGGTGTAGGAGACTATTTTCATGTTCAGCCTGCATGAAAAACTCAGAGTGACTGATTATAATCAGAAATAATCATTAAAAAATGTTTTTTCAGTGTACCACACCTTTAAGGTTCACATCTTGTGGGGCAGCTGCTGTTGGTGACTTTGGGAAAATGTGCAGACTTTTGGTCAAAAATAATAAATTGCAAATTTTCTGGTTTCACTTTATTCATAAAATGACCTAATTGTGTCTTAATTTGTTTGCAATTCATCACCAATTTATTTGTAATTTTGTTGCACCATTTTACTCCCGAAGTACAGGTCATAACTTAGTTTCATTGGTTAAAAACCCCTCAGAATATTCTCTCACTTTTCTTACATTATCAGACCCACAAAAACAAAACCAAGAAGTGCTCTCAATGTCCAACACGACAGTTAACTTTGAGATAATTTATCGTGCATTAAAAAAAAACTTTCTCAAATTCATCTGCACTCGAGCAGGACCTTGCAACTTGAACCTGAGGATTTTCATGAACATTTCAAGATGGTTGGAACGACCATTTCAAATTGCAATTTGTTGCCAACAGTCTCAGACAAATTTAAAGTTAATCCACGACAAACACAACTTTTACAAACAGAGACAAATGTTGGGATGCATTTATTTCATCTTTCTCTAGAAACATATACAATCTTCTTGATGGTTTTCAACTCGAAGCCAAATTTTTACAAAATCTTACAAATATCAAACTTACCAATTAAGAATGAATCATATTATTATTTTAATCTACTGGAGTTTGTTTTAATCTCTTTGGTAAAAGAGCCGGTGTCACTTTAGTTTCAGGCCTCATCAGTTTGCCCATAACCAGATGGTCACATATGGCTGATTTCTGAAACTATCTGGAATGAAAATATTTTCAACAGATGTTTTAAGTCTTTAAATTTGAAGCATATTCCTGCCAGCATCTGAGATCACTGGAGTCATTTAAAAGTAAATAGAACACGGTTTGATTTCATTTTTCACCATTGTGGATTTGCATACAGCAATATGTTTATTATGAATATAAATGCATGACTCATGCATAGAACCAGGAGATACAGCAGCTTAGATCTAAAAACCACTGGTCAAGTGAGTCACTTTTTAAATTAAAATTGCAACATTGTTTGACCTGAACCCAAATTATTTACGTCTAGAATGATTAGTTGGGAGATTTTTCTTATGTCGCCTCTCACACAGCTTCTGTTTGGGTTACGAACCACACACACGACCTTAACCGTGAGCCAATAGCTTGCTCACTAGTATTCCTCCTTGCTTTTCTTTGGCAATTACTGAAAAGAAAAGACACAAAAAGAGCTTTTATTTCAGTAAGGTGGGTCGACCTTGGCAACGTGAAAAGCACTCAACTCTTAAATTTCCAAATTATCGTTATTAAAAACACACTCAAGTTGCTGAACGTGTGTGAGAAGTTGCAAAAACTTGCAACAAAGACACTTTGATAAGAAATCTGAACTGGGGCATCGTGTTCCTTGCAGGAAGTAAAAGAGAAGTTATCACTGGGAGGGCAGTCACTTTCTCATTTAATTACACAGATATCAAAACTGAAACCAAACACCTACCAACTGGGTGATAATCAGATCAGTTTGAGATTAGTGGTTCAGTTTACTGAAAACACAAACAAAGCTACTTGTTTTACTTGTTAAAATAACTTTAAAGGTCAACTTTACTCATATTTTAATACATTTGCAGTGGTCTCTAGTAGGAATGAATGCCTTGTAAGTTGTTCTCAGAGGCTCCTGCTTGAGGACATAAATGTCAGCCAGAGGAGAAAGTGGCAGAATACGGCAGGATTTGGAGTCTTACTTCCTGATATTTGGAGATCTCACCTCTGATTGGCTAACAGCAACACGACTCTACCACTGACTCCGTTTGCTCTGCAACGTTGATGTTTTATCTCCACAAATAACACAAGCCTGGAGGAGTTCTTCCATGATGGAGTTGCTAATGCTAACTGTTAGCTTCTGCTAGCAGAGGCGTTCTCTGCCGTTTCCTAGACACTAAACCAACAACAGCCTTCCCTGTTGGGAGTCAAGATGGGTGAGTCCCTGAATTTTAAGTGACAGTGTGACGTAGATCTGTCAATGAGTGTTTTTCCGTCTATTTTCTATCAGAAGCTAATGCAGGAAATAGGGGTAGAAGACTATTTTCACATTCAGCATGCATGTTAAACTCAGTGACTGCTCATTTTCAAAAATAATATGTAAAAAAATGGTTTCTCAGTGAACCTGCTCTATAGGAAATTATACATAGACATGAATACGTAGACGCCCCATTGGGCACTGGAGAGATCGCAAAAGCATCGCTGCCATATTGGATGGGTCCCTCACTCTCCAAACCCAACTGGAGTCAATGCAGGGTAAGCAACTATGCCCATTTTTTCTACAGTCTACGGTTGCAACAACCGGCGCACTATTGAAAACAGATCACGTGGGACTTTTTTGGGACTTTTCTAGCCTACCTGTTGGGATTTTATATTTTATTTTATCTTTTATTTATTTTGTTTAATTATATTTATATTTTACCTATCATGCCATACCACATGTCTGATTTTGTGAAAAAGCATAATAAAATGTGTTTTTGTGTTGGGTTCCTTAGTAGAAATAAATGCACTGGAGGCAAGTGGAGACCCGTCCAAGATGGTGGCCGGCCACTATGGCAGCTCCAATAGTCAGCGCCAGTCCACGGGGTGTCTACATATATATGTCTGTGATTATAGACACCCAAACAGCAGCTTTTAAGTGTCTTTTTTTGTTACATCAAACTTTATTTACAAAGTCATAAACATGACCAAAGTGCTGTACACTGTAGAAACATGTTAAAATATAATAAAATAAGCAATTAAATAGCAAGATAAATGCACAAATAAAGTACAATTGACAAAATAAAAAAAATAGAACAAAAAGACTGAATAAAATAAAATCAACCTGCTTTCATTGCACATTTTGTATTAAAGCTAAAGAATAAAAGTGTGATTTTAACTACTTTTTGAAGTTGACAAATGAAGGAGCTCTTCTGATGCTAAATGAAAAACCATTCGAAAAAGTGCTTTCAGCTCCCCCCGACTTCATTTTAGACCTGAGAACCACCAGTAGGCTCTCGTAGGTTTACGTTAACAGAATTGCACCCTAGTTTTTTGTAGTTTTTCAGGGTTTAATTCATCTAAATGACAAACAAAAGTCCTAACTTCTTAAACTCCTTCACATCCACATAAACAAAAAAAGCTAAATTATACATGTAATGTTTTTGATTTCTTTGTCGTTTACCAGCTTTCGCCTCATATTAGTGCATGTTTCAATAAAACAAGGGAAAAAAATGTGCTCTACAACAGTGGCGCCCCCAAGGGGTGACCAGGGGTGGCCATGGCCACCCCTAGAAAATTGCTGGCCACTCCAGGAAAGACCAGTGTTCTTTAATAAGTCATATTAATGTTCACACAAACCATACATTTATCTTGTGTAATGAAGACATGTAAAACCCCAAAAATTATACAAAGTTACTGAGGATCAATTTGGTGTGCCACCCCAAAATTTTCTCAGGCCCCATGGCCACCCCTATGAAACCTTTCTGGGGGCGCCACTGTCTAGGCTGACCAGGCAGAGAAAGGGTTAATAGCATGATGCTGTTATTAACATTTTAGCACTATTATGTAGCCGACATATGGAGTCTCTCTCTAAATGACCTCTCTAATACTGATGAAATAAGCTATTGATCTTTAGTAGGAAGAGTTTTTCCCTATTCTGATTTCATACCATTGCCAAGTTTGCACAGCTCAGACAGAAACTTGCTTTACCTCTCTGTAACCTTTCCAATTTCTCACATAGGAATCTAGATCAAGGGTGTTCCTATATCCTGTTATCTTAATTAGCACATGCTAATTGGCACCGCAGTCTCTGGGTAAGTCATATTTATCAGGGAGAGCCTGATTCGTCCCGACCCATAGGGATTCAGAGTTATTAGGGAACAGTGAAGTGTATTTTCAGACACTGTCATAACACAAAGTGTGTGAGGATTCAGTAGCAAAACTAAAACTCTACGCATAATCTGCAGCACGAGTTGCTTCGTTTGAGAGAAATCTCCAGATTTCTTTGGAATCAAAAATCTTTTCTCACATTTTCAGGCGTGTAACAAAACGATCGCTACGTTTTATATAAAACCAGAGCCCGACTGACCGGTGTAACCCTTATTTACCTTACAGCCTCTGTGTGAATGTGAGTCATGCATGTTAACAGTGTGGTACTCCAGATAGTCAACTTAGCAAAGGCAGCCACTCAGAGCTAGGATGTAGAGGGGGAGAGAAAGACAGACGGAGGAGGAGGGAGAGTGTACCCTGAGAGAGGTCAGACCTCGTTTCAGAGATCCTCGTCCACATCCACCCCAGGTACTGTGACGCTGCCTTTATGAGTGTGCCTGGTGAACACAAGCCCGGTGGATTAGTGTCTGTCTCTCAGTGTCCCCGGGAGCTGAGCCCAGCGTCAGAGACAAAGCGGGGCTGATTGCGTTGTCATCTGCATCACAAAGAGAAGCCTTCCCTCTACCTGAGCCACTGCCTGTGTGCGCAACTATACATAACATCTATCGGCGACTCCGGACCCACGTGACATCTGCCTTTTGTTTTTTTGTCCATCTCCGTCTCCCCCTCTTCCATTCCTCCTCTCCGGCCCACACCGTCTGTCCACCAGTGGAGCCCCCCTCCCCCACCCCTGACAGCTAGCGTTTTAGTCTGCAACTGCACTGCTGTTTTCTGCTCTGGCTAGCGGTTATGTATTTAACACGGTGTGCATCATCTCGTCTCGCTACAAAAAAAAAGCCCATCAGACATTTTTTCTCATCTCTCCTCAGTCCCCTCCGGGTCTGGCTCGCTAGCTGGATCTCAGGTCTGCCAGCATGCTTAAGACAAAAGCTCAGTCTTTCCCCGTCTGACCCTAACAGGTCTATCAGCCTTACTCAGATAAAGAAAACACCCCAGCCGCGGCGCTGCCAACGGCTGGATGCGTTTTATCTGATTAGTATACTTGGCAGACAGGCCGGGCTCTTCTATAACTGATGACTGTCGTGTTGTGTCTGTGACCTAGCCGATTCCAGCAACCACAACAGAGGCAGATAAAGCTCCATCTTTTGGATTATCCTCCTATGCTCGTATACGTACACGCGTGTTTTCTGTACCTGTGATCAGTAATGCATGAAAACAAAAAGACAAATTAATAAACAAAAGGATTTAACATTTGAGAAATAAACGAGGGCCTAAAAATGGAGAACAACTTTCTCTGCCCTCGCTCGTGATGGTTTTCTATTCACATGTAATTGCATTAGCTCAGAGAATAGAAAATTAACACAAAGCAATTAACTGATTTGGCCTTTGGCTGTTTTTGGAGCTCATTTCTTGTTTCCTAAATTAATTTGGAAATTGCTAACATATTTGCAACCCTTGTAAGCCCTGAAAATGCAAGACCCTGGAACTTGATTTAATTTAGTCAAATAAGTAATTCAGCATTACTCTCGCATTACAGACAATTGCTTTAAGAGTTATTCATTTTTAAATTAAATTGTTGGAATGAAGGAATGGACTCAGTTCTGGGTTAAAGGAGGTGAGGGTATAAAACCGCTACCACAGCTGTTTTAGTGCTCATTCGTTGCCCACTAACACAAATTCATGAGCATTTGGGAAGTTTTGGACTAGGAGTTTGTCAAAATTATATCACAATAATTTAAGGAAATTTGCAATACCAATTGATCTTTATTATAGAAAAAATATCAGTAAAATAAGAAAAAACGTTTGATCTGTGACTGTAACTTGCAGGTCAAAACGTTTATTAGTGCAAACCAGGACTGATTTATTAAATAGATTTTCTTATAGTTTGTGCATGATGGCAGGGTGAAACTATTCCAACAACCCTAAGGGCCGTGATATTCTTGCTGTTTAACCTCGCGTTGGCGCAGGCAGCAGGCTGCGTCTTCGTTCATATACTTGCTGCTACACGGTGCTGCACTGCATGTAGTACCGGAGTGTTCCACTAGGGGGCAAATGAGAGTACTCAGACCGGATAGAGAGCTGGGGCAACCAAAACAAACACAGCATCAATAAAAGAAATCAGTAACTGGTTAATTTTGAGATTACGGTAGATATAAAGACTGCAGTGGTATCGTAGATGGTGTGATAGACCTCTAAACCAGAGACGAAGTCACCATGGTTCTCGCTCGTTTTGTCAACTCCACCTACTGGTTGCTCGTATATTACAGCGTTTGGGCATGTCGCTAAACAGCAAGTATATCACAGCCCTAATTTATCACACTTTACTAATAATGTAACAAATTCACTTCCTGATGGTGTGTAGTGAGGATGTACGAAAATATCCATACTGGAATATTGCGATATTTCGTGTTATGACACTGAATCAAATAAAAAGCATCTTCGGTACGTTCATCCTGTGTATGTCTGATTTAATCCTTTAACTTTTCGTTCTTTATAAAACACAGATAGGAGATCTTTTTTACCTTAGGTAATAAAAGATCTGTGTTTTATAAAGAATGAAAAGTTAAAGGATCAAATTAAAAGCAGAGTATGGATATTTTTTATTGGGAAATTGTATGTAAACATTTACTGTTTCTTTAGTGTGGTGCAATTTAAACTCCAACTGATGGGGGGCAGCAGTTTTCACTGCCTTCATTCTGACGGAACGAGATCTCGCGACAACACTTTATGTGCTAGCTTAAAAATGGCAAAATTCGTATTACTTTCAGTATTACAAATATGGTTCGGTCTTCCCTGTATTGGAATATATATTATTAGTACTGGGCAATATGGCCTAAAACCAATATCACAGTATATTGAGGAGTTCACTTCAATAATGATAAATGGACGATAACTACATGTATGCGCAAAAATAAAAGTTGTCCACCAGATGGGGCTGTCACGTGTTGAGTCACGTTGTCATGTGACTCGAGGTGGTACAGCTTCTTAAAAGGGACATGAACGTCACCAACCTACACACATCTTTTCATTTTTTTATTGCCAAATTTATTGACATGGGAAAAATTATATCAGTTAGAGTCAGAAATTTCGATAACGATTGATTTTCGATTTATTGCCCAGCCATAATTCACATGTATAGGATGTTCCTGGCTAGGAAAACTGTGCAGCCTGATATAATTTTACTTTAACAAAATCAAATAAGTCAGAGACATGGTTTGTATTTATGAAAGTCTTAAGGCCTTCTTTTAATTTTTCTTCACTCAACCTCGGAAAAATCCAACAAAATCAATATCCAGACTCAACAAAGATTACACTCCTATGATTGTGTTTATAGAGCTCCATCAATTGACGCTTCATTAAAGTTGTTTCATATTCAGCAAAGTGGATGATTAATGCACCATTTAGGCAGAGAAAGCTTACCTGAATTTACATAATCACTTGACTGGAAATGGATCTAGTGGAGGAAGCAATCAGCGATATCTGCCACACTCACGCTCAAGAGCGCCTGGCATTGTAATAACACGTTCCCCTCTTTGTCCAACCAACAGTTCACTGCCATTTTATCCTAATTTCCAACCTCTTAAAGAAATCCAGGAAGACAAACTGTCTCTAAAACTCATTCCCACATTTTTATGAAACTGCCAATGAAAGCCCATTACAAAGCTTTATTATTATTTTTTAAAATCAGAGTTATTAAAACACTGCCAGGAATCACATTGTGGTAACATGGCCGACATGACAGCAGTCAGATATGAGGCGACGGTGAAAGGATGGCTGTTTTTCTTGCTTTCATCTGGCAGAAGCCTTCTGAGTAGAAATCATAACGGATCATTTGGGAGGTCAGCTGGTAAATCTCTAGGAGACCTCCGGAGACCTGTGGAATCAATACATTGATCCGGCTGAATTCATTAAGTGAAATGAATGTCATACGGTCGGGTGACACATGCAGAATATCATTATCATGGAGTCCAAATAACAAAACAAACTTGGCTGTTAATAAAACCATAGATAATCTGGTGTTATGGAGTATTCTCTATAATTCTTTATTGAACCAGGAAGTTGAATAAAACTTAATTGGTGTATTACTAATGAAGGAGTAGCTGCACATCTATCTGTTTCAAATTAGCCTAAGTGTACCTGCACTTGATTAAAATGTACCTTTTTATTTAGCTTTCAAGCAGATCCACAATTACCGTATGCTTGTTTTTGCATTAATCTTTGCTAGCATCTACATTTATGTTAAAGCTAATGCAATATGCTCCTCCATCGTTATTCAACTCTGAGCTGAAAGTCAGGATCTCACTGTGCTGCAGCTGTTGGTGACCAGTTGGAGACATAAGCTTAAGAGAATATTCTACATTTTTATATGAATTCAAACTGAATTGACAGAGTTGATTTAATTTTTTAAACATTTTGGTCGCAAATGCCATTCTCAGTTTTTCATCAAACAGATGCAGCCCAATGGGGCCATGTAAGCATGTAGGTGGGTTTTGTCAAACCGAATAACCTCCCAAGCCTATCTAGGAAAAAAACGTGGGTCCACACCACCTCGTTTTCAGCAAAAAAATAAAATATCCAGTGCATTGTGAAACACATTCATAGGCATGTCGAGCCGGTAGGTGGCAGTAGTTCCCCAAATTGTTGACATCTTTGCTGAAAAACATTCCTTGGACATGGACTAACTAGGCTGTGTGCAATAACTGTCCTTAAAGTAACAATGTGTAGTTTTTACCATTAATTTCTGGAAATATCCATCGAAATGTTGCTGAAAATCAATAAAATGATGTTCAGTCATTGAAAATCATTGGCGGCTTTGTAACATAACCATAAAAATCGGGTCTAAAATACATAGGGCACGGGCCTAAGTCTCTGGGTGATGCCATATTAGACGCAATGTTTTCTTCTACGTGAGCCGACTCGGGGTCCTGCGCCTGCCGATGACGTCACACTAGACGACTGGCTGGACGTACGACTTAAAGAATTTACGTTATCATGTTCTAAAACATTTAGGTGGTAAGAAACATGAATTTAATAACAAAACTACTACACTCTTTCCAAAACCTATGTGAAAGAACAGAATTGAAAAAAGAGATGCAATATATTTTGGACAAGTGGTATTGCCGTAGTGTGACATCATCAGCAGGCGCAGAACACTGAGCAGATCCGGAACCTACGCCGCCAGAAAACTGGCATCAGCATTGCATTATCTCGATGGAATTAACTGAAGGACTATCAAAGTCTGAGGAGTCACGCTGAGGTTGCATGCTTTCTGCACGACAGGTAACATTTACCGTAACGTTTTTATTAACCTAGCGACCGTCACGGCTATATGGTGTAAAACTACCCTGAAATGTATGTACTGCTGCCCCCTATCGCAAGGAAACCACACACTGTCATTTTACTGCTACCCTTCACCTGTGGTCTTCTACACGGCAGTAACTGAGCTTGTAAAAACAAAAAAGCATAAGTATGGGTCATGCACGTGATGTCAGAGCATTTTTGTCTCAGGTAAGTGATGTTGCAACCCTGGTTATTTACGTCCACAAGCAAATGCTGACAATGAAGAATTTGCAAATGTCCACCTTGGTTGGAGGTTTTTGAAAGAATAGTTTTTTGTATCGTATATCTTCACTTTCATGTGGACGACAGGCAAAACCGTAGAACAATCTGTTTTGTGGGTACCCGGCTACGTGTATACAGGGTCGCAGACACCAGCCTAAGACTAAGACAGACGTCACAAATCCCACTTTTCTTTTTTTACTTTAGAATATTCAACAAATGAGTTGTTTAAGCAATAGCTCCAAACCATCATTTAAACCAAAACAAACTACTTTCACAGACAATATATAGCTCCTTTTTCTGAAGGCTTTTATCTTAAGTGCCTTTCGGTGCACTAAAGAAAAAGGAACATGCAGCACGGGTGGAATTATTATGGCAGAGACCTAAAAAAGGCTGCAATTACATAAATGCAGGCCTGATTACACCTAATCTGTGGACTTTAAAGATGCTTCTTCTTAAATATGGTTTGACACTTTGTAGCAGTCACATATAGTGGAGGGCCTACTTGTTATTATAGGTGTGTACTCATATTTGAGTCCTTGTGACAAAAGTGGTGCCCAGAAGTTGCACTGGTTTCTGGGATATGGAGTAGGTTGGTCTCAAACTTCTCAAACTGCTAAATGTTAGCGCAAACTAATTTCACAGAATAATTTCCCACATTATTTCTATGCTTTTTTACTTTTTTAAAATGTACTCATCTTATGTTTATGAGGACCAGCACCTTGAAGCAACCTTTGCAATTTCATTGTGCCTACAGCATTTCCTGTTGTTCTTCAATGGCAGCAGAGCTTTCTAATTCTAATTCTCTAATAATATGCAAATGCAGAAACAAGTATGGCATGCATTTTTGTTGCAATTATGAGAAATAAATGGAAAGAAATGATTTAAACCCTTGCTTTAAACATGCTTTAGATAGTCTGAATTCAGCTATTTCTGAACACAAAGGCCATTGTTTTGGTTTACAGCTGCAGTTTGGCTCACCAAGCAAAATGTAAAAGGCTTTGTGCGATTTCACCATTTGACCTAACTTTTCTTCTTTTTGCAAGAGCCAGTAAAACAGCACATTATGCACAAAGACTCACTTTGATCTCAGCGCCTGCAGTAACGTGTGCTGCTTCTGTGAAACATGAAACTAAGAATTGTACTTTAAGAGCGGCTTTTCTTCTTGCTTACAAAATTTTGGGGTGGGCATGTCCTAATTTCTATTTCACACTAGATATCGGCATTATTTTCTGCTTCTTATTCTTTTTTTTTTTTTTTTTTTGCATCTCAGACACGCCAAGCACCTAAAGGTGCACTGTGTCATATTCAACATCTGGAATACTTTTGGAATTGTGGCATTACCTTTGAAACCAGAGGTCCAAAACTGGTCTAGTCACTTTAAAGCTTGAACACAAGGTTAGCACAAAAATGTCAATTCAGCTCAATTTTAGCCTTCTTTCTTTGACTTAAGTGAGTTTCATCAGGTATATGAAATCTGCTGCAGAAATAATAATAATACTAAATAATAAGAAGAAGAAGAATGGATGTAAGAGAAAATATTGATATGGCAATATATCGCAACATTTTTTCCTGCAATATTATCGGTATTCAAAAGTTGTGTATCAAATATTTGGAAGAATTTATATGCAAACGTTTGTGTATTTTCTTCTATTTTGGTGCAATTCAAACGCCGACCCCTAATTGGCAGCAGTGTGCAGTGGGTTTTGTTTCCACCATTGAAATGTAAATCCCTCTGTTATGGTTCAGATACCTCATGGTAAACATGTTACGTATCAGTTCGGACTGTTTATTGAATTTTCCTACAATAAATTCAGTCTAAAAATTGCTAATATCGTCTGGCTGAATGTATCGTAATACATTGTGATATATCGTATCGTCTCTCCTGTATCGTGATACGTATCGTATCACCAGAATTTTACCAATACACATCCATAATAATAATAATACCGTTTTTAAATCTAGGTTTGCAAAGTTGTTGCAACTCAGGTCAGATCATTTCCAATTCAATAAAAGAAGAAAACTACACTGCTCACAAAAATTAAAGGAACAATTTAAAGAAACACATTAGATACATCAGATCTCAATATGAAGTTGGATATCTATACAAATAACGACAGGGCAATGTCTTAGGAACAAAAGGATGCCAAGTCTTTTAATGGAAATAAAAGTTGTCAGCCTACAGAGAGCTCAATTGTGTAGACACCCTAAAATCAGAGTGAAATGAAGATGTGGCAGGCTAGTCCATTATTTCAAAAACTTAATTTCTGCAACTCAAAATGCTTTTCAGTATCTTGTGTGGCCCCCCTGAGCTTGTGTGCATGCTTGACAACGTCGGGGCATGCTCCTAATGAGACAACGGATGGTGTCTTGTGGCATTTCCTCCCAGTTCTGTGTGAGGGCATCCCTGAGCTCTTGTATAGTCTGAGGAGCAACCTGGCGCCGCCTAATGGACCGAAACATAATGTCCCACAGATGTTCTATTGGGTTTAAGTCAGGGGATCGTGAAGGCCATTCAATTGTTTCAATTCCTTCATCCTCCAGGTACTGCCTGTGTACTCTTGCCACGAGGCCGGGCATTGTCGTGCATTAGGAGGAAACCAGGACCTACTGCATCAGCGTAGGGTCTGACAAAGGGTTCAAGGATTTCATCTGGATACCTTATGGCAGTCAGAGCACCATTTCCTAGGCAGTAGAGGTCTGTGTGTCCCTCCATGGATATGCCTCCCCAGACCATCACTGACCCACCACCAAACCTGTCATGTTGAACGACGTTGCAGGCAGCATAACGTTCTCCTTGTCTTCTCCAGACTCTTTCACGTCTATCACAGGTGCTCAGGGTGAACCTGCTCTTGTCTGTAAAAAGTACAGGGCACCAGTGGCGGACTTGCCAATTCTGGTGTTCTTGAGCAAATGCCAGTGGAGCTCTACGGTGCTGGGCAGTGAGCACAGGGCCCACTACAGGACGTCGGGCCCTCAGGCCATCTTCATGAAGTCTGTTCCTGATTGTTTGGGTAGAGACATTCACACCAGTGGCCCTCTGGAGGTCATTCTGTAGGGCACGAGCAGTGCTCAGCCTGTTCCGCCTTGCACAAAGGAGCAGGTATCGGTCATGCTGATGACCTTCTACGGCCCTGTCCAGCTCTCCGAGAATAACCGCCAGTCTCCTGAAATCTCCTCCATGTTCTGGAGATTGTGCTGGGAGACACATTAAACCATCTTGCTGGAGAAGTTGGACAACCTGTGCAACTTCTGTAGGGTTAAGGAATCGCCTCATGCTGCCAGTAGAGATAATTACTCAAGCCAAAACTAGCACGAGTGGAAAACCAGCCAAAAAAGATCAAGAGGGAGAAACTTAAAATTACATCCACATGTTAAACCAGTCCTGTTTTGAGGGTTTTGTAATTGTTGCCACCTTAGTGCACCTGTCGTTAAGTCCATGAACACCAATACAGCTGAAAGTGATTAGCAATGCCATCAGCTGCTTAATCAACCAGAAAATTATCAGACAGGTTTAATTAATTTCATGCCAGGCCCAATAAAAAAAGTGTTCCTTTAATTTTTGTGAGCAGTGTATGTTAAAAAAAACAATGATTACACAAAGTCTCATTTTTTCAGTTGCAATGGCATTGATAAGGATCTAATACCAAAATGATTAAATGTTTTACCACAGCTTTGAAACACATAAAAAACCTATATTTCACTGTATTTGCAATACAAACACTTTGCCCCATTCAACACTGCCTTTTGAGTTTGTGAACCTACTTTAAAGTTATTTTTGAGCAAATAGTAACCAAATCACACTTCAGAAAGTATCTAAAGTGCTTTTCAGTTGTGTCATGACACTGTCACTAAGAAATCCCAATGCTTAATCCCACATCTGACAAAAGAAGTGTGCCAAACTCCAAACTTGCACTCATGCTAGGTAGGTAGAGGGTACCACTCAGCTGCTCTCATTTCAAAACAACTCATTTGCAGCCATCTTTATCTTCTTTGTCCTGTTCTGAGCCCCCCTCCCTTCACAAAAAAATCCACTTGCTATCCTTTCTTTGACCAGGCGCCACCTGTCATCCCAATGCTAATGTGACACGTTAACAGGAGCGTGAATAGAAACGCAGCTCTTTGTAGAAATACATTACCCTTCACCCTCTCAGGATTTATCTGTTGTCAAATGATTTAAGGGCCTTTTGCTAGGTTGTCAGAATCAACATGATTGCACCTGTGGCCAAGAAACATATGCGGATTTTTTTGTATTTTTTAAGGGGGTCAAGCAATTGGCACCAGATGTGTGAGCAAAATGGGCTTTTTCCCCTCCTACATGAGTGTCTGACATTGTGTACAGCTGGGTGAAGGAAGACTTAAGTCTCTTTCACGTGGAGCGAGGAGGGGGCGAGAACCAGCAGGTCTAATTGAAGCGCTCGATGGGCTGTCTGAAACCATCATTCTACTCGACATTACACATGAAGAAGCTCATCATCTCTGAACTGAATCTGCTTTAAAGGTGTGGCTCACTGAAAAACCATTAATTATTATCTCTGATTATAATGAGTCACTCGTCTCCTACACCTATCTCCTGCATCAACAGTGAAACTCTAGGATTAGAAAAGCCTGACAGATCACACTGTCACTTAACGTTCATGGACTCATGACGGGGAAGGCTGTTGTTGGTTTAGCGTCCAACAGCAGAGAACGTCTGGGCTAGTAGAAGCTAACAGTTAGCATAAGCAACTCCACCACACAGCAGAACTCCTCCAGGCTTGTGTTATTTGTGGAGATAAAACATCAACGTTGCAGAGCAAACAGAGTCAGTGGTAGAGTCGTGTTGCTGTTAGCCAATCAGAGACGAGATGTCCAAATATCAGGGAAAAAAAGACTAAATCCTGCCGCCTGAAGCTACTTTTTTCTCCAGTACTTCCTGAAATAGGTGCATCTGAATTCATGTGGAAAAGATCTGATTTAACCTTATTAAACAGCAAACATGACTTTCTAAATTCATCCTAAGATAGAAACTTAACAATGGCTTAGTTTTAGTTTCAACAACATCCTCAATATTTTTTGTTTTATGGACTAAAACAACACCGTAACGTCAAAAAATTAAGGCCAGCTGGGAATCTGATTCGCTGTCTTCAAAACAAACTATTTTCTCTTTCAGATTTTCCCTTCAGGCGTTGGCGCCACAGCGAATCACCGGCCTCCATTCATCCTAGTTCAAAACGAATACTCCCTGCAGCAACTCGGACAAAAACACGGAGCTAGCCAATACTGAAAGATATGTTGATAAAGAAACAGCTGACTTACAGTAAAACCTTTGGGTTTTTGTCGGGGCTACAGGTGAGCCTGGTGGTCGCATATGCCCTGTTGTGGCATCACTCAATACAGCCGCATAATGAGGACATAAATAATTAAAAATATGAGCAACACGCGTACTTTTAAACATATAATATTGACACGTTTATCGATTTACCTCCTGAACGAGTTGTGTTTTCTGGCAGATAAACTAAGGAAATCACATAAATACAGAAATACATAAATAATAAAAATCTTAAAGGACAACTTGGATGTGTTTTCCTTATTTCATCCTATTTTAATGCATTGCTGAAGTACGGGATCAGGACTTAAATTAAATGACTGACTCGGATCGGGAGCAAAAACTGTGATTGGAACATCCCTAATTATTTCACATGTAAAACTCCCTTCAAATGCTGTAAAAAAACAGACAAGTTATTGTTGGCTTGTTTTCTGCACCAAACACCTCCCTCCCCTTTTCCAGTCAGATTTGTCTGGATGTAGTCCCAGCAATATTCTTCTTCCCAGCTCTATCTGTGTTCATCCCACTGCGGCCACAGGCCAAATCTCTGCTTGACTCTCAGTTCCATCGAAAAGCACACTTAATGAGTAGAAGGTTTCTCACCATGTGCACACACAAACGTTTTAGTCAAAACTGTTCTAGTGGAAAGTTGTGCCGATTACGTTTTAGCAGCTGCTACGTGGAGCGGTTAAGAATACTTGTCTTTGCTCAAGGGCATCTCAGCGGAAACAGGATAGAAGAGCAGTCCTAGTTCATTTAGTCCAACTGGTTTTCCCTGCAGTGTGGCTACCAGTGTAGGACTGTCTGAGGAGATGTCAAACAACAGGGTTGGTAGATTTGTTTTATTAAACATCACCAACATTGAATTGTTCCTTTAGGAATCACGTTGAAGAATGTGTATGGTTGTGTCAGAAGCAAAGTGTGGTGAAGAACTGGTGAACAGACTTCTATTATATGAAATCTCTATGGCTAGATCAAAAGTTTCCCAGAAATAATCGCTCTTTCTGCTGTTGAGCTCAGTAAGAAATCATGTAAACTTAACGTCTTGGATGAGGAGCTCTGAATTCAGGAAATACATAAAATAGGAATTTTATACTGTTATGTTGCCATTTTTTAAATAAACTATTAACCTAGCTTGCCAAAAACAATACTGCTTGGTCCATTTTGAGCAACAGAACACATTAAAGACACATAAGTAGTAAAAACCAATCCACACTGGACTGATTCTTCCTTTAGAAATCCCTTGCAAACATTGCCACTTACATGGCTGTGCAATTAATCAAATTTCCATTTTTATCTCTAAATGATCACAAATGCTACATAATCATAACAGAAACAATCATCAATAAAGTTTGGCCACATTTGGCTTTGCCAGCATGCTTTTATTTTGTTATTCCTTCCAAATGACACGAACTTCCACCTTTTCTAAAGGCCACACTTGCATGCAATTTGTGGTGGTGTGTGTACGGTCAACACATAAAAGAGATGGCAAAACACCGTATTGGTGTTTGACAAGTGGCTTAGGATTTAGTGTCAAATTTTCTGTTATGACCCTCACAAACTCTTCGGCTCCAAGTCCAAACAGTTCTAATTCCAAGCTTCAATGTTCCTGAAAAAACATTTTTTTATGTGCACTCACGCTCGGCTTGAACATCCAGGCTCCCATAGCGGCTCTTCTCTGATTTTATAGCAGCACTGTGCGTCCATGTTTGCTTTGTGTGATACATCAAAAGTGTCTATGTGTACTTTATTCTAATGTCTGAATTTTGCAGAAGCTTTACTTTGACGTTTATTCCAAACAGGCCTGGTGAAAGGCATTTTAATGTCGTCTATACTGATTCTAGTATGTTATTTAGGCCTGAAGAGAATTGAATCAACCGTAAATATCACAATGTCTGTAATCTTCTTAAAATATGAACTATCAATAGTTTTCCCTACTTAAAGTGACAATGTGAAGTTTTTACAATTAATCTCTGGAAATATATCCATCGAAATGTTGAAAATGAATAAAATGATGTCCAGTTGTTGAAAATTATTTGCGGCTTTGTAACATAACCATAACAATCGGGTTTAAAATACATAGGGCACGGGTTTAAGTCTCTGGGGGATGCCATATTAGATGTCATGTTCCCTTCTACGTGAGCCAGCTCGGGGTCCTGCGCCTGCTGATGACATCACACTAGATGATTGGCTAGATGTAGGACTTACAGAAGTTACGTTAGCACGTTAGAAAACGTTTAGGCAGTAAGAACCATAGATATCTTATAACATATTGCTAGATGCCTTAACTGGGAGTTGACAGCGTCCCTACACAGCGGCCATCTTATTTCGGACAGCTTACGTTCTCAATGGTAGCAGATGGAAGGTGAGTGAACAACTTAAACAAAAACACTCTTAACTCGATGAAATGTTAACGGATTTACAAGCGGGTTGCATTATTACAAACCTTATAACACATAGGCTTGAGACGACATACTTGCACATTTTTAAATTAACAAGCCAAATCCATCATATTTCACAGCCACATCTCTGGCATTTATAACAAATCAAACCGTTTGAAAATTGAGCAAGTTAGAGTTATCTAAATAGTGCATGCACCATTGATACCAATGTTACGAAAGGGGGCAACTGTCCGAAGTAAGATTGACGAACAGCGCGGGTAAGGCATCTAGTGATATATATGATATCTATGGTAAGAAACATGAATTTAATAACAAAACTGCTAAACTCTTTCCAAAACCTATGTGAAAGAACAGAATCAAAAAAGAGATGCAATAAATTTTGGCCGAGTGGTATTGCCGTAGTGTGACATCATCGGCAGGCGCAGGACTTCGAGCAGATCTGGAACCTACCCCGCCAGAAAACTAGCATCAGCATTGTATTCTTGTGATGGAATTAACTGAAGGACTATCAAAGTCTGAGGAGTCACACCAAGGTCGCAGGCTTTCTGATCAATAGGTAACATTTACCATAATGTTTAGCGACAGTCACGGTGATATGGTGTAAAACTACCCTGAAATGCATGTACTGCCCCCTATCGCCAGGAAACTACACACTGTCTCTTTAATGAGTTATTGAGGCAAATAATTGGGATTTTAATATTCGGCAACATTTTATTCATGTTTTTTCCATAGAAAAAAAACATGATCAGGCACATTCAGGACTGTCGAATAGTGAGGGGTTAAACTTCAAGGAACACTTAATCTTTCACACACACAGGGCTGATTTATCTGTGAAACACGTGTCATTAGTTCTTTTTTAACTCTCTGGCCAGAAGACTCAAGCTGATTGCACATATTTGACTCAGGTCTCGGTAGCTGAGGGACTTACTGCAAACAAGAATTCCGTATTTTTCTTGGACTGCCATACCGCAAATTGACTACAACCAACCGCCTTTTCCTTGTCGGTGGCCATATTTAATGTGTGGATTATTAAAGCCAGACTTGGCAGGATGTAGCCGGAGCAATATATTACACAGACGTGATGAAGTTTGGTACAAGCGGTGAAGGGAGGAAAATCATACCTAATCTGCTCATTAAGATTGCAGAAGTCAGCATGTAATTCCTGCCACTATGTGAGCGCTCACTGCATTACCTAATGCATATGGAGATGAGCTCAACTGGGTCAGGCCGCTGGTCATTTCTGGACACTAGAAGCAGATGTGGGCGCACACACTTTGTCATGATCAGCATATCATCTGCTCCTCGCTGCAATTATTTTAAAGAGGTAAGCAGATCATTCACATGCACGGCACAGCTGATGAAGATTAAGTTTCCGTGCATTTCAATGAAGAATATCTATGAGACCCCAGCATTGAAGGTGCAGTGGGGTGCACTGAAAGGGGGTGGGGTACAGAGAACTGTGAAGCTGAGTTAGATTTGAGCCCTTAAGGACTACTTTTTAATAGACAGACAGTGCAAGGCTGCATAAATCTATCATTTCTCTTTAGCATGCCATTTTCCCTTTTTGCTCCCCGCTGCATTAAGTGACATGTCTGTTCGAGTTACCGTAAAGAACTCTGCCCTCGTTTTCCAGCGCAGAAGTGCTCATTTGTCAGATGCAAGCTGATTGGTGGGCCAGTTGGCAGCATTTACACAAACATTCTTGGCCTCACATCATGCCGTTCTACACTTAGACTGACGTGTTTATAGAATTATGGCAGAGAGCTGCAGGGACGTGATCTTTTAACCACATTCTGAGTGGTTCAGGTTGGAGATGGACGGGATGCTGCTGCTGTCCCAGACGTTAAATAAGCCAATGAAACATTTATTCAGCTAAGATAAAGCAAAATAAGACAAATTTTCTCATTTGCAATAATGCTAGCTGGTCAAAACAGGACAACAGCGGTAAATCAAAAAGTTGTATAGATCCTATTTGAACATTGGGATATGCTATGATTCATGCATTCTGCAAAAAAAGCCGTTGGTCTCCTGCTGCAGGTACACCATCCACTTTCTACTTGAACCAATCAGAGGAGTGAGCAGCAGCCCTCGTGGCTGATCTGTTAGTACATGCACAGTGTTGTTCTTGTGGTTTGGTGCTTAGATGGAGGATGTTCCTGGTGAGAAAAATAGGAAAGACACGCTGTCATCTCTAACTTTCCCCCTGACTGAATATTTTACATGTAGATGCAGTCCTGATCACAGAACAGCAGCTGTCTGCGTGTGGGGATGCTGTGTGACAAATCAGAAATAATTTTTCACTTCAGCTAACAGCCGCTGGATCCGGTCTGCTGTTATGGACGCAGTTGTACTTTTTTTTAAATTCAACCACTTAATTGTCTGATGAGATCAAAATAAACAAGTAGACATTTTTAATTGAACAAAATAAACATTTGTATTGGTGCTAGTTTGTATGTTTAAAACAGCTTTAGCTTCTGAGTTCTGAGCCGCATATTTTATATTTTCAGACATTAAAGACCTGTAAATTAACGATCTTAAAATTTGGGAGTTTGTTGTATTGTCACATGTTTTGCTTCTTTCCCCTTCAGTAAAAAAATAAAACGTACTGGTATTGTTTCTTTTGCATATTTATCTATTTAGAGTTTTAATTACAATCCTTGTGAGCTGAAGTCTTAAATGCAATGATTTGGTGTTTATGAGCAGGACCAGAGGCTGCAGGAGATGCAAGCAGCAGACAGGAATAATCAAACATTTATCTGGGAATATATATAAATAACTGAAAGCGCAAGACCAGGAATCAGGACTCCAGGAGAGGAAAACGACAACAGGCCGACATCAAACACGAACTGAGCCACAGAGAACTAGATATCCACCAGGAGGCTCGGTCACTGAATGTGGACCAGGTGAGCTAATTAGCAAATGAGTCACAGGTGTGAGAGATGGAGCGAACAAGAAAACACGACCTAGAAAAAAAACCCTGAAATACTCAGATTACTTATGAAGAGAAAACCAGCATGATTGTTAACACTCAGAGTATAAATAAACAACAGCAGAAAACCCAAAACAATGACATTAAAATAATGATTTAAGGTGTAAAACTGCTTTTTAAGCACTGCAATGAAATGGTGCTAAAAATAGCCTCCGTCTTTTATCCAAGAGGAGACAACCTTGTGTTCTCTCTCTTCGTTCATCCTCTCATCATGTTCTCTCTCTTCGTTCATCCTCTCTTCATTCAGACACAGGGTGGCTATAGGAGTGGATGTTGCTCCATATTTTTTATTATCTGCACCTTATAGAGCTGTAAAGACGATCCAGTGTCTTCAGTTCAGTTTTTCCCTTTCATTTCAAGTGAAATGTGAGCAGATTGGAGTATAAAGACCAGTATTACCAGTTTAGAAAAGTCTAATCACTTCCCCAGACTCACTGGTCATTTTAAAATATGCACAGTCATGTTTCCTGAAGTTTCTAAAACCCCGGACCTTATTGTCTGCGCTTAGTCAAATATTGACTTCATCTCAAACGAGCATTAGCCGAGTCTCTTGCTGTTTCTGAATGATCTCTCCCCTCTTTTACGCGCTGCTTGGTGTAATAGTCAGTATCCACAGAATGAAAGCATTTAACTCCAATCAATGAGATTTATGGCTGCTTTACGAGGCAAAGGTGTCTTTGCTCACTTGAAAGTGCTGTTTTGGCCGGCTTCCAGCCTAGATGAAACCAATAGCTGTGTATGATGAATTGTTATTATCTTGGCTGCTTGCTGTAGAATTCACACTTTTCTCTGTGTTTGAAAAGGCTGCAACATCTCCCTCTATCAATCAGAGGTGAAGTGGATTTTTACCTCCCAGCTGTTTGTCGGGACCTACTCCACATGAATGAAACCAGAAAAACGAATGCAGCTAAAGCCGGAGACTTATTGAGAAACAGATCTGTTATTTGTTATCCGTTAAGCCTCTTTTCCACATCTGTTATATGTTTTCTTTTTGAATTCTAACAAATGGTGCGTTAATGAAGTCAACGAGGTAAAACTCACCAGTAGGGGGAGAAGAAGAGAGCTCTGGTCTTAAAATTAAGAAACGTTCCCAGAACAAATCCAACAAATTCCCTCCTCATGAGCCGTGTTTCCATTATAGGAGTTCCGGGAAGGTGACAGGGAAATTATGATTGGGATATGCTTGGTCCTGTCAGCCGGTGTGTCTCTATACAAAATCTGCCTTTCAGGACTTTGCTAAGATGTTAGCATACCGTTTTGGCAGTGACTGACATCACTGATCAACGCCAAATGGCATCCACATACATTAATAACAATAAAAGTTTTATTTTGTCAAAAAACGTTGTAATTTAACCCATTCAGTGGTTGTGTGATGCAAAAAGTGGAACTCGGTGACCAAAAGAAGCTCTGTTTTTACGGTTTCCATCGCATTTTTTGGTGTTGGGAGTTCAGAAACAGATTTTAAAGTAGCTTCAGTGCTGCTTATTTTGCTTTCCTTTCATTCTGCTTCACCAGCAACTCTTCCAATATTACAATGCCGGTTGTTTGGCGGCGTCTGCCGATGTCCTTTCCTACTGAGTTACAACCAATCAGCACGAGTTAACCACAAGTCTGGCCCGGCGACTTAATGCAGCCGTTCCGAGTACATACCCCACAGGTGCTCAGTTGGTTCCTGACATGGCCCAGAACATGGTCCTTTCTGTCCGGCCTGGTGAATTGGAAACACCCATAGACATAAATACGTAGATGCTGGAGAGCATAACAGCGTAGCTGCCATATTGGATGGGTCTCCTCACTTTCCAAAGTCAATGCAGGGTGAGCAACTATGCCAATTTTTGTGCAGCCTACGGTTGAAACAACCGGCGTACTATTGAAAACAGATCACGTGGGATTACTATTGACTTTTCTAATCTACTTGATGGGATTTTATATTAAAATTTATTTAGCTAAATTATATTTATATTTTAATTATCATGCCATACCATGTGTCTGATTTTGTGAAAAAATGTGTTTTTTAGCTGGGTAAGCACCTTCCTCAGTAGAAATTAATGCACTGGGGGCGAATGGAGACCCATCTAAGATGGTGGCCGGCCACTACGACAGCTCCAGTAGGCAGCGCCAGTCCGAGAGGCATCTATGTATGTCTGTGGAAACACCTACGTACAAAGGTCCGGTAAAACTACCTGGAGCTTCCTATACTAGAAACAAGAGTCTTCTTACAAATTCATTTGGTTCCTAACCTTCAACTCTTTCCTACCTGTCATAGAATACGGGAATGAAAGGTGCTTGCAGGTGTAATGTAGACTAGTGACTCAGGAGGGTGGGGAGCTATATTCAGACTTACATCTCTCTGAGGCCTAATACCGTAATGTGTCCTCGTATAACTTTGTGTTGTTGCTAGACTGAAATGCACATACCTTGGATCCCGTCCAGGCTGGGCTAAAGGACTCCCAAATATGAGATTTCATTAACTGATAAAGACAGATTGGACTCTCCCAGCAAAGGTATTTATTATGCTCAGGAAGCAAACTGGAATTTGAAAGCTGCAACCTGGCTTGCAGCATTAGTAGTTTCATATTTAGCTTTTTATTTTAACTGATATAGAGCCGCTATCATCAAAACGTCAGTGTTCTCTAGTTTAAATGTGTCAAACTACTGGGAAATAGTCTCAACGATTAAGAAAATAAAGTTTTAAAATCTGGCCGAATGTTCTAGAGTCAGTTAAAGGTTATACTTTGTCTTTGCTCTGTGCTGCAACAGAACTGGTAATAGGTCTATGGTCAAAAGTCTTTAATCGCCTCACAATCGGAGGCGTTTTCACACAGTGACGGCTGCAATTCATCGAACAATAAGTAATGTAGTACTGCACGCTGCTTTTGAAATGACAGGAAGTAATTCAGTTGATGCTGAACTATGCTTGCTTTGCATGTGATACGTTTTGTTCAAGAGCCTTCATTCGTGCTCTGTGAGGGGATTTGCTCCACTGTTAAAGAACGTGCTATCGTCCCTGATGGCACTTAGAATTAAAAACAAACACATTTTAAATTAATAGACAATTTTATGACCACCTGTGCCTTGTCCAAGTACTATTATACCAAAGCAAAATGGTGCTTCTAGGTATTTAGGGTGAATATGTGGATTGATTTTGAAAGACACTATGGTCTGAGTTGCTTCTATAGAGTGCGTTTGGGAGCTCATTTGCCTAATCTTGGGAACTAGAGTGGAAGCCGTGTATAATGAGTAGTAGGTTTGTCTGTGACGGCTATGTGGGGTTGGGGTTGGGGGAAGGAAGGTCTGAAAGACATGAAGGTATTAATCACACAAAGGGGCAAATGAGAAGTTTATGTGCAGAGAGGACGCCTGTGGAATGGTAAAACATTTTATTTCTTTATAAATTTTGACTGCCTTTGTGGAAGTGCAAACAAAAAGAAAGCAAAAGACACAAAGGAGAGAAGCGTCCAAGTCTTTTGGAAGCTTATCTGAAAATCTTTTGTCATGGTTAGTGCAGCGGGATCAATGTTTGATGCTGCAGACCATCATTCTGGATATTCTTTTATAGAACGTTCTTGTATTTGATCTCCAAACGTCAGTGGTCATTATTGCTATCACAGGTATGTCAGACATGCAAGAACCATTAAAGATCCAAACATCAAAAGGTAGAAAACTTAGCCTGGAAATGACTTTTCATGCATCATAGATACGAGGACTCTCTCGTGCACAAGAAGCTTTTCCGGAGTGGTTTATTCATCAATACTTTAACACTTCTTGCCCTAAAGGACTGCAGAAAAAGACATCTGCATGACATCCAAGCTCACTTGAAGATATTCACAATATTTGAACAGATTACCGTAATTATTTGTTGTAATGCGAGCAGCGCTTAATACGATTTATTTTCATTCTATTGACGCAGAGTTGCTTCCTCCTAAACTTCTCATTTTGAAACTATGACTCACATGCCCCTTAGGAATGCAGCATCTTTTTCAAGCTGTTTAGTTTCAATAAGTTATGCAGGCTGTTTTCCCATGCATATGTCTGCAAGTGTGTAATTAAACACCATTTTCCTCTCAGAGATATCCCCAGGGCTGTAATGGCTTTCACAAACACACAAATCCGCCTTCTTTTGTGTATTGACATACGCCCCGTTCTATCCACGCCAGGACAACTGTCAGCCTAATTTTGTAATGATACGGGCATTATTCAGTGTAATCTAGCAGTAAATTAATTACAGCCACAATCCGCCAGCCCCTTCTGTTGCTCACCACAGTGACTTTCTGTAATTTCACCGCGTTTACCAAAAGCATATCTTGAATATTGACAACTGCAGAATAAGAACCTCTACAAAGTATTTGCAATCAAAGATTTGGAAGAAAACCTCCAGCCATGTAACCTCGGTGAGCAAAAACCTGATCAAATATTCATTTTGCTTTTCGTTTTGCATAAAATCTGCCAACGGGATGAATGCATTACCGTCTTACGTCCTATTGCCAAGGTCAGTGTACATTTGAATGTAGCCAACAACTTTCTGGAAATTAATTCACCCTCATAAATAACTATTAATATCTGTCAAGTTTGACTTTGTTGTAATTAATTTAAATTTATGTCCTCAGGAATTGTACACAAAGTTTTGTTTAAACGTGACATTGGAAATCCCGGTAAAGTTTAAAGATCAATCACTCGCAGGACTTCTTAATGAGTGAGTCAACAGTTTGTGGACAATTTAAACAACCGAGTAGAGATCTTTTGATTAGTTTAAAATCTGATTAAAAGGCCTGTTTCTATATAATGTTTGACTCAATGCTTTTATTTTGTTGGTGCCCTAAGGTAGCAGCCCTATAATTGAAGAAAACATTCTGTATTGTTTTTTAACTCGGCTTGAGGACATTATATTGATCGTCTGCACGCACCAGGCTGACCGAAAGCCCTCAACTGAGTCGGCTAAATAATCCAACGTTAAAAGGAAAATACAGCCATTATTAAGAAAGAGCACGCTAACACAGACACACACACACACATAGATACTCAGGGTCTCAGCTCTGGGTTGACAGAATGTGCTCAATGTATGCAGGCACACACTCCAGCAGAAAGAGTACGGAGAAAAATTAATGCACACACACAGACACACACTCCTTCCCAAAGATAAGCTGTGGCATCACGTCGTCAGGGGAATTCGGACATCCATATCATCAATAAAAAAACATGCTCTAATAAAAGGAACAACTAAAACTAAGGCCTACTGTCAATGCCTTATTTTTTTATTTCAAATAAAAGCACAAAGAGGCTAATTAGGCAACTATTATGTCACTTATTTTAGGGGATTTTATATCTATAATCAGACAAAACACTGAAAACAATGTAGTCCAATATCGATATCCGATATTAATATCGCTGTTTTATCCGATAACCAATATTTACCAAAATAACATGAATATAAGTCGGGATGTAAGAAAATAACAATACAACAAAATATTGTAATATTTCATGTTCAGATATTGAATTGATATAAAAAAAAGTGTATAGATTTTTTTTATTGAGGATTTACATTCAAACATTTTCTTTATTTCTTTTGTGTGGTGCAATTCAAAGTCCGACTGCTAGGTGGCAGCAGCAGTTTTTACCACCGTCATTCTGATGGAACAATAAGATCTCGTGTTAACACTGAATGTCTATCTATCTATCTATCTATCTATCTATCTATCTATCTATCTATCTATCTATCTATCTATCTATCTATCTATCTATCTATCTATCTATCTATCTATCTATCCAAATATGCATTATCACCTTCCGAAACAGATACACAAACGGCAACAAATTGAAAAAAATATCGGTTGTTTTACTTATCGGACAGATACCGATATGTTAAAAAATGGCTAACATATCGATATTGATGCCGATATATCGTGCATCCCTAAAACAAACCAAATTGCCCTATAAGGGAAATAATTGAAAACAGAAGACCTTGACTTCATTGACTTCCATTTCTGTCCTGATCAAATGCTTTTCATGAAGAGAAATGATGTAATTTGACAGTATTTTCAGCAATCCTGAGATTGTACCGGCAGAGCTCCTGTTTCGTCATAGCTGTGTTCTGAATGAGTGACTCACAGGAGTTTGGACATCATCCATGTGTTCTACTGAGACTTGTACAGTTTCACACACATTTTTACAGATGTGGTTAATTACACAGCACTTTAGACAATTAGTAAATTAGTCAGACAATAACCCTCGAGCATTAATTACAGTAAATTACACAGAGGAAGGTGCAGCACAGAGGTTCAATTAACCTCTTAGTCCTTGTCTGGATGTAGTGGATGAGGCTGGTTTTTCAGTTAAGGCCCTGGTACTCTCTCGGGTCGCCAGGGAAAGAAAGAAGCTGGTTCCACAGATACGTTCTCATTTCCTTGCTACAGTCCCCTAAACCCACCATGCCACACTGTCCTTACTGGACTCCAATCCCACGTTTACAGATTACCGAGTCGTATAGAACTGAAATCATACATTTTTGTGTCTTTAGTTTGGTAGCACTTGCTTTCAAAAAAGGTTTTTTACCCCACCAACCCTTTAGTTTAATTTAGGCTTTAGTTAAATGTGACCTTAGCATCACCATCAACACGGTCAACTCTGTCAACGTAAACAAGCCATTGTTGGAGATTAATAAGGCCATTTCGAAGTGGTTCCCAAATATGGGGTCAGGACCCTATCATGGGTCTTTAAGACACTGTACGCACAAAATTTTAAGATATTTTTCTACGGTTTGGCCTGTTGTCAGCATGAAAGTGAAGATATACGGCACCAAAAATGATTTCAAAAACCTCCGACCAAAGTGGAGATGAGCATTTGCTCCTGGAACTAAAAAGGTTTTAGGTTTTACGACATTACTGCCCACGACAAAAATACTTTCTGACAGCACATGTGCGATTTGTGTTTACTTGCTTGTTTTAACTAGATCAATTACTGCTCTATGTAGACGACCACAGATGAAGGACGAAGTTAAGGACTGTTGTTGCCCACCACCTAGTTTCTCCACATCCTGGAATGTTTTTCGGCAAAGACGCTGACAATTTGGGGAACTACTGCCATCTATGGACTTGGCATGCCTATGAATGTGCTTTCAAATTCAAAAATACTTTAATGATCCCGGAGGGAAATTAAGTGTTTTTGTAACTCATTCATAATATACTGGATGTTTTGCTGAAAATAAGGTAGCGTGGACCCAAGTTTTATTCCTAGATGAGTGGGTTTTACAAAAACCCGGCTATGGCCTAAAATCTAAATGTGGGGTCTTCTGCAGGGATTCAGTTTGATTTAGGAAGAATTGTCAAAGACATACTTTTTACATGATTGTTGCAAGAGTTTTAAAGCTTTGGTCATAAATCAATAAAGACAATAAAATGGCAACTGAAGTTTTTTATTCATTAACACACACTAAAGCAAGCTAAAGCATCTACAATGGTCCGGGTGGAATCTCTCTGCTTTGGCAGATTATCCACATTCAAATCTTACAGAATTTTAGACCGGCACATCACCCACCCTTATACAGTCGCCGTATGATATTGTTACATTAATAAGATTGTTTTGGCTCTATAATGCAGCATATCAGTATATCTTTAGGTTAATTCCCTGTTGACTTTGTGGCTTCACAGCTATGTCTTCATTGGCCAGCAGAGAGAGAAGCTGATCCTCTGTTTCCAGTGGAACTTTGTGGCTTCTGGTTCTTCTCCTTACCGGCTCTCTTGCTTATTCACCTTTAAATGCGTTTTCTTGGTTAACACTCACTTTAAGCTCTTACAAAAAGGCTTGATTGGTGCCTTGAGGTCTTCATTCTGCACTCAAACTGCTGGAAGAAAAACAGGTCAGGGTGACTGCAAGGCCAGCAGCTAACCAGAAGAGATCCAATCAACGGTTAATATTTCACACTTGGCATTTTTACATTTACAGACACAGCTGTAAAGGCAAAAAGTGGTTGTAAACGTGATCTGAGCTACAACACCTTCACAGTGTGAATATGAAAACACTTTTCTCTGTCTTCTCCGAAGGGCTATCAGTGTGCTACGACTTAGCTTTAAACCACAGATTACACATTTTTATTTTTCTCCCTGCCTGTAGGGATAGAAAACAGACGGAGAAGAATGAAATCTCAGAGGCAGTCGAGGCACAGACGGAAAAACGAGGGATAAAAGGAGGAAATTCTCCTCAAAGCGACTGAGTCAGTCCGTCAACACAGAGCTGCTTCTGTCCAGCCTCGTCTAGCCTAGTCGGCCAAGCGATGCTGATGTTTCAGGATTGATTTGTTGTATTCAGCAGTGAGGCACCCTGCACCAACAATGAAACAGGCATGTGGCCCTAACACGTTGCCCTCTTGTTTCTGGCTGCTTAACGCCACTGAGAGAACCAGTGGTCACATGACCCAGCTAGTCATAGATGAAGCGAGTGGGACTGTGGGGCCTACACCCCCTTCTCCTCACCCCACCACCCTGCTGTCGCCCCTAAAACCTCCCTCCCCTGGGCCCACTGTTCCCTATCTCCCGTCCAAACACATGCTTAAACACTCTACACTCGTGCTTTTGTGTTACACCAGCACACATGCGCTGGTTTAGGTACGCGCACATGAGCTCCACCGAACACACAGTCACTTGCACTAAATCTGCATACGTGTTCAGTCATGTGTGATCTAGATGTGTGCACACACACTCCACTCACGGCTCAAGTGCACACGGATGCATGGCCACCCACATGCACAACAGGCGTAACAGACAATAAAACACAACTACGGGCTCACACATGCCAAAAGCAACACGACCTTTTGTCACTCATATAGCAAACCTTTTCCCTTGGGGGAGGAGCGCTAGCCAAGGGCAAAACTTTGTTTTTGTCATTTTTAACACCACTTTCTTTGGATTACAAAGATCAAATATGCTTACACTTTTTATAAATTTTAGTTTTTCTTAATTTTGTACACCAGAAGATCTGTTTGTGGTCACTTTTCCTGAAGAGGTGGGTGACAAAAGTTGCTTTTGAATTGCTACTGAACACTCCCCACCTAGAACACACTCTTGTGCACATACACACACGCTTCTGAAATTCCTCACATATCACTGCTTGTTCCCTCTTTATTCCCATTCTGTCTCATCCGACACCTGGTCATAGCCCCCCTCACAGTTCTCTCTGCCCTCTCCGTGCACTCCCCCTAGCCTCTCATTAATCGGTCCTGATATTGATGGGAGCTGAATGCTGGCGAATGACTGCCTGTGAAGCCTCTTCACGCACCCGCATCTCATCGTGCCTTTAACCCGAACTGGGTTGATTTGCATGCCAACCGCTCACCAGCCTTGTGAATCAGTCACTCTGTGCTTCAGCTGGCTGAGTCCTTCAATTTCTGATTTAACTGTATGGTCTTGTCTCTCCCGTGTCTGGGCCGAATCTCAGTCAGGACATTTCTGTCTGCTTTTAAAGAAAGCAGTTTAAATTTTGTCTGTTCAAACCAACTTGTTGCACGAAAGTACAAAATAGTACCGTTGCTTCCAGATTAAAACAAGGCATAAAGAATACTTCTAGAGCAAACTTCAAAACTTAAAGGTGCAATATGTAAGAATCTAATGTGAAATAATCACAAAACAGTCAAATGTCTCAATCATGTTGGATTTATGGATATGTTGAAACAGATTTCCTTCTCAGTCAGCTGGGGGGTTGTCAGTTTTCCTCCTTTCGAAATCGGTGACTTTGTAAGGTGGCTAAATCTGCAGTGAGCTAACGTAGCATTGCAGGCATTTGTAATTCAACACCGGCTGGCAAAAAGCTCCAGAGTTGTTTAAAGAACCAAAACAGGAGCGACCCAGAAGTTATTTCTTGTACCCCTAAGAAGCCACGGCATCTTTTTGTTTTACTCTAATATTGGGTGAAGCAAGCTAGAGGCTAACGTTGAGCTAACAATGCTAACGGTAAATTAGAAGCAAAAAGTGAGCTATAAAAATATCTCAAGCTACTATTTCAATAATTAACAACTTGATATTGCAGTGAAATGTTTGTGTGAAGGGAATAATGAGTCAATTGTGACGTTTACTGCCTTTAATCAGTCGTTCAGAACTATAACAACAAGCTAACGATAAAACGAGTGCACTTCCTGTAATGCCACCTTAATAACTGTAGTAAGTGCTCTCTACATCAAAACACCTGAGTGCTAACACCAGATATTTACGTATCTGTGCATGACTTGTCTTTGTTCGTCTAGAATCTTGTGGCTCTGATCCGTAACTGGAAACAGTCAGGAAAGTGATTTTATTGCTTAAGAAAATGGGCTGCAGTTACCTAATTTGACCACAGGATGTCATTAGTACAGATTGCACCTTTAACTCTAGCTAATTTTGGCTTTCGATCCAAGTTGCAACTCTTTTTAAAGGATGTCAAACCTCTCTGTATTGTCTCATGTGCTCGAATATCTGGATGATGAAACAATCCTGGATGAGATCAAGTAGTTCAACAAGTTCTAGTTTGAGTTATCTTTTGGTTGAAGGGAACATATTTTACTGTTGATGACATCCTGTTTATCACACCTATGTACACTACCAACCTGCTACCATAGCAACAACAGTCACTTGGGTGTTGACAATGGCTGTTGTTCTTGATTTAAAGCCATGACATACTATATTTCGTTCTTCCCCTCCTGGGCAACATTATCTGTTTCCATAACAGATAGCTATTGTTTGAATGCCGTTACCCCGTGCTCAACTGTCAGATTCAGCCCCTGATGCTAACATAAGCCTCGAGTCATTTTCCTGTTGGAATGCCACCATAAATTTCTCCACAGACAGCCCTCAGCGCTCCGTTTTATGACTGCTACCTCAAAAACGATCTGTCTTTGATCTATGTCACAAGTAAACATGGTGATGGGAGTTAAAGCCAAGGCTGAGCAGACGCTGAAAACACTTATCTGTTCTAGCTGTTCAGGAGATAAGGAAAACAAAGTACTCTGTCGGGCTAAGTGGCAGTAATGGCTACAAAACAAAACTTGTTTCCGTAGAGTGAGGGGACTGTGCATTCCACAGGAACCGCTAAGCATCTCTGGATAACTTGAGCCAGGCACTATTTGTTTAGATTGCAGGTTGTAATGCAAACATTTATTCAGGTCCGTAAAGGCGAGAGACCAAGTCTGGTCTGGAGCTGACTAAATGCACCATGGCAGATAGACTAAGCCAACTCGTTGTGCCAGTTGGTGCAAAAATCTGATAAGGGAAGAAACTTTACTTCAGTCAGAGCAGGTCTGGCACAGTTTGTTGTGAAGAACTAGATTTTAATTATGCGTTTAAAAAAAGTCAGGCAAGATATTTTTCTTATTTTTTTTTTTTTACTTTTGTACCTATTTTTCTTTTTACTGTAGAACTTCTTTCATTACTGCAGCTGAACTCAACAAACATTTACTCTTTAGGAAATATTTGCTTAGTTGATTGACAGTATTTTTAAATGATTCCTGGTGATAGAGGGCAGTACATACATTTCAGTGTAATTTTACACCATATCGCCGTGACTGTCGCTAGTTAAAGAAAAACATTACGGTAAATTGGGCATCGGGCAGCAGTAGCTCAGGAGGTAGAGCGGGTTGTCCAGTAATCGGAAGGTTGCAGGTTCGATCCCGGCTCCGGCTAGAGAATGCTGCTGTGTGTCCTTGGGCAAGACACTTAACCCACCTTGCCTGCTGGTGGTGGTCGGAGGGACTGGTGGCGCCAGTGCTCGGCAGCCTCGCCTCTGTCAGTGCGCCCCAGGGCAGCTGTAGCTACATCGTAGCTCATCCCCACCAGCGTATGAATGTGTGTGTGAATGGGTGGATGACTGATTGTGTTGTGAAGCGCCTTGGGGGGTTGTAGAACCCTAAGAAGGCGCTATACAAATACAGGCCATTTACCATTTACCATTTAAATGTTACCTGTTGAGCAGAAAGCATGCGACCTCGGCGTGACTCCTCAGACTTTGATAATCCTTCAGTTAATTTCATCAAGAGAATGCAATGCTGATGCTAGTTTTCTGGCAGTGTAGGTTCTGGATCTGCTCTGGGTCATGCACCTGCTGATGACGTCAAACTACGGCAATAACACTCGGCCAAAATATAGTGCATCGCTTTTTTGATTCTGTTCTTTCACATAGATTTGGAAAGAGTTTAGCAGTTTTGTTATTAAATTCATTTTTCTTACCGCCTAAATGTTTTTTGAACGTAACTTCCGTACCACTTCAGCCAATAATCTAGTGTGATGTCATCGGCAGGCGCAGGACCCCGATCTGGCTCATGTAGAAGGGAACATAGCATCCAATATGGTGTCACCCAGAGACTTAGACCCGTGCCCTATGTATTTTAGACCCGATTTTTATGGTTATATGTTACGAAAACGCCAATATTTTTTAACGACTGGACATCATTTTATTAATTTTCAAAAACTTTTCGATGAATATTTCCAGAGATTATTGGTAAAAACTACCCATTGTCACTTTAAATAAGTAAAATAAAAAATAAACATTTCAATTTGGTGTGTTTGTATGATTGTGTGTGGGTAAGGACTTTAAAAACCAGATAACGACATTTGCAGAACACTTTTGAGCTAAAATATAATTTAAAAATCCATGCTTTAAAGTAATTTAGAATATGTTAATATGGTATTTCCAACATACTTATATTCAATTGTGTTACTTATTTTCTGAACATAGGTAGATAATGGCATTGTCCATTGACTTTCAATTTTTTTAGCTCCCCACGATTTAGACCAAAAACAGTTAGAGGACAGATGGAAATCACCGTAAAAATACATTTTGACCTTTTTTTTTAGTGTTGTCCCGCCTCACTTGAGTATTTTCTCTATTTTCACTCCCCTGCCACTACTTGCTTTCTGCTTTCTTTCACAGTTGACCACCATGAAACCATTAGCTCTGTTTTTCGTGCACAACTGTTATCCAATATCTCCCAGTGTATGTTAGTTTGACTAACGCTAAGTCCTTAAGGTGCCTTAATGGTAGACCAACGCAATTTCCATTGTGCCTTGTGGTCGTTGATTAAGAGGATGTTGATTGCAGGGGCTTTAGGGGTGGCTGTACTGAAAGTGATATTTGGGTTATTATGTGGCGTGTTGTTGCTGTGTCTGTGTGATTAGATGCAGTAATGGTGCCAGAAGTAAAGCAGTCAGTTGGAAAGGCATATGGCCTAGGAACCGCCCGCTGCTGCCTCCCTTTTCTTTACTTTACAGACCTCCTGGGGGTCGTGACCCCACCATAACTCTCCCAGAGCCAGAATAGGGTAGGAACTAGCTCACAGGTCTGGAATCCGCCAAGAAGCTTTACCTCCTGTGTGATCCCTTTGACTTCTCCCTTCCATGAAATGTGTGGTCCCCATCAGGGAAAGCAGATGGGGTGGTGATGGTTAAATGGTCATGGCTGTTTGGAGTTACACCGGCAACCTTTTTGGAACACAGCATATAGGGTTTTACGGCTGAAAATGAGGTGTCTTTTGTGGGTGCAGTAAAGGAACGTCAGGTGCAGGCAGCCGTGGAGGAAACCAGAGGAAATCAGAAAGAAGATGAAATAAGAAAGGTGGCTTTTAGAAAACAAGAAAGGAGGAAAACCGACGGAAGACAAGAAGAGTCTCTACAGGGCCTCGCTGGTGCCAAATGAGAATAAATCAGCGCTTTTCTTTTATGACCAGACATCGTAAAAACACAAGTAGCAATTCTCATTAATACACATAATTACAGCCTTGTGTTTAGGTTTCTTCACAGGATTCTCTACATTTATCATCTTAACAGGCAACCTATTAAAGTTGCTCAACCGTATGAGGCTTATTCCCTACCCTAGTCATCGTTTTTAAAACACACGCATAATTTTAAACCTCTAACCAAAGTGTTATTTATACCCAAACACCAAGCATGACAGAGTGAGAATATGTGTTCAGACAAAGTATACCGGGTCATTGATTTATTAGTGCGAGGTCTGTAAGGTGGTTGGGCTGGTGTGTGTGCATGCATGTGTGTGTGTGTGTGCATGCGTGTGTGTGTGCATACATGTGCGTGTGTGTGTGTGTGCATGAGTGTGTGTGTGCATGCATGTGTGTGCATGCGTGTGTGTGTGTGCGTGCATGCATTTGTGTGTTCATGCATGTGTGTGTGCGTGTGTGTGTGTGTGTGTGTGCATGCGTGTGTGTGAATACATGTGCGTGTGTGTGTGTGCATGCATGTGTGTATGCATGTGTGTGTGCGTGTGTGTGTGCATGCATTTGCAGGAAAGTGGTGTGGAGGCGACAGCATCTGCCCAGACAGAAACAACTGTGATCTGATGACTTTGTTGGCAGACAGGATGTATTGACTGGATCAGCTCTCCTAGTCTGACCTCTCACATCAATAATGCTGCTCAGATTTTTTTTTCTCGTGACACCTGGGCATGAAATAAGCAAAGCAGATCTGGGAAAAACACATTTAGCTTGGGTGAAGTTCAGGTGAACGAATTTCATCGAACAGATGTGATTTTTTCCAGTTTTTTTATGTATTTGTATTTTATTTAATAAAAAATGTATTTTTGTTGGACCGTTTGCAGCCAATCAAAGGTATTTTCAGGTCACCCAAGCATAAAACTCGGGTAAAAATTCCCTTTTGTTTGCCATGCATGCGAGCTATCAGTGTAGCAGAAAGAAAATACAAGAATTTGAGGCGTTACTTTTTATTTTTTAAAATCAGAACTTTAAGATTTTCACTAGTAATTTGTCTCAGGGGCATTTTGTGCAAAGCAGAAAAAAAAAACAATTTGCAGTGTGAACATTGGTTGTGTTTAAGTTGTAGCTTCAGAATTACAGAAAAATCAATACCAACACCGTAAAGTTGCTGTAAACATGATTTTATGTTGGAGTTGAATTTGGTCAAATATGGGTTCTCCTTCTTAAAGCTCAGCCTGAGAAAATACAGACGGCTTCGCAGTAAGAAGCTGTTCATTTATTTAGTCTTCATGAAACATTTACAGCCTCAGATGAGTCAGATTTATCATTAAACATGAGGAAGTCGAAGGATCCTGTTACTCCTCCCATAGTATTTGACCCAGAAACCAAATGTGTATCAGGAAAAGATACGCGTGGCATGTAAGGTGGGTTTTAAGACAGGTTTGTTTGATTTATGATAACATAGAGACTCAATTAGTCAAGCCCTCGCCGTGGTTGTCAGTTATGCAGCGTGAGTGATGGTTAACCTAATGCAGCTATTGAGATTGTACAAATAAACATGTTTTTTAAATTATCTGTGATTTCAAGCATGTTTTAGTTTAAACCCAACATCAGCAGAGCTTGTATAACTTACATGTGTTTGAAAAAATAAAACATATAGGAGTTATCCACGCTATTTTTGGTTTACATCAAAACTTTGATGGACTTTTATGACTAATTTTTATTGTTTTGCAGCTCTTAACCATAGAAGCTGAATCTTATCACCACTCTTTAAATGATAAGGACCCAGATCTTCTTCACAGGAATTTACAACAGCTCTTAAAGCATCTTCCACAGGATGAAAGGGTCTTTTATTGAGATCAGACTTGGTCATAAACCAGATTTGTTTGTCAGACTGATAACTGGACACGGCTCCTAATATGTGGTGGAATCCTTTTATCAGCACTATTAAAACCACCTGGCGCTCACAGACTCATAAACCCTAAACCACAGTTTTATTCACTCTTTCATCCTCTGTATATTTCGACCATATCCATTTGCTTTTTTGTCCATCAAACCCATTTATCCGCTGTCGCCCACTTCCTCTGATATTCTACCGTTTACCTTAGCTGCCAATCAAACTGATTGGCATGGAGATTGCTTATCTTTTGCCTACATAGACTTCATCTCTTGTAAGTCAATTTACTAAAGGAAATTAGACCTATTGCACCCACACATGCAGCTAAGTGCGTCTAAAGGTGGGGGTATCACCGTATTGAGTATTACAAGCATATGATGGACTTACAACTCACATCTCAGAAAAGGAAAAATTAGAGGTAGAAGTAGAGAGCACATCCCTTCCTTCAACCCAATATTTGTAGAATAAAGGATTCCTTAACATTCTTCCATATCTGCATTTTTAATAGTCCACTTTCACTCGATGGCTTGCAAGGCGTGGGCTTCTCAGTTCCATCAACTGAATGAGTAGGAGAATCTGTAAAACTGTCATTTTGATAGAAAGTCTGACTGTCTAACTTTGCTGCAGGTATGTCAGCTGCACCTATACAGATGCTCATACCAGAGTGTTCATAGAAACCTTAGAATTATTCACTGAACACTCACATTTTAAAGTCAATGTCATGTTCTCGTCCACTGCTGCTTTTAAAACTGTTAAAGCCACTTTTTACAGAATGTTCTGCTGCAGGAATAAGAATCTTTACTCATAAAACCTTAATCCTGGTTTGTTTTGCTGTGCAAAAGAACAAAACACAGATCATACATTATTGCTTGTTTTGTCTCCTAGAACTATTCTAGTGTTGGGTGTACCAATGATTTACTTAGAGATTCTAATAGTAAAAAGATGTTTTAGATGATTGTGGAAAACATACAAGCACACAAAACTCACTATGAGTATTGGATGGTGAAGGATTAAAAGCAGAGATAGTTTTGCCGAGCCCCGCCCCCCTTAGTTACTGTTGCTAAGTCCGACAATAAGTGGGTCAAACACTGACCAGCTCTGCAGATTTCCGCGATGGAAAGAAGTAGACAGATGCGTGCCAGCGACATTGTTTGGAGCAATTCCTCCTCAGTATCATCCAGATCGAGGCAAAAAGGGTTACAGTATGCAGTGGAGGGATATATTAGTGTCGGCTCCGCTGAGCGAAGCGTAGCAGGGAACAAGGAGTTGGGAGAACGGAAGAAGGTGGCGTCCGGGGAGCGTGGATCCGAGGAGCGGCGATGCGGTGTCCCTGCAGGCAGCTCTAACGGAGGAAAGCTCCCGGCGCTCATCGCTCCAGTTTTTCCATCTCAGCTGAGTCTGTTTACAAAACGAAACTTATGCCCGTGTTTACTTTGATTTTCAATATAGACCACTGCAAATGTATTAAAACATGAGTGAAGCACCTCTTTAAGCTTTAGTTGCTCACAAACAAAAAATGTAAAGCAGATAATTTCAAGTATCATAGAAGAGCATCCCAAACCCAAAGCATCAGGACCGTCTTGAAAACGGTTAAGCTAAAGCTCTGATATGATGTCAGTCAAAGGCGGTTTTTGTGTCATTGAGAACATTTAATAAACATCTCAGAAATAATCTCAAATAGCTTTAGAATCATCGTTGGTTGCCTGTTGGTTTTGTGGGTGACTTCAGCCACACTGACAACACATCTTGGTTGTGTAAAGATTACCATCCTACATCCTGCTCCAGGCCCTTGGGGACACCATACTGTATCATTCTGTCAACAGCCAGTGCGCCGAGAGTGCTCTACTTTCTGTGTGTTTGTGTGTATAGTACTATATTTCACACTCCACTACACTCTGCCAAAATCAACTGCCCAGCTTCCCCGCTCATCTTTCTTTGCCTTGGAAAAGTCAGCGCTCTGCAGCCTTAATGAGGTGAGGCTGGACCTCGGCTCTCCCTGAATCCTTACATTATCATCCTAAATCTGCATATGCTTGTTTAGGATCCAGTACCAGCATTCGCAGCATGTAAAGCCACCTATGAGACACCTGCATATCCACGGGCAGCCTGCGGTTTGCCTTTGACACATAAGAAAGAAAGAAAGAAAGAAAGAAGGAAGAAAATCTTGTGGGGTTTTGGTCCGTGCTTCCTTGTAGAACGGGTATTAATAATTCATTTAACACCTAGGAATAAGCTGTTATACAGTGGTGAGTGCAGGATTGTAACTTAATGACCCCAGCTTTTGCTGACAGATGAGTTAAGTCCAGTTTCTCAAGACCGAGGGCTCCATCCACTTCTTCAATCTAAACGAACCCGACTGTTATTATTTCCAACAGGCCATACAGTAGTCCTGTCTATCACCAAGGCTATGAATCACCTCTCTGGCTACCTCAGGGGTTTATTGTTGCCTTTCTCCTTAATCTGGGGAAGATTTTCGTGGTTGGTCAACTATATAGGGTTCTGCTTTTAGCCTCAACCACCAGCTGCTCATGCTATCCTTAAACCGTAGTGTGTATTACATTTTTCCCCACATTCACCATCAAATAGCGTGGTTTTAGGTGTTCCGTCAAAAACGTTTTTCTCTCTTGTGGTTTGACAGAACTTTGCAAAACATGGATTTTATGGACAGAATGTTTAGCTGCTTTGTAGCCGTGACAGGTTCGATTATCGCAGCAATAGAAAGCACCATATGTGGTTTACGTCAATCTTACATTTAATGTTTGGGGATTTATTTCACGGAGCACAGAGCCGACAGTTCTGCTGGCAAAGACAGATAAAAAATAAAAAATCTCGCGCCTCCAAGCTGCTTCACGCTGTTTTGGAGGTCAATTGCTTTCTCAATATACCCTTGTTAAACCATGGGAACTAAATATAGACTGTTTTGTTAGAAAATTGGTTCATTCTCTTTGATTCCTGGCTGAGCCGCCATGTCAAAGTCGTTTATATGCAAGGATTTTCATGTGATGCAATAACACGCAAAGCAATTTGCCAAATTGAGTTTCTCACGCTGAGAGAAGAGCACCAAATAGAAATGTCTTTCTGTTTAGCAACACATGAGCATATAACTGCTGCTTTGAAATTTGAGTTTGTTTGAAAAGTTGCCCTGGTTGTGTTGACGGTGCAGATTCTCATTAATCCAGGTCACAAGGATGCTAAATGCCACCAGAATTCTGTCTTCTCTTACTTTCAAATGCTGCACATCTAATCCTCAGATTAGATGATGGTAGTTAAAGCTGCAATGGCAAATCTACAGAACAAGCTATGGGTGTTCGATACACCTGAATCAGGAAGAACAAGTCAGCTGGAGGAGAAAGTAGCTTCAGACGGCAGGATTTAGAGTCTTATTTCCTGGTATGTGGACATCTCTCCTCTGATTGGCTAACAGCAACATGACTATCACTGACTCCATTTGCTCTGCAACGTTGATGTTTTATCTCCACAAATAACACAAGCCTGGAGGAGTTCTGCTGTGTGGTGGAGTTGCTAATGCTAACGGTTAGCTTCTGCTAGTCGAGACATTCTCTGCTGTTTCCTGGACGCTAAACCAACAACAGCCTTCCCCATCGTGAGTCAAGATGGGTGAGTCCATGAATGTTAAGTGACAGTGTGATGTCACACTGTCAGGCTTTTCTAATCCTAGTGTTTCACCGTCTATTTACTATCAGAAGCTAATGCAGGAGATAGGTGTAGGAGACTATTTTCATGTTCAGCTTGCATGAAAAACTCAGAGTGATCAAAAAATGTTTTTTCAGTGTTCCACACCTTTAAGAGACATGAAGCTAACTTGTTTCCCAAATTTGCTATTGCAGCTTTAAGGAATTAAACTATAGTAGGAATATTTACATTATAAGGGTCATTGGAGTATTCACTCTAACGTAAAAGCCTTAAACCTCCAGCCCCATTATCAGAACCAAAACCTTTCTGGCTGAGAGGTGAAACATTTTCAAGAAACAAAAAGGGAAGTCACCTTCTAATCCAACACACAGCTTTGCATGCCCTGGGAAAAGAGTAAAGGTTTAGTTCAGATATTTATCATGGCTCTGCAGCCATCCGTCACTCAGACTGCTGGAATGTGTCTATCCGCCTCACTTAATTGGTGATCCGGCTGTCAAACTGGGATTTATGCCCTTTGGCCAAATCATAAATTGTCAGTCACCGTTGTAAACCAACTGCAAATGTTGGGAAATAGGCTGGCAGGAAAAAGAAATAACAGGGATGCATGGAAACAAACGCCTATGGAGAGAAAACAAAACACCGCGTGAACAGCAGGGCGAACTTACCGCGCTGATAGAGTTTAACATGATCACTTACAAATAATTTTGGGTCAGACAGCTTGTCTGTTTGCATTTGCTGCTTATTTTCTTATTTCCAGTCTCCTCTGTGTTCCTCGTTGAAAATGCTGCTGCTTTCTTTAGAAAGGCGAGATGCAGCGTTGACCCCTCTTAGAGAAGAAGAGTGTTGTTGTTATAGTACCGCGGCCTCCTTTCTTCTCCCCACGCCTGTTACTTTAGACAGCCTCTCACTCGAGGACTCTCTCTTAAGATCAACTCTAAACTCTCAGGAAGTGTCGGAGGAAGCACTCTGCTTATAGTGGGCTTTTCTTAGACTCCTAGGGCTCATTGCCTATTCATAGGCTCCTCCATAGTTGAGGGTATCACGTAAAGAAGGGGGTTATTTATTCACTGTTACATTGTCAAGATGAACTCTCGTGTTTATTTGGAAATATTGCCTTTGCGGTCAGCGAAGTATGGCTTCTGTCTATGACTGCCAACACAGAGACCACTTTCCCATGAGCTCAAACAGTTAAAACCCTTTAATGCATCACTTAACCGCCACACAAATAATGCAAAGACAGTTACTGCTGTAGGTGGGAAATGAAGAGACGGCAGTTTGTCACCAGATGTTTCAGCGCTGGATGTGTCCTTTTAAACTAAACACGGTGCTGGCTGAACAAATTCATTACACAGCAAACTGCCCATTATCACACAATAACATTTATACTGAGACAGCTCTTTAATCAACAGAGTGGAAAAAGAAGAGGTTGTAATGGTTATTGTTATGAGGTGAATTTTAAACAGAAGAGTGCTTTTGGATGAGGCAAATGATCACTAATCAACTTTGTAAGTGAAAGTATTTAAAAGGATTTTATGTTTTCCTTTGCTGTTTTACCAAAGCAGTCTTGGAAATAAGAGAATGGGGAGGAAGAAAAGCTAAGAGACGGTTCATTCTACAGCAAGTAAATGGAATATTTATTTATCAATGTATCATCTTTTTACTAGAGATACACAAAAAAATCAACTGGTAATTGGAACTGACCAATTTTCAGCAGGAACAGCTTAACAGTTGATCACCCAATTTAAAGGAGCAATATGTAAGAATTCAACAATTAAATAATAACAAAACAGTCTAATGTCTCAATCATTTTGGAAGGAAAGTTGCATTGAAACAGATTTCCTTGTCAGCCAGCTGGGGGATTGTCAGTTTTTCTCCTTTTAAAATGGTCAAAGAGGAACGTAGTTAATAGGGGTGCACCGATCGATAGGCCAACCGATTTATCGGCCTTGATCTCAGGTTTTTCTCAAGATTGGTGATTGGTGATCAGCCAAAAACTGCAATCGGTGCTCCCCTAGTTAATGTTAAATCAAATCATTGCTATAGAATAATTTTTTTGGACAAGTGTGTCAATACAGGTACAAAAGTTTTGTTTTCAAAATTAGAAAAACGAAAGTCTAAAGGAACAAATGTGATTTTGTAGTTCAAACAGCAATGCTAAAAATGTTGATTTATATTTGAGAACATTACCTCGTGTCCAGTTGAAACTGGTACTGTTTCATGAGTATTCATATTGGTTTTCTCAATAAAAGGAAATTGAAACATTGACGTAATCTGCTTTTAGTTAAGATAAAGTTGGTATCGGCAAAATCGGTATCGGCAAGTAAGGTTTTTCTCAAGATCGGTGATCAGCCAAAAACTGCAATCGGTACACCCTTAGTAGTTACTGTTTACAGTCTTTTAGCCCATGAGGTTGCCGCAGCGCTAGCATTTGTAATTTGACACCAGCAGGCAAAAAGCTCCAGAGTTGTTTAAAGAACTGAAGCCAGTAAACAGGAGCAACCCAGAAGTTATTTCTTGTACCCCTAAGAAGCCACGACATCTTTTTGTTTTACTCTAATATCAGGTGAAGCAGGCTAGAGGCTAACGTAGAGCTAACAATGCTAACGGTGAATCAGAAGCAAATAGTCGGCTCTAAAAGTATCTAAAATAGGGATGCACCGATACCGATACGATACAGATACCAGATAAAAGTTAACCGATACCAGTTGCCTGAAAGTGGCTTCACTGTGACTTGTCATTTCTGTTGTAGTTTTCTATATTGACCAATAGGGGGAGCTGTTTCAAACATTGTAAATGAAAGCAGAAACAGGCTCACACCTGAAAATGTAGAGATGATTATTTTCATCAAAAAGAACCTGCTGCTCATGTTTCCCAAAAAAGCTTAGTTCAGAATCCACACTATTGCTGCTAATGCTGACTATAGTTTTTTTTATTTAAATGTGGACACTGCGATTGGTTCATAAATGTTATGTTCATGAAACCTGGAGACAGAGCCAATTACTTCATTTTGTTTGTAGAAAACTGTGCAATGATTTCACAGAAAATATTTTTTTTTCACCTAATATGTTAGTTTTGTGATCTCTATTAATATATTAAATTTTTTATCTAACTCAACATCTTTTCCTGTTGAAAGCAGAGAAGAAAATAAAACCTGTATTCCAATTCATTGCATTTTTGTGTGTGGTAGAAGTATCGATATCAGTAATCGGTATCGGCGAGTACTCAGATCCAAGCATCGGTATCGTATCGGTTTGGAAAAAAGTGGTATCGCTGCATCCCTAATTTACAGCTACTTTTTCAATTACCAACAACTCAATATTACAGTGAAATGTATGTGGGAAGTGAATAATGAGTCAATCGTGGTGTTTTACTTCCTTTAATGAGTCGTTCAGAACTACAACAGCAAGCTAACAGCAAGACGGAAAACAACCACACTTCCTCCAATGCCGGAGAAAAACTACGGTAATAAGTGTAGCAAGTGCTCACTACTGTAAAACACCCAAGTAACACCAGATATGACAGTCTACTTATCAACTGTGTATGACTCGTTTTGACTTGTCATCAGCCATGAAAATCACTGAACTACAGTCAGAAAGTAATTTTTTGCTTAGAAAAATGGACTGCAGTAACCAAATTTGACCACAGGATGTCATTTTTTACTTCATTCTAACAAAGTGCACCTTTAAATCCAGAAATCATAAATTATTTTGAGGGCATCGTTGCTCAGTGTTAATTCAAACTAGCAATAACCACACTAGCATGTGGAAGGTTTCAAGTTAATTGGGGATTTAAAAAAAAGGACTTACAGTTATTTAAAATACATCAAAGTCAGAGAAAATTCCCATTGGTTAGTCAGAGCTGTATAAGGACCGGGAATCAAATCAAAGCAGAATTGGTGCATTTCTAGTTTTTACTTAGAAGAAGGAACAAAATAAGCTTCTTTCTCCTCATAAAAGTTATCTTGACTCATGGTCATAAGATGTGAAGGATAGAAACCCCCTCAATCCGTCTTTTTTCATGTATTGAATCCACCTTCGAGTGCTATTGAAGTTACAAAGAGCTCTCAAGAAAAAACGGATATTCTCTTGTATTTACAGCAAAGATAATTATTTTATTTAAAGCTTTCATTAAGCATAGCTGCTTCAAATTAAAACACTTATTATTTAATTCATCTGTTTGACAGTCACGCTGCACCTGTTATGCTAGTGAGCAGAACTCCGTTATCAAATCCTCGAGAGGTTTGTAAAGCATTCTAAATCATCATCTTACTCAACATGCATTTACTCCTCTGTTGCATGCGTTTCTATTTTTTTAGAAAATGTCTAACCCACTTAGCAATTTCCTGCAGGACTAGAGATAACCTAATTTCCAGTGGCAAAATTCAAACAAGCTCATGTAAACATGTCTCCACAAGAGAAAACAAAAATGATTTTCTTTGCATTCCCGCAAGAACCTCGGTGTCACGTCTTCCTCCTGACTAATTTATCCTGTACGTCTCGCTGAGCAGTCGCGCGCAGCCGCGGCTGGCTGTTCAGACCGAGAGCGAAGCTGCAGATGACAGTGGTGAGCTATGTGCTGCTCGGCCTCACGGGAGGTAATGAATCTGTGTGGCTGCCGAGACTCAAGTGTAGACAGCAGGAGGAAGAAAAGTGATCAGTCTTTCATGGTGAGGTACTACTTGTCTAGCATGTGGGTCACTGATAGCAGGAGAGAGACGGAGCATGAATAAAAAGCAACAAAAGGGCAAGGTGCAGAGTGGGGTCTGTGTAAGAAAAAGGAGGAGGAGAAGGATAAAAACAGGGCGATGAAGCTCTTTTGAGGATTTAAGGGTGAGCGGTAAATCAGATTCGAGAAGAAAACAAAGCGTGGCTAGTTTTGTGGAGAGGGTGACGCGTGGTTGAGAGTTTTACTCCCTGTTCCCCCACAACACTCTCCAAAAACCGCCGCACAGGGGGTTCATTATTCTGACTTTGCTCCCCCACTAATTATCGTTATCATTATGAGGGATAATTACCATTTCACCGCCTAACACCCATGTAGACGGCACGACTCGGAGTCACACAGAAGCTTATCAATAGCTGCTCAATTGCAGTCTCATCTGCTTAATTATAAGATTTTGGGCTTTGTGATAACTGAATAGGATGTGAAATCTAGTATTATGTCTTGTGAGTGCTGGTAGGATTCTGAAAGTCAGCAAAAAGGTCTGAAATAAACTAATGCAAGTGGAGCCTGTTAATTAAAAGCTGTGGCTTTCTTCAGAACATAAATCAGAGGAAATCCAAGGTTATTAAACATGTGGAAGCCTCTGAAGCATCATGCAAGCGCATACAGAGCCAAGTACGCAGAGAGCAAACACAATCCTCTTAGTCATAGAACTTCATATCCCTCACCTTTTGATTCAGATGAGTCAGATATAAACATTTAGATTTATTCAGATTTATGCTTTCAGTTAAAGCAGAAATCCAGAGTCTTTTTCTCAGAGGGCACCATCTAGAGGTGGAAAAAATGTATTGCACCTTAAGCCCCTCCTCCTTCTTCCATGATTACGTCTGGAAGAAGTGCCTCTTTTTCGTGAACGCGCACCTCTAGCTGACTGACAGATCTAATATATATTTTAAAGACTTATGCTGCGTTCACACCGGGCTTGACGTATGCGTCGCCAGCGTCAAGTTTCAATGTTAAGTCTATGGTAAGGCGCGTCAGAGCTGCTTCAACGTCCCTGCGTCGCTTTGTGAGCGTTGGGCGCGTCAAAGCTTGATACTTTTCACGCTTGCAACGCAAACGTCAAAGCAAGTTCAGCTAGCTGAACTTTCTGCGTCGCTTTACAAGCGTCAACCAATCAGAGCGCGAGTTGATACGCCACAGCAGAGCGAGGGAAGAAGGCGAATTCATTCAGCTATGGAGGACAAACTGATCGTAGCTGTTTGTAACCAGCGTGAACTGTATGACCCGACCTGCTACGCCTACCGAGATCGGAATAAAAAGGACCTTGCTTGGAGGAAGGTTGCTGGAGAGCGTGGCGTGTCGGGTGAGTGTTTTTTCAACGTTAACGATCCGCCATTGTTACAAACATCCGGCAACAGAGAGCCGCGCACGCGCTCTTTCCTCCCTTCCCCTCCCCGTGGGGCTGACGCAACCGTCAAAGCAAGCTGCGCCAACGCAAGCTGCGTCAACGCAAGCTGCGTCAACGTCAAAAATATATAGGCGTCAAAACGCCACGAAGTATGCGTTGTTTGACGCATACGTCAAGCTCGGTGTGAACGCAGCATTACTTGTCCATAAGAAATTTTGCCAACTCAGCATCAGTCTAGGTACGTCCACAAACACTCGTGCATGCTCTTTGATTGACATCTACGCATTAATGAACATCTAATGCTATTGGCTAATGCTAAGTGGCGCTCAGTTCAATGCATCATTCAATTGCATGGGTCTCTATGAGACTGGGGTTGGGCTTAGCAAAGAATATTTGACATATTGACAACATTATAACACAGTACAGGGTAAAACTTTTACGGATTTCTAAAAGAGTCATACATAATTCTAGCCTAGAAATCTAGACAAAATGTCTTAAGTCCTTTATTTAGAAAAAGGATGTATTTACCTCTTCTTTGACAACGACGGACTGCCCTGTTGACTGACATGCGTAGCAGTGATTTTGTCACGTTGTCCAATAGCATACACAGCTCTCGCTATGGGTCATGGCCAGACATGTATAGGATGTTTTGCCAGGCTAACATAATTCCTCAAAGAGGGAAAACTCAGGATTGCTGCTTTTAAAGCGACTATCCGGAGTATTTCTTTTATCTGATGGCACCATCTAGTGGCTGACAAGCATATCACACCAAGAGTCGGTCGATCCGTTTTTTAAGATGGCGACTGCACGTTTCTTGTTTATGAATGTGCTTCTGTAGTTGACAAACAGAGCTAAAACACGTTTTACAATTATATTCTCATGTTAAGTTGTGTTTTCATATATTTATATTTTAAAGACTGACTTGTCCGTGAAAAGTTTATCAGCGCTGCATCAGCCGAGGTACTTCCTTAAATTTGAAGCACATAAGCAGTAGTCTAACGCTATTGGTTAGTTCTGACCGGCGCTCATTTTCCTATTGCACGGAGTTTTACGGGACGGGGGCGGGCTTAGCAAAAAAAAAAAAAGACGTATTGCTTACATTATATCACACTACATCATACATAATTCCTAAAAGGAGAAAACTCCAGATTGCTGCTTGAACTGACATTATTAACCTAAATGTATTCAGACTTCTTCACCACACCAACAAAGAGCCTCACAGCGTGCAGTTGTCTTGCCAGCAGACCTGTATCACAGTCTCTGTCTGTGACTTATGTTAAGATTAGTAGCTGCGCTTGTCGGGGGGGTTTCTAAATCCCTCTGTGGCATTTTGGAGTTGCAGCTGACGCCTTGAAACTGATGAATGGTCTCTCCATCTGCGGCAGCTCAACCCCGGAGTGCAAGACTGACACAGGCCTAATCAGTTTGAGAAATTCATTAGACCTGCTCCCAGTAGCATACAGCTGGGCGGACATTTTGGCTGGGGAAGCAGACATAAGGGCATGGGTACAGAGATTAGGGAAAACAGACGGAGAAGATGAACCGAGGAATGTCAAAGTAGCAGTGTGATCGACAGTTTGACCAGGCTGGAGGAATTTATGCCATGGAGAGCTTTATGATAGACAGCACGAACATTCTTTTTGACCCCAATTATAGGAAGTGTTACTTACCACCCTATAATCCGTGGCATATATGGTGCCCCCCCCCCCTAAGTATATGGTAGACATCTTGTTTTTTCTCACATACATCAGGGCCTTAATAAACTGTAGGGGATGTAAAACCACCAACCACCAAGAAAAGTTCACATTCTAAGAGTTTTTCTTTCTTTTCAGACATTTTTTAAGCAGAACCACATTGATGTCATATCAGCAGATCATCTGATCCCATCTTGTTTTGTCTTTCCACAGAGACGCTCATGGACTCCACCACAGCCACGGCAGAGCTCGGCTGGACGGTCTACCCGGTGTCGGGGTCGAGTGACAACAGCGTAAGTCGCCGCTTTGTGATTCTAGCAGCCAGTAATAATAGCGTCTTAAGACATGATATGTTTTGTTAATCAGTTTAGGTTATTTTTCATAGATACGACACCCAGATAATTGTTCAAGTGCTCAGACCCCCGTGGACATTTAATTTCTGTTGGTAGTCACTGTTTTGGTTTCTCACGTTGAGGTCAAAAGATCAATCAGAGAGCCAGCAGGCCTCTTACGACCAGCTGGATCAGTTCTGTCTAAAAACAATGAAAAAAAAAAAAAAGAAATGGGGCCTAACGTCTAAAAAAACCCCCTCTTGTTTATAGTTTGTTTGCACACGTAAAATAGTAGCATTATTCAAATGATCTCTGTATTTGACTTGCAAGGCGCTATTCTGTGTGCTTTTTTTTTAGTTTCAGGCAAATTCTTTATGAGCAAAGAATAATGAGCTCAGTGTGTTTGTTCTTATGCCACACTGGAAGTAATGTGTTATATGGGCCTACTGGTGTTTGATGCACGGTGTTTCCAAACGGTTTGCCAGGAAGTCGGTTCCTCCCAGCCACATGCAAACCAGGCCCACTTAGAGCAGCCAAAACCAGTGTCTCGGTCTCCTTCACTTTTTACTCCACCGCAAGATTTAGGCTTCTTAGTAGAAGTTCAAAACAGAGGGAAAAACAAGCCTTGTAGATATATTTTTGCTGGTTTATTTCAAAAACCACAGCCGATTTTATTCAATTATTTATTCTTCTGTGGTTTGTGTTAAAGATGGCTTAAATTGTACTCTGTTACGCTGAGCCCTTTTGCACCAACAAAACACAAAGAAAGCTACTTCTTAACAGTTCCATCAGAGGACTTCAAAGATGTTCGGCATTTTTTAAATTCATCCCTCCCAACCTGAAGGCACGTTGCACAGAGTGCACTTTCTGCTAATTTCTACAATCAAAACCAAAGCACTAAGATCCCTGCTTTCCTTTTCTCCATCCAACTCTGATTTCAATCTGCTTACAGAGAGCCACGGCACGGCCCGTAGTTTGTTTACATCACGTTTGCTTTTCATCAGTGTTGATTCAGCGAAACGCTGGCTCCACCTCTTACATGATCAGATTTATTATGAAGTGGAAACTGTGCACAGAAAGATTAGCATTTAAAGAGACACGGAACGCTGCCAACAGGTTTTGCTTTGAAAATCGTCCCGCTAAAAATGATGTGAAATCTGAGTCTGAATATGAAAAAGAAAAAGCTCCATCCTCTTTAGTGGCCATCAGTGCTTCAGATTTGATAGAAATAGGCCTGATTATTCGGCTTTTCTCTGATTTGTCACAACATGGCCAAAAAAGCAGTGTTACCGAAAAACATATGTGGGATGAATTGGGTATTTGTTTTTTCAAAGTCTAGATAATTTCACTCACATGAACAAAAAATAAATAAATAAATAAAATAAATAAATATAGCAGCAGCAGTTGAAAAAAAACTTTATTTTTCTGTTTTGAATTAAAATACAATTTAAACGCATTTTTTAGAAATTAAAAGAGCTTGACTTTATAATAATAATGTCCATGTCTATTTGATTCTCTGCCTTATTATTTTTTATTTAAAAAACTGCTTTCGAGGCAAATTTTCTTGAACGATTAAAATGCGATTAATCAAGATTAATTAATTACAAAGCCTCTAATTAATTACATTAATTTTTTTTATCAAGTCCCACTCCTAATATATATACATATATATAAAAATGTGTGTGTGTGTGTGTGCATGCATACACACACACACACACACACACACACACACACACACACACACACACACACCCACACACACACACAATGGAAAGCCCCTAAGCTCCTGGATTTAGTCTCATATCGGTTGGCCTTATCAGAGTTGGGACTGGAGTTTTATAATCATATGGTCATGCTTGTCGAGATCCCGGTCCCCTGGTGAGTGAAAAATGAGAGTGATGGAGATAGCTTGTCCCTCGTGGCCCACGGCAACAGGTGTAGAAGCGAGGCTCGCTCTCCCTCTCAATATAACAGCGAGAGATGCTTTACAGCAGCTATTGTCTTACACTCGTACGGCAGCGCATGACTTCACAAACTTAGCTGGTGGATCAGTAACTTCCAGCAGAGCACCAAAGCAGCATGTGGTTTTTACTATAGCCTAGCATGACATGTGGGGAATCACAACACAAAGGAAATGTGATCTAGAAATAGCAAATTAGAACCATTTTACAGCTTTTTGTGTTTAACTCTTGTTTTACAGAGTAAATGAATACGGTCTGTCATTTGTTTGTTATAAAAGTCCATGTTGAAATTTGTCATACTGTGAGTTTTTGTTAGTGATTTGTAGGGATATCAAACTTTAGCATCTGCAAATTAACTTTAAATACTATGTTTTCGTGTTGGAATGGTAAACATCAGCTTTTGTCAACTCTAACTCCACCAGCTGCATTTCCTTCAATGGCCATTTGAGACTGGTTCAAAAAAAATATACTTCCTTTAAAATTCCCAGTGTGAAAATATCCAACTTTGCAACTTAACAATCTTGACTGCTGCCTGGTACAAGCACATGATTCATCTGTGAATTTTTTTCAGTTAAGTAAACTAAACACACTAAATACAGCAAAATGCTAATCATAGCTGTATCAAAAGACAGATTTTAAATACAGTAAATATAATTCATTTATTTTATTTTGTTGCTAGTTACTGAAGCCACACTCTTCTATGTAAATACACCAAAAAGAGAAAAGTGTTTCGACCAGAAACAGATTTTAATCAGCTGTTGCAATTTTGCAATAGATGCATTGACACAATGAAAATGGTTGATGTGGCTGAGGAACAATTTTGTGAAATTAACCAAAACAAAAACACTTATCATTTATTATTAGGACTGTCTCCATATTATTTAAACTTCCCATCATCCATCCATCCATCCATCCATCCATCCATCCATCCATCCATCCATCCATCCATCCATCCATCCATCCATCCATCTTATCGACTTCCCTCTCCCCATCTACTTGGGCCAGCTCCTCCGGGGGAATCCCAAGGTGTTCCCTGGCCAGCTGATAAATTTAAGCCCCTCCATTGTGGCCTGGGTCTTCCTTTAGGCCTCCTCCCGGTTAGACGTGCCATAAAAACCTCACCAAGGAGGCGTCCTGGAGACATCCTAACTAGATGCCCGAGCCACCTCAACTGGCTCCTCTCGATGTGGAGGAGCAGCAGATCTACTCCGAGCCCCTCCCGGATGAACGAACTTCTCACCTTATCTCTAAGGGAGAGCCCATACACCCTGCAGGGAAAACTCATTTCAGTCACTACCCAAAGCTCGTGACCATAGATGAGGATAGGAACATTGGTCAACTGGTAAATCAAGAGTTTTGCTTTCTGGCTCAACTCCCCACCATGACAAACTGGTACAACGCCTGCATCACTATAGATGCAGCACCAATCTGCTCATTGATCTCCCGCTTCACCTTTCCCTATTTAATTTCTTTCATGAACACACAGCAGTGCTCAGGGTTAGAGTGTGCCACATCTAAAGCAGTCTGGGTAGAAACGTGCTGTGAAGATTCCCTGTTCCCAAAAAGAGATCTACTGATGACTCTATGATCTCTCTGCTTTGGCAGATAAACACATTCTAATCCCTCATGATCAAATATCTTCACTTTGCCCAACCCCAGCTGGACGTCTCCTTCTGTAAAAATGGAGTTCTCTTCTCTAATTTCACCCACTCTTTCATGCCTGTCACGGGCATTTGATTGCATTGAAGATTTGATTTAGGTCGTTTGGCTCTTTAGCTGGGCATTTCAAAAGAGATTTCATTAGGCATGGGATTGGATTATATTTAAACTGAACAACAGGATTTAAATGAGGCTCTTTTACATTCATCTGTGGTCATCTTCAGCCACTCAGATATTTTCCCTGAAGCAATTTAGGATACAAATCAATACTGGGACTACTTTAATATTCTGTAAGCAGTCACAGACGGCTCTCTCTGGACTTCTAGAAGTTCCAAAGACCAGATATAAAAGTCGAGGATCGCTCTTTCCAGGCTGTTGCACCTCTACTTTGGAATGAACCTCCGTTTTCTGATTTTAATTATCTTTCATCTTTATTTTATGATATTTTGTCCATTTTATGACTTAATGACTTGTTTTGTTGTTCTGTATGAAACACATTGTGATTTTTCTTTCTTTGATAAGTGCTTTTTAAATAAACTAGGGGTGGGAATTTAACGCATTAATTATGATTAATTATTTAGAAAAAATAACACATAGAAAATGTACCCCTTTGAGCTCGAGCGTCCCCCAATTGGGGGCCGGATAAGTTTAGCATCACAATTTATGCCCTATATATCAATAAATATAATCAAGATGCACCTATAACAAGACTGCAGAGATCGTGACAAGAACAAAATCAGCTTTGTTACCATTATGTTTTCTAGTTCGTAGAAAGTAGGCAGTAACTTTATCCATATGGACTTTATCACAGCAGGAGGGACAAGCATACACACATCATTCATCTTGTAACCCTCAGCAGAACTTCCCCTGAACTCTACACTACACCTCTATATATATTAGAAAATAAACTTGACTTACTTCTTTACTCTCTACATTCCACTAGCTTAGTCTCATATGTTGTCTTCTCATCCTGGCACATCTAACACCAGAAACTGGTCAACCCAATTACCTTTGCATATTTTAAAAACTTTAGAAGACCCATGGGCATGTGTCGTTGTTTATAACGCTTTAGACCCTTTTAGTGAGGCTAACCTGTGTAAATAAAGGTGAAATGAAAAAAGTGCTCTGAGATGACTTGTGTTGCCAGTTGGTGCCATGAGCGAACAGAATGAAACTGACAGCTGTAGGAAACAAACTGACCATGAACGTAGCTCACTGGATCTCTCCTGTATGACAGTATGAACTGATACATAGCAGACTTGTGGAGCGGGGTTAAGTGGTCAATGTTTTTCTTTCAGCTGACAACTGCAGCCATTTAGAAACAGACTTATGGCCTTTGGGAGCACACACGGCTACCGTGGAAGGAAAAAACCGAGGTTTCCTCCACTGACAGAGAATGTAATGAGGTGGTGTGTGTGGATGAGGTTGGTTTTATGAATGTGTTATAATGTGGTGCAATACCAGGATGCTGTACAGCTAGTGTCACTTAGGGACACGCCACACTATAAAGTCATGTAGGAAGGCCGTGTGCAGTCCATTCTGCTAAATATTTGTGAAAGAAATCTGTTTTGGTTTATCGAAACATCCACTTATCATATTGTAATTCCCGAGGAATACGATTGTGGTTGTTTACAAATATTTGTGGATAAATGCGGCAAGCCAAGAGGACATACTTGTTTGAACGTAACCTGCCCTTTTCTTCACAAGTAATTTGTTGAATACATGTTTGCCGAAGTTTGAAGAGACCACTAACTCGCTGCGTTACAATTCAAAGTATTTGAAATTAGATTTTTAGAATGATTTAGAAAATGATGCAACCCTAATCCACGTGTAATGTGCATTTGTAGATTGGAGTTTTTTCTTGTTTCACATGTTGTGCATTAGTAGTTGACAGTTGAGGCTGACTGCAGCAGACAGTTCTACTTAAAGCTCGGAGTGGGTGAGTCTCTCCTCTCTGTGAGGCCCAGTCTCCTGCAGGATTTGGCTCCCATGGCCTCTCTCGTAGTAATTGAATGCAGACAGTGGGTGTCATTTGTCCGCTGTCCCTCTAGGGAAGGCACTCTCGCCTTGACAGATTTCCCACAACTGCAAATAGGACGACTGTGCCCCAGGAGTTTTCCACTGGGTTTCTCTTTCTGCTTTTGCGTGAATTATTTATTTACCTTTGTCAGCAAAAGATCGGCGATGTGTCATGTGGCTCGGTATCGTGAGCCCAGTTCAGGTTGATTCAAACACTGTAATGACAAGATGTGATAAACACAAGGTAGATGCTGAGTGAAAACAATGGAAAACTTAAATGTTTGAGTGTTCTGACAGTGTGTTCATTCCACCGCTTGAATTATGAGACTTGTGAGAAATGGTCCACTATTGAATGAACCTTTTTACTGCTGTGGTTAAGTTTGGTTTTTTTGTTGGTCTGTTGCTTAAACTGATTAATTGTAGAGTAGTGGTTGCATCACTTTCACCTCTTTTGATTTTAGATGGATTCATCTCATTTTAAAAATACTAACTTAACACTTTATAAAACTTTGGTTGGAGTCAGAAAGTAGATTTCTGAATTTTGCCTCTTGCAGAGTTTGCAATATTCTCTCTAGGGTGTTGAAACTTTTTTTGTCAATGTAAATCTCATTAGTTGGAACAAATGTTTAATACAAACAAAATGCCCTTGAGCACATTTTGCTGCTTTGCGTTTGTTATTTGTGAATTATGTTGGCTTTAAAAAGATAAGATGTAAATATAGATTACAGTGTCTTCTGCATAAAGCTGACAGTATATTTGCATTTAATTATGAGTTTGCACGTTTGTGATGGTTGTCCTACTGTCATTATCATAATATAAATGTTAGATTCATTGTGAAGTAAAACAGAGTCCAAATGTGACTTAAAAGACATTAATTCCTGCTAGAGACCTCTGCAAATGTATTGATTCAATAAGTGAACCACATATTTAAGATAACAAAAGCCAAAAAAGCAATAAACCACCTGACAAATATAACAGAGAAAACCTGAAATACGACAGATTTTCAACCAAATCCTAACCTTAATCATTATCTCCATTTTACTCTGGTTTTATATGTACTAAAACTGAAGTTTTGGTAATTAAATACGATAAAATCAAAGAACAATTACACATTTTTCGTTTACAGTATCTTATCGTCCTGTGAACGAATGAACAGCTGTCTGTGGAATAATCTAAAGGGCAGCTTGGGTCTATAAATCACTCCTGTCAGTGCAGTCCACTTGGTTTTACAGATAAAATACAAAGATATCGCCATCGACACGTATGGATCACAGATCATTTGAACCTTCTCCTGGAGTGGAACAAGTGATATTGATCCTGGAGCTCACTGAAGAGCAGCACGCTGTAGAACTGCAGAGGGCAAAAGCAGCATTGTAGTCTCTACAAGCACTGTTATATAGCAGCCAGCATGATCAATAAAATCTTTAGAGTATTTTTCTGTGCAGGGAAAATGTCTCTCTGCAGTGCTTCTTTAGAACAAAATAAAGAGCTTGCTCTATAACAAATCATTTAGTTCACCTCTTGGTAGTTAGATGTAGCAGCTTTAATGGCCATCTAATTGAAGTTCTTTTAAATACTAGACTCATTAAACATTACAGCTTATTCCTGTTTATGTTCATGCATTTTCAATAATATGCATGAAAAATCCACCAAGCATCCATCCATCCATCCATCCATCCATCCATCCATCCATCCATCCATCCATCCATCCATCCATCCATCCATCCATCCATCCATCCATCCATCCATCCATCCATCCATCCATCCATCCATCCTCCCTCTTCCGCCAGAGTTGGGTCATGGGGGCAGCCTTTGCTGACATGTTTGGGCGTCCACTGCCGCCTTTGTCAGAGCAACCGCCGGATGTTGGTGGCGTCACTGACTGTGAATGGACACGATCACCTGGGTAGGCACGGGTGGGACTTACCAACAGTCGACTGCGGAGGAACATGCGTACGAGTGGACACTGCACGTTTCATAAATCAGGATTTTGGCCGTTCGTACGAACATTCTCAATTTCATTCGTAGGATGGAATATATGACAGTTTCTCCGAACGTTTGATAAATGAGAGCCCAGGAATGTTAGACTCAGAACTCCAACGAGAGCAATTAAAACATAAAACACTGAGCTTTTGTTTGGAGTCATTGGAGCATTCAGTTTCACACCACTGGCTTTTCATCATAACTCCTTGTGGAGTAAAGCACGTGTACTGTGAAACGTGTTTTCTTGTTTATAATCTCAGAGTAGTTTTGTGTTTGTATTTAGTGCATTTTGGTTAAAAGAATTTAGTGTTTTATGCTATTTGGCTTTCAGAGCAGTTTTAGCCAAAGTAACAGAGTATCTGAAGAATAATCTGGTATTGTTAAGTTCGTGATATAAGGGCACCTCACTCCCTCAAAATAATCCATCCAACCACCCGTGTTACCTCCACCTGAACACATGACCACCCTTTTAGAGCACTGTTGATAAGAGCCAGGGGAAAAGCTGTGAAAATGAAGACGTTTCTTCTAATTTCACACTCGGCGCTTGATCGTTAGGCTCTTATTATGCCCCATTTGCTTCCCTTCACTAGCTGTGATGAAAGGAGGGCCAAAAGGCCACGACAGGACAAAAAGAGGCCCTTCATCAAAACACATTTTGTTTGGGGTCCTTTTTTTATTTTTTGTCCAGCTCCTCCACCCCACCCTCCCAGCACTTCTCCCCCCACCTCACTGCCAACACTTTTTTTCCGGAGTTCCCCCCTGTCTATATCCCTCATTAGTAACAACCCCCACCTGTCTCTGCATTCATTTTATTAAACTGTGATTGTTCAACGCTCTGTGCTCGGCAGAGCCGGCTGCGCGCTCTTGTTTAATTGGCCCACAGCTTCCCCACTGCTCCTCAACAAGTGGGAAGGTCAATGGCTGCTCATGACCTGGGATGATGATGTCTGTCAGTGCTGGGCCAAACGACATTTGCCCTCAAACTCTGCCTCCATAAACCTCTGAAGTATACACATAACCTTTTATCACATTGACTTAATCTTAAACTCACGTTTAGATAATTTTTAAAAATGACATCCTCGTATTATTTAATGGGTAATCAGTTTTCTGGATTAACTTCTAGCCAAAATTCAAAGATGTATTTAAACTAAGAGTGGGACTCGATTAAAAAATTAATCTAATTAATGTGAGGCTTTGTAATTAATTAATCTTGATTAATCACATTTTAATCGTTGAAGAAAATTTGCCTCGAAAGCAATATTTCAAAATTAAAAATAATGAGACAGAGAATCAAACAATAGTCATTGACATTATTATTGTAATTTCTAATCTTTCTAATCTAATCTATTTCTAAAACTTTTAAATTGTATTTCAATTCAAAACAGGATAAAAAAATATATATGTATACCACTGGCAAAAATAGGACAGACCTAAAAGTACAATACTATTTTAAGTACATTTTGATTATGGTATTGTCTTTATAATAATAATAATAATAATAAAAATTACAAGTACAGCTTGACTATATTGATATTTAGGGCATGTATTTTGCTGCTAAACTTCAACATCCCCCAATTGGGTTAAATGCATACATTTTTTTAACGCGTTATTTTTTTCTAATTAATTATTCATAATTAACGGGTTAAATTCCCACCCCTAATTTAAACATAATTAATAAAATAAAGCTTAGTAGTTTTTTTAAAAACAGACCCAAATGAATTAATAAAAAGAAATCTTTACATTTTATTATTTTCTCTTATAATTTTGATTACTTTTGGCGGCTCGAGACCTTTTTGTTTAGGTTCACCGTTGGATCAGTCTAGGTCAAACCAAGCATCACACTTGCTGTGATTATTTGGGACGTGGGATTTAAGAACTAAAGCTCTGCTAATTAGTCAGAGTGTTTGACAGAATGCGTGTTTGTATCAAGAGGGGTGACTTTCTTCTCCCAACCCGTCCAAATCTGTCAAAATCCTCACTAAGTGGGCACTAATTTGAGAAATTATATCAGAAGTGAAGTGAAGAGTGAAGGAGGGAGGCAGTGGAGCTTGCACCAGAAGTTATTCAGGAGGGTGAGAAGAGAATTTTTTTGTCTGGCTGAGAAGTTGAGGTGGAGGTCATGACCTGCAGCGGTTGTTGGAGAGAACCGTGTTTAAAGCTGGATTGATTCATGGCCAAGGGGCTGGCAAAGCAAAGGGTTCCATCTCAACTTTAAAGCCCACGAATTGCCACGAAGTACACGGACTTTGAAGTAGAGCACCTTGTACAAAGAGTTAAATTACTCCCTTGATTATTCTTTATCCGTATGTAATGTGATTATGTCAGTTTAGTGAGAGTTTGATCGCGGAAAATTCCCGTCAAAATTTCCTTAGTGCTTCTCTGCGGTGAAAGAAATGGTCACTCCGGCATCGGTAACTCATTACAAAGCTTGTTGTGAGAGCGTTGCGTTAACAATAAAAAAGTAGGACACACGTCATATAAACAAAAGTATTTCTGTTGTGCTCAAATTACCCCACGTCTTGTCTCGAAGCTCTCTCACAGAAACAGATCGGTTGTTTCCTCCCCGACAGGAAAGAGGAGGTCAACATCTAATCTAACAGCTTTTATGAACTTTAATATGACTAAATGCATATCAGTTACTTCTTTTATGAAAAGCTTAAAAAAATGATTATAAATACAGCATTTACCACATGATTACACTTACATTTTACAAGAACTAAATAATAGCAGCGTATTCATTCCTGCAGTCAAACAGGCCTTCCGTTATTAAAAAATCCCAAATGGTGAATTTTAATGTGAAACTTTCCAATAAAAAAAAAAATCAGACTAGAGTTGCCAGCAGTGTTGAAGGTAAGGTTATACTCGTGTTACCAAAGTGCAGAAATTGGAGGACTTGCTGGAAAGGCTGGAAGTACCTAATGCATCCTTATAAAGAGAGTTATTAGAGATAATATGTTACTTAACACCATGTGATTAATTTAATCAAAATGTTACCCTGACTTGATTACTGGCAGTCATCAGTGTATTAAGTGGCTGTGAAAACATACTTGTAATTGGCAGAAAAATGGTTTCACGGAGTCTTCGTGACAAGTTTACATTATTGAGAAGGACGCAGCTCATTTACCGTTTCATACTTCAATTGTTCTCAATTGCGTGAATCAGAGTAACTATGTGTTTTGTTTTATGTAAAATCAGAGTGAATGTCAGAAACATTTATTTTAATTTTTTAAATGGAACAATAAAAATTAATTCAATGTTTTTTTCTGTGTGTCAACAGTGGGAGGAGGTGAGTGGGTATGACGAAACCATGAACACCATCAGGACCTATCAGGTGTGTAATGTTTTTGACAGCAATCAGAACAACTGGGTACGGACAAAATACATCCGGCGCCGTGGTGCGCAGAGGATCCACGTGGAGATGAAGTTCTCAGTAAGGGACTGCAGCAGCATCCCGAACGTGCCAGGTTCCTGCAAAGAAACCTTTAATCTGTATTACTACGAATCAGACTCCGACACAGCCACCAGAACATCTCCTCCGTGGATGGAGAATCCCTGGATTAAGGTGGACACCATTGCAGCAGATGAAAGCTTCTCCCAGGTGGACCTCGGGGGCAGGGTGATGAAGATCAACACAGAAGTCAGAAGCTTTGGCCCCGTGTCCAAAAACGGCTTCTATTTAGCCTTTCAGGACTATGGTGGCTGCATGTCTCTCATCGCAGTGCGGGTCTTTTACCGGAAGTGTCCTCGAATCATCACTAATGGAGCGTTGTTCCAGGAGACACTTTCAGGAGCAGAGAGCACCTCGCTGGTAGCAGCGAGGGGCGTTTGTATCCCTAATGCAGAGGAGGTGGATGTGCCCATTAAGCTTTACTGCAACGGAGAGGGAGAATGGATGGTTCCCATTGGGCGTTGCATGTGCAAAGCTGGAAACGAGGCCGTGGAAAACGGAACTGTTTGTCGAGGTATGTGTGCTGTTATTATGACTATCATAGAGAACTGTAAATCTAATCAGTATATATATTTAAGGTTGATTTCTGAATAGATTTCATGTTGTTTAATTTAGCATATGGTCATGTGTGATGATAAAAATATAAATTTGGTTCATGGATTTACATTTTAATACCATGATTTGATTATCTTACTTTTACCAATTTGAATGTATCATGAAATATTGAATTTCAGTTGACAATATCTTGATCTAAAAATACAGAAATTCTTTTGGAAGAGGTAACTGCAGTTCATGTTGTTCTGAGCATTTCTTAAATTACATATTGATGTAGTAAATTTTAAATTATTTCTTCTTATAGAACAACTTATGACAGACTTGAATAGGTTGTTAAATGTGCATACCTCTAATTTACTTGCACAAATGCATTAAATGCAAACTTAAAATTTTATTTGGGTTCATTAAAGCTGTAATAGCAAATCTGCAAAAAACAAACACTGAACTCTAGCCTTTCTCGTCAGCCATCATTCCTGGGTCACATACTCCTGTTACCGGAACACACATTGCAAGACTAAACGAGAGAGCGCTAAACACCAGTCGCAGTTTTCTACGTCCAAACATCTTTGGACCCAGGAAAGTGCAGAGGTTAAGTGAGACCGACAACGTGTTATTGGCTGAGGTTTTTAAACAAATTCAAGAGAACATTTTCAATCATTTTTTTCATTTTTTTTAAATCTCCACAAAATACTGTATTTTTAACTATTCTATGATAGAATGTTTTTAATATGAATGACAAAAAAATGTTTTAAGCTAGCTTGTTTTGCGGATTTGCTATTGTAGCTATAACCTAAAATGAAGTCTTGAAAATAAAGTGACTTAAAACATTTAGATCACAAAGTAGTATTTTTCTGCAAATTTGACAAAATTCAATATGGGTCAGTCGCGGCTAAACAGGGAGAGCATTTTGATCCCCAAACCCCACAGGCCACCTTCTGAAGCATTATTGGGCAAGATACTGAACCCTGAAAGTTGCCTCCCGGGCGCTAAACAGATGGCTGCCCACTGCTCCTCAGGGATGGGTCAAATGCAGAGAGTAATTTCCCCAAGAGGATCAATAAAGTATAAATTAACACAAAAGCTAAAAAGAACAAGACAAAGGCAGCAAATGCAAGAAAAAAAACGCATTTTTAATTAGGTTTGGATGGAAGACCACCCTCCATCTACCAGGACAAAGAGAATATTTTTCGAAATTGCAAAGATTTGTCTGTCGATTTGAATTCCTCACAGCTAAATTGGCTTTTTAAAACATCGATGCACCAACACTTTACCTGTGCCATGCTCTCTCCACTCCCTGGCAGGTGGCATTTGGTTATTGTGGTTAGAGATCTTGATCACTCGACACAGCATGGCGGCACACAGCCTGCAGACTGGAGTCGTGCTGATCCAGCCCAGTGCCGCAAACCACCCACCTGCGTTTTGGATCCGATTTTTATTTTTTTATTTTCTGCCTTTCATATGTGCCTGTAATTACAGCACATCCCCCAGTGTCTGTATGTTGGGAGGGGAAACGTGACGGGTGCTGCCTCACAAACACTGCCGGGTCTGTTCAATGACTACTAATGAGCACAGGCGAGAGCTTCGCCATTAGAAATGCAGGCCAGTGTGAGGCACCTAAAGATAGCAGCTCAGACCCAGAGAGCAACACCACATCCGCACCTTTGCTGCATGCTTTTTGACCTGTATGTAATTTATTGCATGCAGTGGATTTAAACATCTCAGGGGTGTTCTTAGTCATGGTGTTTTTTTTTTGGGGGGGGGGGGGTAAACTGGATTATAAAATGAAATGATGTTCCTTTAGGGAAAGTATGTTCATCCTCTTCATATCCTCAAAGCGCTACATGAGACATTTTGAGAAGAATAATCTTAAAAATGATCAAATGTAGTATAATTTAATTCCTTTGTTTCTTACCTCCAAAATGTGTAATTTTCCCTAATTACTATTCATTGATTTTCACAGTCAAGGTTAATTTATTCATTACACTTTTTGATGCTGAATTTTCTATCTTTGTGTCGGATTGAATCAGTCAAACTCAGACACAGAAATGTGTTTTTGGTTTCTTTTAATTTTATTCTTTCATACGATTCAGTAATTAAAGCCTAGTAACTGTCAAACACTATGGAGAGCACAAGTCTGTGATTGGTCAGTGCTCCACTTGTTTTAATTTTATTAATAGCATCGAGTGCTGAATATATCTAGCAGCAAACACGGAGCAGATTGTATAACATCTCGCAGAAGAAGTCCAATAATATGAAAGTTTATACACCGGTTACTGAAGGAGTACAAAGATACATAGCAAACCTTTTGTTCATGAGAGGAAATTGCCGGAAACGTGATTTTGGAGGTGGTGACTGCATGAAGATGTGGAGGAGAATGAGGCACAAATTTGTGCCTCACCCCAACTTCACACTGGAGGCTTCAGAGGCGCGGAAAGGCAGCGGAACGTCGCTGCTTCAAGTAGAATCCATTATAGTCTATGGGGTTGATCCAAACCAGCCGCGGCACGGGAATTTTCAGGCGCATCCCAGAAGTAGCATCCTACGCCGTTAAATATAGGATCGGGTTCCATTTTTGCCGCAAGCCGCTCCTGGGATGTCACTTTCTGCAGTTAACATAGGGCAAGACAGGAAATCGCAAATGGTTTCAGTTTGAAATGTCCAGTAATTTTCAAAATAAAAGACTATTGAAGCGATGCGATTTCATATCTGTGTAGATTACGTCTATACGTGTAACCTAACGGCTTATTTACTCCCAGCATCTTTCGAAAAGTGCAGCAGTGTGTTTTTCATGGCTTTAATCCTGGCAGTGGAGAGGAACAACATTATATATGACATCAGTGATATCAAACGTGATCTCCTACTTCTTTTTGGTTTAATGGCAGATGGCATAGACAAACCGTGACCTTTGAAGTCTCGAGTGATTTTGTGATCTCGCGAGTTTTCAAGGAGGATGGCGGAGAAGCCACTCCGCGGCTGAGACTCTCTTTGTATGGATTGGTGTGCAGCGAAGCACAAGAATAAACCATTCCATGACGCTGATGCCACCAGTGTGAAGTCGGGGTAACACAATATAAATAATACACTTTCGTTTATCAGATGTACCTGCAATGGTGGCAGAACACCCACGGAAAAGTGCTACGCCCCCTCTTGTCCTGGCGGGCAATTGCTTTGCAAAACCCCCCAGGCACCGGTGAAGTCTGAAAGGAAAACATCTCAGTCAGTGCGTGTGCGCGAATTTGCAATTGAGCTGACGAAGACGTGTAAGCTAGGCCTAGGACAGAAATGCTAAATAAATAAAATGCTTCAAAATATTTATAAATTTTGGAATTAACGATTGTAAAGTGTGCTTTTACCAGAGAAATTGACACCAAGACACTTAAATCGGACATTAGTTTGGTGGTTTTTCCATTGTTAAGAAGCCCTTTTTGATGGAAGGCACAGATCGCCTGCTTCACAGTCATCTTCCTAAACACTGAAAGCCGATATCAGTGCTCGAAGTTGTGGTCAACCGCTGCCTTTCAGCTGCAAGAGGCGGGATAATAAATTGATTTGTGAAAGATGTGCCTTGTCTGCCGATATTATGGGGTAATGAATTGATTTATGAGAGATGCCATCAAAGGGTTTGTAAGATATCTCCTTTCAAGGCTGAATTATGATGCCACATCAACACCATAAAGCAGTCAGGAAGCACGACACTGTCAGGGCTGTAATGTTAACAATAAAACCGTTGCTCTGTTTTAGCATCTCCACAACTAAACGTGTAATTATGGATGTAACAATTAAACCCTTTGCAGGGATCCTTGTAAATAATTATGCTGTCATGAAATCTGTCAAAATATTGACAGCAGAAGGGGGTGCTTACGTCAAATTGCTGAGCTCTTTTTTCCTCTGCAATTGTCTTACAAGTGAGATTATGTTTCCTCTCTAAGAAGTGTTGTGAATGCAAGGAGCCATACAAGGGCCTTTTAGCAGAGATGGTCCCTAAAAAGAGAGATCTAATTTCCCCTCAGAGCCTCGAGGAGACGGTGCACCACAGAGACACATCAGGTCTTGTCTGCCCTTGCTGTCCTATCCAGACTGAAAAGCAATTTCTTTAGTGGGGCACAATGAGAGCCATGTTCATGGGTGGAATTGCAAACTTACTTAACAATACCCATGTGTGTCTTTCAATGTAATCTGATCATCTAACCCCATGCTTTTGTGAGTTCAAGGGTCTCAGCTGTGGGAGCGTGTCTCATGTTGTTGAGTAGTAAAAGTTTGGATGGAGACAATTTGTCACATCGATAACAACAACTTGATTAATTTCTTGGTTTTGATTCCAGCATTGGTGGCCGGAGAAAAAAGAGGCAGCCTGGAAAAACAAGTTTATGTGACTTTATAGCCAGAAAAAAGCAAATTCTTGCACAGCATGACAATGGAGTTGTGTTTTCTAAACATGATGATGTCTGACAGGTGGAATTATGGTGCTAGAACATTAATTAGGATAGTTGCAAAAAAGTTCAATCACATGCTTGTAATTTGTCCTTAAGGGCCAGAATATACTTGCAGTTTAATGATGCGTATGCATGTTTAAAATGGCTGCCATGCGTAGCTTGCGTTGATTTGAAATTTTTTTTGTGTGCGTCCCCCGAAATTAACGGGACCCATTTAAATGCTGCAGTACACGAGTAACCAGTGGGGGGAGTTGACAAAACAAGTGAGACACACTCACCATGGTGACTCCATCTCTGGTTTAGAGGTCTTTCCCATAGATATCATATATATCACTAGATGCCTTACACGCGCTGTTTGTCGATTGGACAAACGTCCTTACGCGGCGGCCATCTTACCTCGGACAGCTGCCCCCTTTCGTAACATTGGTGTCAATAGTGCATGTACTAATTAAATAACTCGCCAGAGATGTGGCTCTAAAATATGACGGATTTGGCCCGTTAATTTAAAAATGTGAAAGTATGTCCTATCAAGCCTATGTGTCATAAGGTTTGTAATAAGGCAACCCGCTTGTAAATCCGTTAATATTTCATCGAGTTATGAGTGTTTTTGTTTAAGTTGTTCAATCACCTTCCATCTGCTACCATTGAGAATGGAACGTAAGCTGTCCGAGGTAAGATGGCCACCATGTATGGACGCTGTCGACTCCCAGTTAAGGCATCTAGTGATATATATCTATGGTCTTTCCCCCTATCTACAATATCTCTGCTGTTTTTTATTCTAACGTGATCTCATAATTAAGCAGTTATTGGTCTCTTGTTTGTTTTGGTTGTACCCACAAACCCGGCTCTCTATCTGGTCTGAGTACTCTACTGTGCCCCCTAGTGGAAGACTCCAGTACTACATGCTGTGCAGTGTCGTGCAGCTGCAAGTATGTGAACAAATGGTGCCTTCCAGTTGTCCTCGGAACTCGTTTTTCCGAGTTAACTGGAAGTGACACAATGAACTCGGAATTCCGAGCTGCAAGTTCGTTTGTTTCAGAGGACTCCGAGATCAGCATTTTAAAGATGGCCGCACCCAGTGCTACCAGTTAGATGTTGTCGTCTTTATTTTTTTCATAATTTATATGTTCCGCTTTATTTTTTTTTTTGCTATTTATCATTGCTGCCAAAAATGACCAGTGTTTGTTTTTTTTAACTGTTCCTGGTGTTTACGTTTTGACGTTTGATTTTTAATGTTTTTTCTGGTTTTATGTGGCAACTGCAGATTGTTGTGTGAGACATTATCATTTTTAAACTAGTAGATAACAACAACACACGCAGCTTTACTGGCAGCATCCATTTTTTTTCCGAGTTGGAATCTGAAACGCAAAACGAGCTAGTTACGTCATTTCTGGGTCGGAAATTCCGAGTTCCGAGGACAACTGGAACGCACGAAAAGATGCTACCTGAGCTAAAGCGAGGTTAAAAAGCAAGTATATTCCAGCCCTTACACACTTTGTCTGTCAGAACTGACTCTAGTTGAGCACTCGTGTCTCCTACTCTTGTATTTTAGACACACTGGCAGCCAAGCTTTAGATATACCCTAAAATGAGCAATAAACTCAACTAAGTGTAGACAACAGGCTGCTCAGTTCTCTGCAGGTCACACATTTTAGGTCAACGCATGGAGAATTGAGAACTAGACAAAGATGTCTCCTGGTGAGGTATGCGTCCACTGGCCCAAAGTACGGAGAAAGCTCCTGTCATTGCATCAACGCAATTAGATTTAGAGAAAAAGGCATTCATAATTCTTTTACTGAATGTGGCTATAGATAAACGGAGTTAAAGGGTTTGATTGAGGAAGAAGGTGCCAGACAGACATGATTAGACAGACATGATTGCGTTGAAAAGTGAGGGGGGGTGGGGAGTGAAAGCAGGAAATGAGTCCCCATAACACACTGTCAGAATCCCAATTATTGCCATCTCTTCATCTGGAGAGGATTTAGGGATGGAAATCAGCGTAGCACAGAAAAATCCACGGCGCTGCTTTTATTTCCCCTGCCACCGCTGTCTTTAATGGCTGTTCTAATTGACTAACAGTGCAAGTGGGAAACAACCCCGCCGGATGACAGGATGACTGTCCTCCGTGCAGGAACAAGACACAAAGCGAAACAAAACAAACGCTCCCCCCTCAAGGCTTTCACTGCATTGTGCAAACAGATGAAGGGCGGCTCGCGTTGGAGTTCAGCAACGGTTAGAGTGAAGCGTAAATGTAAACACTCAGCATACAGAAACAGGCATCCAGGCAACATTATGTTAAAGTAAGAGTCACACTCAGTCTTGCTGATTGATGGATGCCTCCACTGCTGTTAGGAGACGTGTAGTTAAGCTTAAGGAATACAAATCAGTCTCCGAGCAGATGTTCATTACTCCAACGTTTGCCTGTTGAACGGCATCACAGCCAACATGACTTATTATCCGCATCATAAGCAGCATCCTTTGATTTCCTTTTTTCATTTAGATCAAATGAAGACTTGTGTTGGATGAAGGCAGACCCTTTGGTTTGTAACAAGTGTCGGATGTTGTAGCAGCATGAGGACAACAGGCGAGCTGTAAGACGTGTCGCGGTATTCACAAAGACCTCAGGGAGCATTCAGGAGACTTTATTCCCTCCTTCACACTGGGATGGGATTTTAGTTTGGCCAAAAGCTTTTTTCTTTTTCTTCTGTTTTTCTGTCTTCTCTTAGGAAGAGGGAGTTAAAGAGCAGGTTCATTGAGAAACCATATTTTACTTGAAATATGATCAGTAGCTCTGAGCTTCACATGCAGGCTGAACGCGAAAATGGCCTTCTACCCCTGTTTCCTGCATTAGCCACCAAACGAAGATGTGAAAACGCTCGGGACAGAAGAAGCCACACAGATTTACGTCACACTAAAAATTAGCATTCATAGATTCATGCTTTGCTACCGGGGAAGCTAACCGTTAGCATTAGCAACTCCACAACATGGCAGAACTCCTTCAGGCTTGTGTTATTTGTGGAGATAAAACATCAGTCAGTGGATACATTGGGTTGACTAGTTGTTTGACTTTTACTGAAGGTTTTATACAAAACAAGATATATATTTTTAAAGTGCAACACTTGAACATGGTTGATTTTTCCCAAGCTGTTTGAAATCTGACATGCAGAACATGTTTGGCATACTTGTGGTTACATTTCAGACGTCCGTGTAGACGCTCCATTATGAAGTTTTAACAAATGTTTAAATGGGTCTTGTTCACGATTGAGGGAAAGATAGAGTGTGAAGTGGATGGGCGAATTGGTGCTGCGTCTGCAGTGATGCAGGCGTTGTACCGGTCTGTCGTGATGAAGATTTATTGTTCAATTTACGTTCCAACTGTCACCTATGGTCACGAGCTTTGAGTAGTGGCCGATAGAATGAGATTGCAGATACAAGCAACCGAAATTAGTTTTCTGCGCAGGGTGTCTGGGCTCTCCCTTAGAGATAGGGTGAAAAGCTCGGTCATCCGGGAGGGGCTTAGAGTAGATCTGCTGCTCCTCCACATCAAGAGGAACCAGTTGAGGTGGCATCTAGTTAGGACGCCTCCCTGGTGAGGTTTACCGGGCACTACCAACCGGGAGGAGACCCAAAGGAAGACCCAGGACACGCTGGAGGGACTATGTTTCTCAACTGGCCAGGGAACACCTTGGGATTCCCCCGGAGGAGCTGGCCCAAGTGACTGGGGAGAGGGAAGTCTGGACCTCTCTGCTTAGGCTGCTGTCCCCACGACACGACCTTGGATAAGTGGACAATAATGGATGGATGGATGGATAATTGAGCCCAATAAAAATCCAGTTAATATAAAAAATTATCTTTTCTAATTCTATCACTTCACATATTTTCCAAACCTTTTATAGGTCACCAGTTCATCAGAAATGTTGATCATTTATGACTCATTTTATCTCATAATGAATCTCTGTAGTATCAAAGGCATACGCTGAGTGCAGAAAGTACATATGAACATATTTTAATTTTTGCAGCACATTCATCATCCAATGAAGTGATAATATGACCTGCAAACTGAACTCAGAGATCACAGCCTAAATGTTTTCCACATGTTCTTCCACATGTCTGACTCTGCTTCGCATGCCCGTATGTCACACTCTTCATTATCCTACACCATCTTCTGCATCTCGGATTCTGGCAGTCTGACCTCCTATAATCCCTGGACCTCCCCCCACCTTATTGGTCATCCCACTGAGCGTAGGATCTTCCTGTAGGTCTGGTTCTTTCTTCCAACACCTTTACACGTCTCACTCTGAACCCAAGACAGTTGTCTGGTGTTTCTCCCCAGAAGCCTCGCAGGGTGACAACTCTGAGAACGTATGGTTCTGTTCATGATAAATTCACCTTGGATGGGATCTCCTGGAAATGAGACGTGTGCAATATACAGATCCATCCATTTGGGGCCTTGGATTTTTCACTAGGGACAAGGCCGAGTCTTTTTCAGAACCTTCCCGTGCGCTCTATCAGACGTCCTCGACTTATGTCCTGCTAGAAAAATCAAGTTGCATTCTCAGCTGAAGGGAGACTGATGCATTAAGCATCTGCCTGGATGGAAGATGGGAAAAAAAAAAACAATCAAGCGAAGTAGTAAAGACAGGAATCCCTCTGGAGGATCAGTGACCCTGTTTTCCAAGGAAATCGGTCAACACCAAGAGGAATTTAGCGTGTCTTATGTTGCGTGTTTTTGACCTACATTGAAGTTTTTCTAATACTGAGAGCAGAGAGAAGCAGACACTGGTGACACGTCCAAGGGATGAGCTCTTTTTGCTAGATAAAGCCCATCAATGAGCTGAATGCAGATATATTCTGTTTCATACAAGACTGTCATGCATTCACATCATGCAAAACACTTCGTGCATGCTCTCATTTCAAATGTCATCTTAATTTAAATGTGTGCCCTCGTCATCAAAATCACAGATTTTGGTTTTAAAAATGACAAAAACTCATTTAATATCATGTTTTCATTATAGCCACAGTAAAGATTCCATATAGATGTCTCTGCTAAAGCACAGGTGATTAAAAATTAAACAGCGTGTTGAAGCCAAGAGGAAGATATATTAGAATAGTAAAATCACAGCGAGTGGTGGTGGGGGTATTAAAGCTGAAAGAGCAGCGACTTTTCTCTTTTCTCCTCCACCAGTTTTAAATGACTAACCGCCTGTCAGCGCACCACAGATAACCAGGGAGATCATTTCCTTCTCTACGCCTTGAGAAAATGCCACAGAATCAAAAATATTAATGCCCATAAACTTCTTCACACCGGTGTTTTAAGGTCCTGCTGTTTTCTCCTCAAATGAGGATTTACTTGGCTGTCTGCACTGAGATTTCCTGATGCAGCTCCTTCCAAAACACGTTACAGGATTTCAAAAGAAGAAGAAAAAAATCAGCTTAACAGCTGAAGCTTAAAAAATAAATACATTTTTTGTATTTGGAGATTATGAAGATTTGTGCAACTGTTTGCCATGTTTGAAAAAAAGGGTTAAAAAATAAGGTTTTCAGTCATTCTGAACATTTTAAAGGTTGAATATGGAACAATTTAATAAAAAGCTATATTTAAGAAAAATAATACCTCCACGGGGTGCTTCGAGGTATGCAGAATGAAGGTACAGTATTTCCTTCAAAAGCTATATTTTAATAAAAAAAATAATCAATCATGTATTTTGACAGACATGACACTGGGTGCCACTAGAGGGCAGCGTTGCGGGAAAAAGTCCGCTCGGCAAGGCAAGGCTGGGACTGTAAAATGGCGGACTTGACAAGTCAACCAACTGATTCTGAGCCCAGAAGATGTTCTAACGGTAAATACTGTTGTAAAATAGACGTATCAGTAGAAATTAGTCCGTATCTGGCTGGTCACTTCACGTATCAGCAGTGAACCAACACCTCGACGGCTGGAAAATTAGTTCTGTTGTTGCAATACCACCTATAAAAACTAGATGTCGCTATAGTGTCTGTTTTCCATATTCAACCTTTAATCGTAGTATATTCCAGAAAAGGCACATAAACTAAAATGCAAATAATCTCCTTTTCTTTTCTCTGTTTAAACCAAATCTTTCAACTTTTGGAAAATAAACTATAACAGTGTTTTCCAACCCTGGTCCTCAGGGCTCACTGTCCTGCATGTTTTCCATGTTGCCCTTTCAAACACCAGTGTTTCCCTGCTGCCACACACCTAATTTAAATGAATGAGTGATTAACAGGCGTCTGCAGCTTGTGATGTCCTCCTGAGGAGGCAATCTAAATCAGGTGTGCTGAAGCAGAGACATGGAAAACTTGCAGGACAGTGTGCCCTGAGGACCAGGGTTGGGAAACACTAGACTATAAAACTAGATTTTTCTTTCTAATATTTCAAATGTAAATGCATTATTTTCAATGTGCATAATTAAAGGAAACCTAGACGTATAACTGAGTGTAATGAACGTCTGTTTCTCACAAATATCCGTTTATCTAGAAGGTTATCTGCATGACTCTGAGGTCTGTATCGTGTTTCATTTGCTCTGTAAATCTTTGTTTAGCCTTTTTAGCTCCCTCGCAGTTTAGTGAAGATTCATTTTTCTGCGTTTAATTACTTGGCCGGCAAAATGATTTAGAACCCCGCTGTTCTTTAAAGAAAACAAAAAGACTGATTTAAATTAAGAACTAATTCCACTGCAGGAGATGGAATAGGAAGAACCAACAAACCGAGGGAATCCTTGGATTCAAGGGCAACAACTCTGTTAACCTCTGAATCCCTGGAAGGTGACAGAGCCCACACAGGCTTACCCGCTCAGCGGGGACCTCTGCAGGGTTCGAGTTAAGTCAACAACCAATTCCAAAAGTTTATGTTTGTATTTGTTTTATTTTTAGATTTAATTCTGTGATGTTTAGAAATCCACGAGCTCATGTCAACTCAAACATCGGGCTGGTGTAGCTACGTTTTCTGTCATCAGCCTCTCTGGGAGGTTCGGAGTGGTGTTTGAGTTTGAAATTGAACACATGCCTCTTAGGCCTCCCCCCGTAAGGTGAAGTTCTCCCTTTGCGCCAACCACAAGATTCTTTTTCTTTATTTTCTTTTCCGAGAACTAACCTGTGCATTCCTGACTCATGGGGGGAATCCCGGTGAATAATGTTCTGCTCGACAGTCGAATTGTTTTTATCATTTAAATGTTAGAGTAACACCTGCACACTGACTTCAAACCACATTTTAATTAAAATAAAATGCCAAAGCAAATAGAGAAGCGATAAAAAAAATAGACTCAAACTTTTGTTAGCATCCTACTGAGTTTTTTTTCCCTGTTATCTGCAGTAATTAACCTTGAATCTTGTTATTTTAAGGCCCCGTCCTCACAGCAACAGAGATTAAATTCATGGTCAGTGTTTATTATTGCATCCACAAACAGCAGATTAAGAGCCCTGAAAAAACATTTTATGTAAAAGCTGATTCCAGAGTGAAAAGAAATGTTGAAATGCCACCCTTGAACGTGATTATTGTTGAGCTCTAACTCACGTTAGCAACACAATATCTTCCACGTGGAAGTTTTTCTTTCTAGAATCATTCTGTCAGGAGTTAAAGTAGAACAAGGAAATGTTGTATTAGCAGTTCTTTGAGATAAATCAGGTATTTTAACACTTTTTTTTTAGCTGAAATGTGAAATAATAATTAAAAAAAATATTTTATAAGAACTGTATAATAATCAGTTTCATTCTATTAACATAACATTGAGGAGTTTCCTGCTCCTCCGCCCTGCTGGTTGAAAGTGGAATTACAACTATCGTAAACAACCCTGCTGTAGCTAGCGCTAACAACGAGCTAACACTAACATGAGCCAACTAATACTAAAATAAACCATGAAGTTAAAAGATCCACACTGTTGGACAAAAAATATATTATTACATACAAGTCCAGTAGCAACAAAGCCAGGTCACCATCAGTCCATGATTTTGTAGCCTCCTTTAGCTCCAAACTAGTGTAGGCCGTGCTGAAGTTCACTCTGGTTTTAGCTCTTTGCTTCACCTCCAAAGACATTACTCAGTTACTTTTACTTCCAGACTCCACTATAATGCCAATAGAAAAAGCAAACTTCTTCTTTTTCTTCTTCTTGTGCTTTTTATTGAAACTGAAAATTCTAACCGCTAGCATTACAGCTAACAGCCGTAATGCAGGTATAAGAGCGCCCCCTAGAACACCTACCCGCTCCACAAATCTATCTAGTGCAGTTTTTGGTCAGCAGAAAGGTACAGAGTGGTGTCAAATATGAAAATGGTCAAGTTTCTAACCCAACAATCACTGAGATCAATGTTAAAGCTCTAGCTTAAGGTTTAAAAAACTATCATGTGTCACCGTCTCCCCAAAACGAACAAGTATTTTACATTTTGCAGTGAATGTCCGCCTTAAGGCCTAATAAGACATTTAACCTAATGATGCACAAGGGTCTGAGCTGTACAATTGGAAATCTGTACTGGCCCCTAAACCAGAATCGATGCATCTGTAACAACAGCATGCTGCTTGATCACATGACTGGCATGACTTTCTTTCAACTTCCTGCCCTTTTTCTTGTCTTGTCCTTCAATGTGACACTTTGCATTCATCTTCTTTGTCCTTTTCCTTGTTCTGTTCCTCTAAAGTAAAAGTCTAGATCCAAGTTTAGGCTCAGACTTTGTTTCCATGTTCATGAGAATATTTTCAGAAACGACAAACAAAAAGATAGTTTTGGAAAGACTTCATTTTTGAGTCAACTATGCCTCATTCACCATCGTAGCATTATCAGCCCTCCATAGAGTAAATTAAACACAAAAGTGAAGATAATGAGAATAAGGTTAGTTTTTGGACAAGAAGCTCTGTTTATTTGTCACTGCTTCTTCTCTGTGTATTTTTTTCTGTTCTTTATATCCCACTCTCATTGTAATCACTGCTGTAGTGTTTTTTTTATTTTATTGTGGTTCTCAATTACGTGTCTAATTATTCAGGATGAGCATATTGATGCTGGACAGGAAACAATCTTGGCCCGGTTTAGTCGTTGAAGGGGTGGGGGGGGTGCGTTTCATTGCTGCGGGGGACAGCTCGGCTTTGTAGAATGGACTACTTACAGAATTTTCTGGATGTTAAAACTTTTTACATCCCCGTGGGCAGCTGCTGAGCAAATAAATTACTCCACATAATGAGCTGTTTCACTCTCCTGTGGAATTCACAAGCTTTCGCCTTGAAAAGGTGCTTTTGGACACACTTTTCACATTCTTAAAAGTCTTGTGAAGATCTGGGTTCATCCAGAGGGTAGATCCTTTCTTTTCTTCCCCCGTGCTTCCGAAGATAAAAGGCGTAGCACGAGCTGCCAAGCTAATCCTTATCTAGTCAGTTAAAATATTCTCAGCAGCACATAATGTGTAGCGGTGGTTTATGGGTTAGAATAATCTCATCACCCCTCCTTCCTCATCCCTTTCAGGTCTATGCTTCAGGATCTGTGTGATTTTCCCATAATTTACACTGTAAAACCTGTTGTCGTTAATTTTATGGGAAAACTAATGAAAAACTAATAAGAAAAATATTTTTATCCGTCTCACGGCATGTGTTTTATTATAATGCAAGATTTATGTCTGTTTTTTACACCCCCGTGGTGAAAAATAGCATTTTAATGCTTTCCTTGTATCAAGATAAGCAGTAATATGTTAATTCTTTGAATTAATTCAGGGCACTTAACTGGTAGGTTTACCTATATTGTGTTGCATAATGTAGATAAAGTGAAGCAGATTATATTAAAGCAGAATTATTGCAATTTTAGCTGAACAGTTTTTTTTAGATAAGGACTAAAATGGAAACGTTTTGTTGAAATTAAGTCCAGACTCTTTTTTTTTTTTTAGAATAGCTTCAAATTCCAAGCAAAGTAAAAGTTTGTATTTATGTATTTTCCTAGGTGTTTTATATTTATTTATTCTTACAGAACCCTTTTACTTTACATCTGCTTCAGATCAACAACCATGACTCAAAGCGAGAGACAGATTGGAAAATAACAAGCTCTGGAGTAGAGACGCAGCAAATGGGCTAAACGGAAGAGTCACGTATCCAGCTCCTCTGGTTTGACATTAACCACCCGCCAGTGTTTACTACAAAGCCCGGATTGGCCTCGCGGCGTATCGATGCTTGGGAAATGCTTACTTCGTGCTGGGACCGGCGTTCTGGTTTATTGTGGTCATCTCAAGGCTGTGTGGTCTCGACAGAGTTATGCTCGCTTTTTTAGGTGGGTCATGGTAGGGGTGGGGGTATTAGTGCATTTTCATGTGTTTTCATTACACCCCACCAACACAGTTTGTATGGCAGCGGCTCAACACACCAGGGCTACTGCTTCCTCCCCTCTCAGTACGAGCGACTCCTATCTGAAGTAACAGGCTTAAGGAACTATCTGGAATAGATTAGTCACAGCTATTACCGAAGGGTGTTTTGAGTCTGCGATCCTATTGTTTTAGCCTCTTTTTTATTTTTTCCAACGCACAAACTCTTGATGATCGTGAGGATTTGGCTGAAACTAAAAAACAGACCTTGCCATCATACCAGGAGAGAGCTATAAAGACAAGCATCAAAGACAGCGATAGAGCGTAGGCTTATACTGCCGTTTCTTTACCCCACAAAAAATGTGCACTTGAAAATAAACTGGGTCATATAATGGTGTATATCCTGTTTGAAAAATTTGGATTTTTTTGGGGGTTTTTGTGTGTTAGCAACATTTTTACTGTGATTAAAGCTGCAATAGCAAATCTGAAAAACAATATTTAAACACAAACACGGTAGGACTGGGCGATAAGTTGAAAATTTATTATTGAAATTTTGGACACTAGTCAATATAATTTTTTCCCGTATCAAAAAATTCAATAATAAAAAAATGAACAGATGTGTGTAGGTTGGCGATGTTCATGTCCTTTTAAAAAGCTGTACCACCTCAAATCACATGACAACGTGACTCAACACATGACAGCCCCATCTAGTGGACAACTTTTGTTTTTGCGCATACGTGTAGTCTATTTATCGTTATCGAGGTGAACTCCTCAATATACCGTGTTATTGATTTTAGGCCATATTGCCCTGCCCTACTTTGAACCAATGTAGCTACGAGCTAACTGAGCTAACCCAAAGCTAGGAGCTAACGGAGGTAGCTACGAAATTGTGACCCCCTCCCGTCAGCTATCATCCCTAGGCCATGCCCCCCTGATATGGAAACACGCATTGCCAGAGGAAACGAGATAGCACTAAACACCAGTCGCTGTTTTCTAGGTACAAACGTCTTTTATTGTCCGTGACTTCAAATGGTGTTTTTCTTTTTGGGACTCTGGTAGTTTGTTCTAAAGTTGAAGTGGTAGCAGCCGGCTGTTTCTCCTTCTCTGATGTTATTGAGCAGAGAACCTCTCACACCAGTGGTGTTCTGCTGCTAAATACGTGAGTGTGGAATGAGTGGAGGACCCAGGTAAATGCAGAAGTACGTGAGTCCGGTGAGTCAGACAATTGGATGGTCCAATGGGTGGATTCTGTCCAAGTCGTGTTATTCACGATGGTTTTTAGACAAATGCAAGAGAACCACTTTATTTTTTTTTATTTTTTAAATCTTCACAATGCATTTATAGCTATGCTATGTTAGAACGTTGTTAAGAGGCATGAAAAGAGGCATGTTTCAAGCTAGCTTTTTTTACAGATTTGCTACACATATTATTTTACACAATAGTTTTAATTTTGAAAAGTTAAAATGCAAAAGCTGCAAATCACTGTAAAAAATCTAATCAGTATTGTATTTTGGACAAAGAAAAAGAAGAACAAGATTTCAACCAATCAGAAACACACCTTTAAATGTTGCATCTCTCACTAGAGATAAAAATGTAAAGATTTCTGCATCTAAAATGAACCGTTTCCTCCTAAGCACACCGCTGATACACTCATGTCTCTGATTCCCTCTAAAGCTTTATTAACTCCTCCTTGCGACCTTCTTACTAAATATAGCGATCCATGTATTGATTTGGGGATGTGGCGCATTCACAGCATGCCTCTGTGATAATGACCTATTTCAACAGATTGCTTGTGGATAAGTAGTTTTTTTTTTTAGGTCTTTGTGTCACGTCTGCTGAGAGAAGAAGACATATCTTCTGGGGTAGACACAACATGGCTCCGTTATGTCGCATAAGCTCATGTAATCATTATGGTCTTTAGCTGACATGCACACACACTCATTGTTTATGCAGGAACCATGTCAAGCACTTAATAAATCATCGGTTTTATGCATTTTTTATCATTCTGTTCATTTCTGTGCACGCTTATGTGGCCATCTGCAGATGTTCTACCCCAATATTGGACAACGTTTTGGCGTGACAGTACAAGATGGGTTCCAAACAGCATGAAGAGTATGGATCAACTTTGCACCTCACTGGTATTTCGACATGATAACGGGAATAGGTCCAACATAAGCGAAGCAAAGGATTGTTTTAATTCCATCTGTGAGAGTACATGATGCCAGCAGGCATGGGTCCCGCTACTGACTATCATTAAAATCTCAGCTCTGACGTCTTGATGTCTGCCACTGAAGAGCTGCAAAATGGTGATCATCAACAAGATCAGGACTTTGGTATTCCGAGCAGCTGAGGTCCACAATAACGTCACAGTTTAATCAAAACATTCAAACAACAAGCCTAAACACTTCTTTATTTATGTTTTCCTTCTTTCAAAGAAAATCGCGACCTTGTCAAAGGCAAGCTTCAAGCTGCCTGGCCTTGTCTGTTAATCTTAGAGCACACACAAAAAAACAACACAGTAGTTACTTTAAGTTTCAATACAACCATTTTTCTCTTATAACTCATTTACCAGCACTATTTCTGTATTCCCTTATGCTCATTGAAGGATTTTTACCTCAACACAAGTAATTCATCCAGAGGACGTTTTAGCATTTTCATTCAGCTGGGAGATTGTTATCAGGCACATCACAAACCCCTCGAGAACACGAGTCCTTCCTCCTGCTTTAGCCATTCAGACTTTCCACAATCGGGCCTTTGTGGGGCGGGCTTGTCTGTCATCTCTGTAGTTCTGTTGATGCAGGACTCGTGCTGAGACCATGGTCCTCTCTTCCACTGGACTAAGCACTAGCTAATTGAGCTTGTCGAGCCAAAACCTGTTTGTGTGCTGATAAGAAAGTAGTTTACCTCTTCAAAGGCTTGTTTTTAGCCTTTTTGGGAAATGTTCTTTATAGATTTTGCTTTTATTTTCCATTTCAGGAAATCACAGTATTTAGAAAGGGGGATTATTTAACTCCTATGTGTCTAAAACAGACATTTCCTCATGTGCAAACATATCTACGTGCATTATTTGGCCCAATTGGTTTAGCTTGTTGGGAGCACGTGGTTGGGATTACTGTGACCTTAACCACAAAGACACACATGCTACACGATTGTGCTTCGGCCTTGTCTGGCATTTTGTTGAAAACCACACCTACCTGGTATTTCTGCCAGGCTAAGATGTGTAAAAAATTGTTTGCACATGGCATTTCATATGTGTGCTGCAGACAGGGATTTTAGTCTGACTGCAGCTGACATGATCCCCACTAGCCTCTCTGGGATAATCCTGCTGCCTCCAGGAACCCAAGACTAATCTGTCATTTTTTTGCAGACTCTCACTTGTTTGAGGCTGCACCAACCTTTATAGCTTCATTATTGCTGCAAAACTGGATTTTGATTCAGCTTTGTGTGTTTTTTTGCCCAGGCAGGACTACGTTTTCTTAATTGTTGTCTGCTTTTCTCTGCAACAGATTTTGAGCATCTGTGGTGCAAATATATATATGTACCTTTGATGACTCACATGACTGTCAGTTTATGACTAAGAACAGTAGCTGTCTGCCAGGAGGTAGATGCATCCAGTCAACCGTTATATTTTTTACAATGACCTTTTCAGCACCTTGGCATCAGTGTAAAGGATGATATGTCACTACCCTGTATAGATATGTCAGATATGCACTACTGGGATGTGCTGAGCTATCTTGAGGAAACTATGCCTTTGGGCTACTGAGCTGCACTGCAGTTAAATGTGTTTGTTGCAGAATTTTTAGTCACACTAATCAGTGTGGAGCAGAGATTCTTACTTTAAAGTTATTTGGCTTGTCTATGACTCATGTTAAACTAGCAAGAGTCATAAATATCAAAGGAGTAAAAGTCCAAAGTTAGAAACCTTTTACCTAAATCTAAAGCTTACGTCACACTGGAGGCATCCGCGACGCCGAGCGGCAACGGAACGTTGCTGCTTCTAATAGAGTCCATTATAATCTATGGGGTTGATCCAAATTGGCCATGGCGAGGACATTTTCAGGCGTGTATGTCAATTTTTGCAGTTAACATAGGGCTAGACAGGAAATCACACATATTTTCAGTGTAAAATGTTTGGTAATTTTCAAAATAAAAGACTATTGCAACAATGCGATTTCATATTTATGTCGATTACGTCTATACGTGTGACCTAACAGATAATTTACTCTGAGCATCCTTCGAGAAGTGCAACGGCGTGTTTTTTATGACTTTAATCCTGCATGGCAGTAGAGAGGAACAACATTATATATGATATCAAACGTGACTTCCTCCTTCTTCTGTTTGGTTTAATGGTGGATGGCATAAACAAACCGTGACCTTTTACGTTTCGAGGGATTTTGTGATCTTGCGAGTCCAGCGAGGAGGACGGTGGAAAAACCACTCCATGGCTGAGACTCTCCCGGTGTGGATTTGCACGCAGCGAAGACGCGTGAGCTGAAGACGACAGGATTTGGAGTCTTATTTCCTGGTATTCAGACATCTCTACTCTGATTGGCTAACAGCAACATGACTCTGCTTTGCAATGTTGATGTTTTATCTCCACAAATAACACAAACCTGGAGGAGTTCTGCCGTGTTGGGGGGTTGCTAATGCTAACAGTTAGCGTCTACTAGCCGAGACGTTCTCTGCTGTTTCCTGGACGCTAAACCAACATCATCCTTCCCCGTCGAGAGCCAAGATGGGTGAGACCATGAATGCTAATTTTACAATTTCTAACCTGAGCAGGAACTAGGGTTAGAATTCTATTTTCACATTTAACCTCCCTGTGAAACTCAGAGTAATTGATACTATTTAAAAAAAAAAAAACAAGTAAAAATCTCATGGAACTTGGTCTTACTAACATATTTCTTATCAATTATTGCTGTTTTGCATCCATCTGTTCAGAGCAGTAATCTGTATCTAGTCTAGTTTATTTATGATGGTTTACTGACCCTGAAATAGTATTTATGTGAAAACAAGACAGGCGTACTTCATCATGGATGGGCCCAATACCATGTTACTATTCTTAGATCCAGACATGGGAGGAAGTGGGAAAAAGGACTATATTGGGGAAACCTTGCAGCTGTGAAGTTACCACGGTAACCCAGAGATCCCCTATATCGCTCCTTCCGCCCTAGCATCAGGCCCGATTCCTCTTTGTGTGAGCTAGGTGCTTAATTTCTTCCACTGACCTGAGGGGTCTGCACAGAGCAGCCCCTCCTGATTAGGACAAATGTAAGGGAGATCAGCGTTTCACGCCCCTCTCTTATCAGGGTTAAGGATGTAGTCATAGAGGGGTGAAAGACATAATGCAGGGCTATGAAGAGCTCAGGGGTCCTGTGCTTTAGACACATCAATTACATTAAAGCTAATTAGTCAATCTGTTCACAGTAGGAATTTGCATGGGCCACCACTTCACTCAACAGCTATGATTGGGTTATTTCAAGTGTTTAAACAGCAGCCATGAATGCCTTAAACTGTTTTTTTTTAGTGAATGGGAAATGTCCTGCCTGGAACGTTCGTGTGGCATCTTTTAAGGTGGTATTTGGTTGTTTGGTATTTTTGAGCCTTCTTTGTGTTTCCCGTGTCTCAGATAAAAATATATGCCAGGCTTATTCTGAGTCCATAAAAGCGAGTCATGGGAAATTCCTGCTCAGCCCAACTCTTTTTGTTTTTATTTACTTATTTTTGGCTTTCCACCAGTTTCCTACATGCAGATATGTTTGTGTAAAGCGTGCGCTTCGTGAATGCGCGGTACTACTGATTTTTTTCCTCTCTTGTAGATCAGACGGATATGAGAATCCACTTAGATACCCCGCTGCCTCATTAAATGCTTGTGGTCAGAAGAATCGCTGTAATCTTTCATAAACACACTCCAGAGAGAGATAGCTGCAGATCCAGCCTCTGAACTTAATACTCACTCCAGCTGAAGATACTGTTTATCTGCTTTGATTGAAGTGTGCGTGCTGGTGTGCTCTTTGTGCGTTTGCATGCATGCGTTGAAGTGTTACACTCGTACAGTGACAGGCTCCAACACCAGCTGCTTCTTTCGATGACATCCCCCCCTCCCTATCTCTTCCTCCCCCACCACCCCCCCTCTCTGCCTGTGACACCCCTTGTCCCAACTGACTGGACAACATGCAGCCCCTTTATGCCACCTGTCCATCAGCTAGACTGCACCTTAGGGAGCCTCTGTTGCTGAGCTTGGAACTGCCGCTTACAGTCTTTGTTTGGACTCGAGCAAAGCTGCCCCTTCCTCCTCCTCCCCCTCCTCACCCCCTCTCTCCTCTGTTCTCTTTTGCTCTGTGTGCTGCTCTTTACAAACACAGATGAACAAAAAGACACATACAGACAAGCGATTGCCTTTGTCAGCTATTTCCTACATCTGCCTCCTGGCACAAAGCCTCCGTCGCCACGGTGCGTCTCTCAGCTTACGTCTCACCTGTGCTGGCGAGGAAGCCAGCCTCTCGAGCTGCTGTTTTTGGACAGAAAATTAAGGCTAACTGCCAAAATCAGATAGAAGGACTGATATCAACACGGAGCTGATGGTATTCTGTAAATTCTGGGAGGGTGTCAAAACGTTGAGTCAACATTTACAGGTTGTTCATTCCATGGAGCGGGCAGCACGTTATCTCTATCAAAATCAGGATAAATCCTCCACTGACACACTTCAGCGGGTCATTGAGGTTATTTATTATCAGTTAGTTCCACTGCTACCTTTTCCACCTCTTTATCTCCCATCTCTTCTCGCGCTGCTTCCTCCACCCTGTCATCAGCAGTCTGCGGATGTGATCAGAGCTGTAAGGTCCGGGTGCAGCCTGCGGAACAGAGCGGCGAAGCTGCCTGACATAGCAATAGGCCCCTGTTGCCCTAGCAACTGGCTGTCCTTGAGAAAAGGGCACATTTGGGGGGTTCGGGGAGGCTGAGGCACTCGCAGCCTGAGTTAAAACTCATAAAGAGTTAAGACACATCGATCGGTGCGTCTGGAAGAGCAAATAGTGTAAACACGGCCCTTCAAAAATGCCTTAAAAATGTATGAATCTGAGGCTTAGAGAGATGAGGGAAAAATATGTGCAGTTTGATGGGTGAGTCACTGTTATAGGGAGGTTGGGGGGTGCAATTCACTTGAAATCTACTGTAAGGTCATCAGCCATTGGTTGCTGGGTGTTTCTAGAGGAGATAAGCAGGTGATTTGTTCCCATGACGGCAACAGCAGGAAGTAAGAGACTGCCCTCATATTTCCGTTTTGCTCAGTAATAACAGCTTAACCCTGACATGATCACCTCTCTTCCTACCCGTCTCACATTAAAGACACCATACGTAGAAATGAAAGCTTCCTCATCTCTCACAAAGCTGAAATCACTGACTTCAACTGTCACTTTGTAAGATTGTTTAAACTCGTAGGTAAGACGAAGGCTGGAAAGCTAAACGTACATTTAATTTCTGTTTAAAAAACACTGATCTGATGGTAACTGGTTGATCAGAGTTTTCCTTAAAATGCATTTAAGCCAATTTCTAATATTTGTGAAGCAGACATGAGATAAAAATGATTTCACCTGCATATTTGTTACCACCTGACCATCAAGCATTCTCCCACCCGTGGAACAGTTGACATAGTGACGAGAGTGTGGGGATTACACCACGATTTCTAATAACTGACAGGTTTTTATTGTCTTTAATGAACCATAGTACCAAATGATGGGGTACAATGTCGGTTAATTCAGTGTGATGTAGATCATGCAGGTTTACGATCCGTCCTAAATGGAGATCGATGCTGACATTGGGGCCCTGCCTCCAGCCGCACCCCAGCCATCTGCAGCTCAGTGTACCGTCGGGGTCCACCAGCAACCGGATCGGACATCCTACATCCTCTGGAGAGCAAGCTGTCAAATTATCTGCCTGCATGAAATGACCCTTTCTACTTATTTCCTCATATCTACCTCGCCTCTTGCCTTACTCATAAACCTTGAGTAAAAAAATGAAATTTTGAATTTACTTAACCAAGTTATGTCAACTGGTTCCATTAAAAGAGTAATAAATATTGTTTAACGTTGTTATGTTAAAAAATAAAAACGCATCTTACTCTTTACATTTACCAACCAGGATTATTGGAACCAGTTGACAAAACTTGGTTAAGTAAATTCAACGTTTCATGTCTTCCAGTGTATGTACGGAAGGTGTTGGCTCACATTGTTGTATTTTCACTTTTCTGCAGTTTTACCTCTTTTTCCTCATCACAATGAAAAAAATATATAAGAACTAGAAAAACGTGAGTAGTGAAAATTCCAGACATTATTACTGTTCTGCATGCAGATGTCTACTATTCCTCCTCTTTCATCTGTTTCCTCCTGTTCTTTTGACAGCTGGTAGTTATCAGACAGTATGAAAAACCTGTGGTTCAGATCATTTTCTATCAGTTTTTTCTCGCCTTTGGTATTTATAACTGATGATCATCATGAGAACATTGTGGTTTTAAACAAAAAGCCACTCTATTCTGAAGAGACTTTGTGTAAAAGGTGTGTTTGAATTTAAACCGTTTGTTGCTAAATGATTGGAGTAATTAATTCATCTTTAATAGGTTGCTTGCTTTGATAATTCAACAATTTATAATTTTCAGATTAAATGTCATTTCTCTATAATTAGAATAATAATAACAAAATTACACACCTTAATTAAATTTAAAACCCTCACACACCAAACATAAACACATCCAGAACTCATTTAATTCCAGAATGAATGTCAGTCTATCACCGTATCTCAATATGTGTACTCGTCTGAACTTGTGTACTCCCAAAGTTCCCGGATGTGTTCTTGCTCCTCCCACTGTATCGAAGATACATAATGCATCCTTATAAGGACTTGGGCTGGCAAGGTATCATCATAATGCATTAGGTCACAAAAGGTCATACCTCGAGTGGAAAATGGCACAGGAGAACGCTCATAACTAAATCAAAAATACAAATAATTAAATCTAAATAAATATATATATATATATAAAATGAAAAATGGCTCGGGTTCTCTACCAGAGGACTGGGAGCTTGAGGGTTCTGCGCAGTATCTTAGCTGTTCCTAGAACTGTACTTTTCTGGACTGAGATGTCTGAGGTTTTTCCTTGGATCTGCTTTAGCCACTCCTCCAGTTTGGGGGTCACTGCCCCAAGTGCCCCGATGACCACGGGCACCACCAATATCTTCAGTCTCCAGGCTTTCTCAAGTTCTTCTTTGAGGCCCTGGTACTTCTTAAGTTTCTCGTGTTCCTTTTTCCTGATGTTGCCATCACTTGGTATTGCTACATCAACCACAACGGTTGTCCTCTGTTGTTTGTCCACTACAATGTCCGGTTGGTTCGCCATCACCATTTTGTCGGTCTGGATCTGGACGTCCCACAGGATCTTGGCTCACTCGTTCTCTACTACCTTAGGGGGTGTTTCCCACTTTGACCTTGGGGCTTCCAGTCCATACTCTGCACAGATGTTCCTGTAGACTATGCCAGCCACTTGGTTGTGGCGTTCCATGTATGCTTTCCCTGCCAGCATCTTACACCCTGCAGTTATGTGGTGGATTGTCTCAGGGGCCTCTATGCATAGCCTACACCTTGGGTCTGGTGTAGTAGGTCTTGGCTTCTGTTGCTCTGGTGTTCTGGCCTGTTCCTGTGCAGCCATGATGAGTGCCTCCATGCTGTCCTTCAGACCAGCTCTTTCTAGCCATTGGTAGGATTTCTTGATATCAGCCACTATAGTTATCTGTCGGTGGTACATCTCATGTAGGGGTTTGTCCTCCTCCTCTGTTCACCATTGTCTGAGACATTTACTGAGCATGTCATCTGTTGGGCCCTTATGTACTTATGGATCTTGGATGTTTCATCCTGGGCAGTGCCTCTCACACTCACTCGGCCTTCTTCCTTACGGCTAGTATACAGTCTCAGGGTACTGGATTTCAGGATGGAACCCTCCATGCATGGTTAGGAGCTTCTGTGTCTTAACATCTGTGGTCTGTATTTCTTCCTTTGGCCAACTTATTATTCCTGCAGGATATCTGATTACTGGCAGGGCGTAGCTGTTTATTGCCTGGATCTTGTTCTTGCCATTGAGCTGACTTCTTAGGACTTGCCTTACTCGTTGTAGGTATTTAGCTGTAGCTCCTTTCCTTTAATCCTCATTGAAGTTGCCATTTGCTTGTGGGATACCAAGGTACTTGTAGCTGTCTTCAATGTCTGCTGTGGTTTCTCCTGGGAGTGAGACCCCTTCTGTGTGGACTACCTTCCCTCTGTTTGTCACCATCCAACCACACTTCTCAAGTCCGAATGACATTCCGATATCAGTGCTGTAGATCCTGGTGGTGTGGATCAGTGAGTCGATGTCCCACTTGCTCTTGGCTTACAGCTTTATGTCATCCATGTAGAGGAGGTGGCTGATTGTGGTTCCATTCTTGAGTCCATAGCCAGTCTAGATTATTTGGCTGAGGGGGTTCAGACCTATGCAGAACAGCAGTGGGGACAGGGCATCTCCTTGGCAAATGCCACATTTGATGGAGACTTGTGCAGTTGGCTTGCAATTGGCCTCAAGGTTGGTTTTCCACAGCCCCATTGAGTTTGCAATGAAGGCTCTCAGACTCCTGTTGATGTTGTACAGCTCCAAGCATTCAGTGATCCTTGAGTGCAGCGTTGAGTCGCAGGCTTTCTTGTAATCAATCCAGGCCATGCACAGGTTGATGTGTCGGGCTTTGCTGTCTTGGGTGACTTTTCGGTCTATCAGCAGCTGGTGTTTGGCTCCTCGGGTATCTCTGCCAATGCCCATCTGGGCTCATGTATCGATCCATGTGCCCACTTATCTTAGCCGCTAGGAAAATTCTGTTTATAACTTGTTCTGAGAGCAGCTAGACTGTGTTTGAATGTTCTTGTAACAATCACATAAAAAATGATGTTTTTGGCCAGTTTGGTGCTGTTCATGTTTCTTCCGTATTACCTTTTATTCATTTTTTTCTTCCTTCTCATTTTTTAATTGAAATTTTTTAATTTTCTCCTTTTTATTACGATATTTTTAAAAATCATTTATAATTTTTTTCTTCTTGTGAAGCGCCTCGTGATTTTTATCTTGAGAGGCGCCATATAAAAAAATAATTTCTTCTTCTTTTCTTCATACAAATAATAAAATAATTAAACACAATTTCTAGGACAGTAACAAAGGATTTCACGTGCTACAAAGCTATAACCTACTGGACTATTTGTCTACTTTCTACTTTGATTATTAAAGAAACAGTTTAGCCTCTCAAACGCTTTCTCCACAAATTAACTACACTTTGTGCCAGAAATAAACATCCTGGCTGTTCTTAATCAGCCTTTACACCAAATGAATTCCCTTTCCACCCATGGGTCAAGGACACAACAACTCCGACCTTTCATTCCATCTTTGCTCAAGCATGAACAGAATGATGATGCAGTTCAGTCACATCACTTCATCTGGGTAGCGAGAGAGAGAAAGCGATTTGCAGGACTATATATTTTAATTCATGATTAATTAATGTGTTGTGAAAAGACAAATGAACTGAATCTTTATGAATGAATAATTAAACATGTATTTGTTTTTTTAATATGATAATACAGTTAAACGCGCTGTGATCATGAGCTGCTGTGTAGATATGCCCTGCCTGTTCACTGGGTTATTTCTGGGTGAAAATGAGGAGATAATGAGAAATAAGGTCACTTAATGGGAAATTAATTTACCCCAGTTGGTTCATGGCCAACATTTTCCTTTTAGACTATTTTTAGATACGAGTGGCATTATGAACAGCTCTCTGCACTTCTTTTTGTCCTCGTAAATACCATTCCTTGAGATTGTGAACTCTGTATGTGTGCCACATATATGAGGCTAAGCCCCTGCAGTGCGAGCTAAAAGTTGCTTCTGGGTAGTCACCAGATGTGGTTTATTAGTAGCTCGCAGCATCACGATCCCTCTTTATTTAGGTTTTGGCGTAAATATATAGGAAGAAGCTGGAATTAAATGAGCTCCGGATGTGTTTATGTGTGGCGTGTGTGGGTTTTAAGTCTAATTAAGGTGTATATTCTATATATCTTGTTCGTGTGTGTGTGTGTGTGTGTGTGTTGAGCCTCAGGCTTGCTGAGCTTCCTGCATCCTCAGAACTCTTTTCCCAGGTGTCCCACATTTTCCGCTAATCTGCTGCTCATTTTGGCTCCTAATCTGTCTCAAAGGAGTCGGCTGGAAGGAGCAGGATTGGGAATCTGAGCTCTATGACAACTGCTGAGGAAATGCAGCTTAGAGGAAAATGCTGAGGAGAAAACTCGGATTTCAAATCATCCTGGAGTCCAGTATCTCATAACATGAGCCTCTTTTTGTGCACTAAATCTCACAATGAAACGTGCGTGAAAGCATTGATGTGAGATGGCTGCGTTGGTTAATATTTGCTTTATAAGTGATGTTTCAGATGTATCAACATATTGCGCACTTGTTAAAAAACATACTTACTGGGCTTTTCCAATGGACGTGCAAGTGTGGCGTAATTTCCGTGAAGCGTATCAGGCAGTAATCAGCCACTGTTGGGTGGGGGCGTCACTGGGTGGGTTTCCGTTGGTGGTGAAGCGACAGAAATGTAGCGACGCATTGCTCCTCTAAATTTACGCTTTGAGTCAAATATTTTCCATGCTACGCTTCTAGAACGTGTCAAGCTCAGCAGTTCAGATCGGGCCTGACAGGAAGTCAGACACAAAACAAAAACAGTGTGAAACATTTGGAAACTTTCAAAATAAAAGACGTGGAGATTTCCAGTTGCTTAGCTATTAAAAAGTACCTGTGAAGCTTCCGTAGCCGAAGTAAACAGAAACCACAGACCTTTTTTAGATTCATTCTCTTTGCTTGTTATCACGTGAACTGCCAAAATCACGTGAGATTTTGGAATTCTCCTGTGATTTTGTGATGTCGCGGGACCAGCTGTGTGGAACACTTGCGTCTAAAACGCTCACATTGGGAAGGGAATGCACCACTGAGCTCTTGGAGAAAACGCATCTATTACGTTACACACTGCTTATACGCATCCAGTGGAAAGGCCACGTTAGTCTTGAATCTTTATGACAAAAGTAATGCAGATTTAGATTTAATTATTTATTGCTTGTTAGATTTGAATTAAATGTATAAAGCGAGTATTACTGACTCTTTATTGACTTTGTCTGCTTGCGCTTCACTGGCTGCCTGTTTCTTTTAGAATTCGTTTTAAAATTCTTCTAATGGGTTTTAATCCTTGAATGGTCTATCTGCAGCCTACATATCCTATGTGTTACAGATGGATGTCCCCTCACGTTCTCTACGTTCTGGTGATGGTTTTTAGGGTTAGGGATGATTGACTTTGTTGCCCTTTTTACGTCCTTACGATTTTACATTGTTGCAGTTTTTATGTTCTTTTATTTGTTTTTATTGTTTATACAGGATCTTATATGCTGTAGTTTTATGCATGACTGTCCATCACTTTGGCGACATGAACTTGTCTGGAAAGTTTTAATAAAAGTTGAGTTTCTCATCAGTTCTTGGTGATTTGGGGAATTCTGCCGCAATTTCTTCAAGACGGACTCAACACAAGAACACAGCAAAACATGAAATATGAAAACCTCAGTATCAAATAAACTTCTTCTCTCGTTAAACTTCTGAGTAGACCCATTTACACCTTGTACACCCTCCGTTTTGAGACAGTGTGTGGGCTAGCACAAAGTCCCAGACCTGTTGATTACATGGGACATGGAAACCTCAGGGGAGAAATGAATATATCATTTGTGTACGTGTGGGGTGAAGCCAACGCCAGTTGTCTAATAGCTTTCACACAAGCCTGATTGAATTAGACGACCAAGAGGACTGTGTTCCTAATTGAATCACAAGAGCCTGTGTTGCAAACAGTGCTAGCTTGTGTTCCCTTAGGAAGTGCTGAGACTGGGGAGGGTTCTGGGTTAGCGGGGTCTGGCTCGCCCATCGCTCCCAAAACCAGACACACAACTTCACAGTGCCTCTGGTTTCACGAGGTAATGCCCCATTTGAGTGTGTGTTGTTACACGGTAAAAACCGATAGGCAAGGTGGTAAGATAGAGAAAAATCATTTCCACATGCAATTAAATAAAAGCCTAAACATGTTTACTACCTGCTCTTCTCTGGTGACCTCGTTACCCCTGCATCCATGCATTCTGAATCCCACTGATGCTGACCATTTCTACTGCTTTCAGCACTTTTTCCTGCTGTACTCACAAAACCTAGCACCTCTGAATCTTTTGTTTTTACCCCTGCAGCCTTTTGTCTTTCACAACTTAAACACCAAACACACAGACACACAAAGCCCTTGTCTGTTTTTGTCTCCTTAGTCTCTTCCTTAAGAGTGTGTTCGTTATATAAAGCGCTTTTGGGGGCGAGTGGGTCCTGAAAAGAAAGAATAGGGGCCGGAAGAGTGTCCTCTAGTTACTGTGATGCTCCAGAGCGCTGGACAAAGAGGTTTCCCTGAGATGGGGTGTGAAGTGGACTCTTTTTGGTTGTTTTTTAAACAATCCACGGGGCTTTGAACTGGACTGTTTTGTGTCACTTTTCTGATTCTCTGGCGGAAACCGCCGAGCAAAGCCAGAAGTTTTTGAAACAGAAATGTTAAATCCTCAGGTTTGCCTATCTCTTTGTTCTGTTTGTTTCCCCACATTTGTAACATTTTGATGTTTTTTTCTTCTTCTAGTCTCTTCTTCCGTGCTCTATAAATCTTTTTGACTGTAATGTTCAGGAAACCTTTGAAACAACCAGCAAAATACCTGCTATAAAAAGCAACTAGAACCTTGGTGCAGTCACTTACCTTACCTCACAGCTTCTCCTGGACTATATTTATTCAGCGAGTCTCACAGAAACCCCTAATTAAAGCTTTTATGTTGCTATATATTATTAGCACTCGTAAACATTGGCAGACACAAGCAGCTGGGGGTTTGGTGTGTGTGTGTGTCTGGGGGGGGTGTTCAGGAGATGTTTTACGAAGTAGCATTGAAGATTAAAGTAATAAAACACTTGATGCCTGACTGATCAAACCACGCTAAAAATAAACCCATTTTTCTCTGGTGGTTTTGTTATTTTCAAGGTTAAGATTTAGCTGTGAATATTCCTGCTGAGCGCCTTGAAGCGTTTTCAGGTGATTTAGCGTTTTTGACACGGCACCCGTTAAATCAAGGCTGTAGTGAAGCGTTTCTGTGTGGCTTTTGTTTCTGACTTATTGCCACATTTCGTTGTCAGTCCCGTGTTCTGACTTCACAGGGAGAGGAGACAAATGCGCTCCGGTCGCTTGATGCCATTGATGATAATAATAGCAGTGTGTGGAAAAAGCATCGACGGGGCTGTTGTCAGTTACACTTTCTTACATTAATTACCTCTGCTTGGCAGAAGGATGCTTCACTTTGGAGGAGACATGGAGGAAAGTAGCCTTTAGTTCTCACGTGTTTTACTGCACTGCCAACATAATGATCAAACAGCTCAACAGCAGCAGTCTGGGCAGGCGAGGAGGTAGGGAATTAAAGCCCTGATCGGATTTTTAATCACGGCTCTCCATGTCTCTGCTGCTCTACATCTGACACCAGCCAACTGTGCAACTCTTTAAATCTGTCATCTGAGTATAAAGTGGAAATTCCCCAAATTTTTCCCTAAAATAATGACCATGGCAAAACACGTAGGAATGCCAAGACATATAATACCATGTTCTCTTGAACCAGTATGGGGATAGTTTTCACACAAAAAAGAAGAAGAAAAACGCAGTTTCTGAATTGGTTTAGGCCTTTTTGCTTAGTATTATCACAGGGAACAATGCAGGTAAAAGTAAAAACTTGTCATTTAATGTTAGAGTTTAATTCTTTGTCTTTAGGAAATGGTCTTCTGCCCCTATTTCCTGCATTAGCCGCTGATAGAAAATAAACAGGGAAATGCTCCGATTAGAAAATCTAGTCAGGTCTACATCACACTGTAAATTAGCATTCATGGACTTATCCATCTTGACTAGCAAACAGTGAAGGCTATTTTTGGTTTAGCGTTGAGCACATTTCAGTTAGTAGAAGCTAACTATTAGCATTAGCAACTCCACAACACATCAGAACTCCTTCAAGTTTGTGTTATTTGTGGAGATGAAACAACCCTGCAGAGTGAATGGCGGCAGTGGAAGAGTCGCGTTGCTGTTAGCCAATCAGGGACGAGATGTCTGAATATCATAAACAATAATGATTAAGACGCCAAATCCTGCCGCTTTCTGTTCTTCTCTCCTCCGGCTAACTTCTGCTGCTTGAAACTGAAGCACCAGAGCTTTTATTCCACAGAAAACAACATACAAGGCAGTCATTTATTCTAGAAACCGCAGCAGGTTAATTGAAAAAAAAGCGTGAATTACTTTAAAGCTGCAATAGCAAATTTGGAAAACAAATTAGCTTAAAAACATTTTTCTCATGCCTCTTAGCAACATTCTAACATAGTATAGCTATAAATATATTGTGGAGATTAAAAAAGAAAAAAATGAATGAAGTGATTCTCTCGCATTTGTCTAAAAACACGTTTCGGACCAAAAGCAACTTGAACTATGCGGTTGTCGGTCTCGCCAAACTGCCGTACTTCCCTGCGTCCTCCACTCATTACGCACTCACATATTTAGCAACAGAACACCACTGGTGTGAGAGGTTCTCCGCTCAATAATATCAGAGAAGGAGAAACAGTCAACTTTAGGAAAAACTAAGATACCCAAAGGCTAGCTTGTTCTGTAGATTTGCTATAACAGCTTTAAAAGTGGATTTGATGCATGACTGGATCATTATTGGTAGACTATGGTATTGTTTATTAGTTGTTGTTTTCTTTTACATTTTTAACAATTGTTTATCTAAAAAAATGAATAAAGGAAAACTCTGAAGAATCAAATAGTTAATAATCTATTTTAAAAACTGCCTTTAACCTAATTACAAACGTATAGTGAGATTTTATCCTTCCATTGGATATGCAGTATAATAAATAAAATGTAAATGAGATTTTTCTTTACAAAGTGCTATACTGTGAATAAATATACAAGTTTCATTGGTTTATTACTTCAGTGGGTACATTTAAATTACTGACTGGTGTGTTCTCCATCAGGAACCACAGAAATGCAACCACTGTGGCTGGCTGGCATCATGTGGCTTAGTGTGTGCTAGTCAATTATTTCCTGTCAGTTTCCTCTTTTTGCAGAATTGCTTGGGTTGTTATATGAACTCTGTTTACTTTCATAGTACACACATCTACCATTGGGACACCAATTTGATAAATTCCTTTAGAGGAAAACCTCCCAGACACAACAGTTTCCCACCTCTCCCGTCTTGTTTCTTTGTTTTCGTCGTTACGCTCCTACCACCACCACCACCACCACCACCCCACCGCTCCGTCTTTATACTGCCTCCTATGGTGCTGCTCCTCGGAGCCCCACTCTCTCACTGTGCCTCCAAAGTCTGATCCCAATTCCCCACATAGCTGTTGCCTGGGCCTCATTAACAGACCCTGTTGACTGGCAGTGTGAATGTCCAGGCCTCATGTTTCGCTCGGTGCCCAGAACCTTTTCCCCCATCAATCATGGAAAAAGAAAAACATGTCAAAGCTCATACTTTGTGAGGAGATCTTTAACATTATTTCAGGTTTATTTTAGAACAACTTTTTTTTTCCTGTGACATTTCTGCTATGTGACTTTAAAAGATGGCATTGCAGTTTTGGTCCAAAATATCCAAAATATTAATTCTTTTATGTGTTTTTGATTATTATTGTTATTATTAATGCTTTTTGGTTTGTCATAATTATAAAAATATACTTTTTAATGGGATTTCTCTGTGTCTCATACTGTAACATGTCTGTAGCGGCTCTTTCTTAGAAAATAAGGGTTTTTAATTTGTTTACATTAGAATAAAAATATGTTTAAATTTGTAAGTAGACGAAAGGGTGCAAAAATGACTTGAACCTTATTATATTCCATTTAAAATAACGTAAAACTGAAGAAATAAGCACAATGTTAAGAAAAAAATTTGTATTTTCATACATCAGAAAGAAAAAAATAAATCTTTAAAATAAGAAAGTACAAATATGTAGTGAAAGACCTGAAGGGCTTTTGCCTCAGATAAGAAACAGAGTCCCATGTGAGAATTTTTCAGGTTACTCTACTTCCAACACATCTGTCTCTAAACCTCTATATTTTATTTTCTATCAGTGGAGCAGGTGTTTGCTGGATTACCTGAAGCAAAACCAGAGCTGTCTTTGGCTCCAGATATAAGGAAAGCTCTTGACATGGTGCAGGTGCAAACGCCGGAAAACATTTTTATTTTTTTCCTTTTAACCAGTGAGGTTTTAGACAAAAATGTGACTGGAGAGGGGAGGATAAATGGATTTTACAGACAGCCGGTCATTCTGTTTATCACTGAACTAACGCTTATGGCAAAACACAAACAACTTCACCTCGTGTACAGCAGGTGATTCATCCTCACAGCGGCAGATGCACAAATGCAGAATTTAAAGGCTGATGTGGTGGCGATGAATTCGACTTTGTAGAGAGGCGCATTTGACGGGCTTTTAACAGGAAAGCATAGCACTTTAGACATTTCTCTGGGAAAATACAGCACAGTGAATAATTCAAAGCAAACTAGCAACATGTTGCAATGGTGCTGCGTCTATAGATACCAACCAGGCTAGCGTGCATCGTTTTCTTTTTTTATCTGGCTGAACTCAACGTTTTTGTTGTCCAATAAAAGCAAGAAGGAAAAAACTTCACTTCAAAATTTGAATAGATGAATTTTAAAGGGGACTCACACTTTGCATCCTTTTGTGCTGCCATGTGGGTCTCTACTGCCTCTACAGGGAGCCTAAGTCACGTCCATCTACTTCTGAACCCTGGGTCCCAAAAAAACAAAAAAATGTATGCAAGTCAATGGGGCTATAAAAGTTATTTTTTAATCTCGTTCAATATGTGCCATGGATTTCACATATGATGTCTGTGAATTTTAAAGACACAATCTGATGCCAAGAAGGCGCTTATTTTTGAAAGGCAGTCAAAAGTTATTTTAGGTTTTGTGTGAAAATACGTCCAGGACTACAAATGCACGTCACCAATTTGACGTAATTGAACCAGACACGTAGAAGAGCAGAGGAAAAATGGCTGTAAGTTTAGCCATCTTCAAATCCTTCTTTCAGGAGGAAAGAACCACCATAAATCTGGTCATGTGGTAAGTAGCAGCCACGCTAGGGCAGAGGAGATTCGGAGTGACGTCATATATGCGCCGTGCCGACGTCTAATTTGTAGTCATAGTAATTACAAATTTTTATAAGCTGATAAATCTCAAAGTCCGTGACAGGTGTGGTCGAAGTCCCCAATTGTGATGTCACAAACGGGGAAAGTACAGTAGACTAGAACCACCTGTCTGCTGGAGGAGCAGCGGCACTACTCTGAGCCCCTCCCATATATTGGAGCTTCTCAGCTTTATAGCAGTCTGAGCGGGGCATGGGTGGGCGTGGCCAGCTCCATCTTGTTTTCTTAAAGAGACAGAGCCCTGAAACGGCTCATTCTGGAAGGTCCTGAAACTGTCAAGAATAAAACTTTTTTTGCAACAACCACAAAACTCTTTGTGAAAAAAATCTTAATATGTCCCCTTTAAATATGTTTAACTCAGTGTATTACTACTGTTTTTGTAAAAGCATGATATATTTTTAATTTACATTACAGTAATTATTAAATTTACTGAAAATCACTTTGTTCTTTTTCTCCTCTTTATTTCAGCCTGTCCGTCAGGATTTTTCAAGCCGACCCAGGGAGACGAGTCCTGTTTGCAGTGTCCCATTAACAGCCGCACCACCAGTGAAGGTGCCATGAACTGCATTTGCCGCAATGGATACTATCGCACCGACTCTGATCCTCTCCAGATGCCGTGCACCAGTACGCATACTATTCCAATTGTTTGTGCAAATCCAAATCACTTCTGCAGAGACAGTTACTCTTTAGTTTCAGATATGAACTCTTTGACACAAGCAGTTCGCACCCACAAACAGAAGAGCCCCGAGATCAAAGGAAGATAGTAGTCTGTGCAGCTCTGAACAGAGAAGCCCTGTCAGGGCTGTCTCACACACAAATATGTTGCTGACATGCTCAAAGTGTGGCTGTCCACAGATCTGACCCGGCAGACAAGCCTCAGCTGCCCTTCCTCAACATCACACAGTCTGTACTCCCAACCAGACTGGAGGTTAGTGGGCCAGGGCGCATAGCTTTGTGAAGGGTCATTGTCAGAGAATGAGTCGAGGCGAGGCTTTCTCTTGTCATGCCAATGAAGCCGTTTGAATTTGAATTTGAGACTGACACGGAGGTTTGGAAAAGAGAAGGCCGGGATGGATAGACGAAGGAGGAGCGAGAGCGGGAGGGGTACAGAGGGACGGAGAGACGTGAAAGTAAGAGAAGGAATCTGAGGGAAAGTGGTTGTTTGGGAAAAAGGGAAAGAAAAATAGAGTGTTCTTTAACTAAAGCAAAAGGAGGTGATTGATGAAAAAACACACCATTCAATGTTTCAGTTGTGTTTTTCCTCATTCTGCCTGTGAGCCTGTTGAAAGGAGAGAGGAGGAAAAAGATTTGATGGTCTCCAACAAAGGAGATTTGCATAAGCCCGGGTCTGGGAGTTGAGCAGCTGTTGTGAATGAGAAAGCAGCAGCGTCACGTCACCCGTATTAGGCGCAGCAGGGCCTGGTCTGATTAAAGCAAGACAACAGGCCCATCAGAAAGGCCCGCCCGCTAATGGCGGGGGTATTAGTCCTCCTCCCAACAAGGAGATGCCAAGGAGGAGTTATGTTTCAGAGAGACTCCAAGAGGGGCACTCCAGTGGGCTCTGCTCCAGAGCTGGAGATCGGTTAATTGCTGCCAATTAAAGGGAGGTTTAAATAAGAAATGATCGATTTAGATTTAGGATGTTGTGGGCGGAGTGGAATTGTTTATCTCCTTAGTCCTGGAGGATATGTCGACCATAATTAGCTGCACATGTTTGTAAAAGATAAACAGTTGGCGCTGTTTGTTTGTTTGGCCTGTCATTCAACATGCAGCACCATGTGGAAAGTTTCCACTCTGTAAGGCCTAGCTGTTGAGAACCCCTCCATAGGAAAGCCGCTGGTTTTCTCTGGGCTGCAGTGAATCTATACAACCAACCATAAGAGAATCATCAAGAAAAGATGTTCAAAAACATCTGACACTCTGCAGAATGGACCTCCCCATGGAAAAGGTGCTGTGTTACTGGGAGGAAGTCAACTCAAAGAGGCTGAAGTCATTTTGGAAGCTTGTGGAATGTCTCTCCTCCTGTGTGAAGGGGTTGTGTAAGTAGGGATAGTAATTATGTCCTTCACACCGTCAAGGGCGCAGCACCACTTCCATCGTTCTATTACACTCGTGCTGTCCTTGAAGTTTTGACTCATGAGTGTTGACCACATTCTGTCACATCACTGGTGTGCAGCCAACTCAGCTCCATACATCCCAGCAGCTAGTTCAGTCAAAGACACTGGTCCGATGTTCTGGAGCAGATGCAGAGAGAAAATCTACTTTTTTCAGACAAAAACGTTCTCGCACTACTTTTCTTTAATAAAGCGACGGTGGCAGAAGAGTTGAGTAATCGGAGGGTCGGAAATTTTAGTCCCGTCTGTTGCAGTCGTGTCTTTGGGGAAGACACTTAACCCGCTTTGCTTGCTGGTGGTGGTCGGGAGGTGGTCAGTGCACCCCAGGGCAGCTGTGGCTACATCGTAGCTCATTACCACCATTGTTTGTGTTGTAAAGCGCCTTGGGGGGTTATAGAACCCTAGAAAGCGCTTTATCAAATACAAACCATTTACCATAATATTCAGATTTTTTTGTATAGAAATTGACATTTAACACTAGCCTGGTGTAATTCTACACAGCGGAAGAGTCTGGAAACTCAGAGGCAGCGAGCACCATGAGGGGCGGGACTAGCCAGCTCATAAATAACCAATCCAAAAAAAGGCGGAAATGACGACTTATTGCATGGCGCTGTAGTCAAAGATGGCGTCAAAGGAGCGCTGCTCTGCTTCAGACACCATCTTCATTGTTTATGAGAAACTGAGCTTCGCGGTGTGTGACGTACGCTGCTCAGCGCTGATTGGCTCAGGGAGAACTCTCAGGGGGTGGGGTTATTTGAAAGGGAGTGTTACCAGACCAGTTCTCTGTGTAGAATAGACAGAGGACGAGTCTGGCAGCACAGGCTAATTTAACACTACTTTAAATAATCAACTACTGATGGAATCATAATACAACAGTAAAAAATATGGAATTGTAATAATGTCAAACGTTACATCAAACATGTGCTTTAGCATCTCAACTACTATGATGTGGGCATTAAAGGCAGTAAGAGCCCATCTGATTGGCCCAAATAATTCACACACACACACACACACACACACACACACACACACACACACACACACACACACACATATATCTATATATATAAATATATATATATATATATTTTTACTGTGCCACTGTGTCCTGAGGTTACAGGGAACATTTCTGAGTTGATGTAAGTACTTTTTCAGTGAAGTGGGCTTTCTTCTGTGTGGCTACAATAATAAACACAAAGTTAAGGTTAAAGAAAGATCATCGTCATGGTGATTTAGAAACAGGAACCAAACAGTTGTCGTAAAGTTCAGCTGCTCTGTGTACACTTTGTCTCTCTCTGATGACATCATATCCTACATTGCTCTTGACGCCACTTGAATATTACTTAGTATACATGAGGTGTCGTTTTTCTTTTGTTTGAGTTTTTAAGAGAAAATGCCACAGCGGAAACGGCCTATTTAATTATTTTATGACTGTGCAGATTTTTGTCAAACATACTTATTTTTGTATTTTCCTGCTCTTTGCATTTTGTTTAGTGTTGTAATAATTTGCAATCCTGGATTTATAATATAATCAACTGGTGGATGTGCAATATCAAAATCAAAAGTAGTTGCACAACATTTTCATCCATGAGTTGAAATGTGTGTCAGTCTGTGTAAATAAGTGTAGTAACTACAGAATCTGTCCTGTGTTTTCTAGCTGTCCCCTCAGCTCCCCAAGCTGTCATCTCAAGTGTGAATGAAACTTCCGTGATGCTGGAGTGGTTCCCTCCTCGAGATTCAGGGGGCCGTGAGGATGTAGTCTACAACATCATCTGCAAGAGCTGCGGGGGAGGTCGCGGCGGGTGCACCCGCTGTGGCGACAATGTTCAGTTTTTACCCCGTCAGCTAGGCCTGACAGAAACGCGGGTCTATATTAGTGACCTGTTGGCCCACACGCAGTACACGTTTGAGGTGCAGGCTGTCAACGGGGTGTCAGATCAGAGCCCCTACTCTCCTCAGTACGCCTCGGTCAACATCACCACTAACCAGGCTGGTAAGTGGGCCCATCTGTCTTTTTCAGCACTTTGTATTCTCCATGTGGTTTTCTCTTCTCCTCTCCTCTTCTGTACCATTTCATTCCTCCTTAAGCACTTAATGCAGAGTGCACAGACCTCTACTCGGTCTGTTTCCCTCCTCTCCTGTATGGTGATGTATGCAGATTAAGGGCTGTAAAATGGGAAGCAGAGCGCCGCTGATGATGTGACAGACAGAATGTGATGGCCTGTTGGTCTTTATGCTGTGACCTCATCTCCATGTATTTCAGACTGCCTACCCACTTGATACTGTTCAGTGATTCCAGCTTTATACAATTCAACCACTTGGTTGTAGAGTTACACTTAAATATTTGTGGTGGTGCAGTAGTAGCGTTTATACAGGCTATACAGAAATATATTAGAGATATGAAACAACTTTATAAAAAACAAAAAGAAGCAAGTTTTCACCATGATGAAGGTTTCTGAAGTTTTTCCAAGAATAAACCTCTAAATCTTTAGTCTCACTTTTGCATCTATTGGAATTTTGCATTTCCATTCATCCATTTTCCTCCGCTTATCCAGAGTCGGGTCACGGGGGCAGCAGCCTAAGCAAAGATGCCCAGACTTCCCTCTCCCCAGCCACTTGGGCTAGTTCCTCCGGGAAGATTCCAAGGCGTTCCCTGGCCAGCTGAGAGACATAGTCCCTCCAGCGTGTCCTGGGCCTTCCTTTGGATCTCCTCCTGGTTGGACGTGCCCGGAAAACCTCACCAGGGAGGCGTTCAGGAGGCATCCTGACCAGATGCTCGAGCCACCTCAACTGGCTCCTCTCGATGGGGAGGAGCAGCGGATCTACTCCAAGCCCCTCCCGGATGACTAAACTTCTCACCTTATCTCTAAGGGAGAGCCCAGACACCCTGCAGAGAAAACTCATTTCGGCCACTTCCGTATCCTCGATCTCTTTCTTTCAGTCACTACCCAAAACTCATGGCCATAGATGAGGGTTGGAACGTAGACCCATCGGTAAATCAAGAGCTTTGCCTTCCATCTCAGCTCTCTCTTCACCACGACAGACCGGTACAACGCCTGCATCACTGCAGACGCAGCACCCATCCGCCTATCGATCTCCCGCTCCATCTTTCCCTCACTCATGAACAAGACCCCGAGAAACTACTTGGGGCAGGACCTCATCCCTGACTCGGAGAAGGCATTCCACCCTTTTCCGACTCAAGACCATGGCCTCGGATTTAGAGGAGCTGATTCTCATCCCAGCTGCTTCCCATTTCCACCAAGTAGATCTCACCTATCACATCTCTAATTAAGTCACTGAGGCAGGAGTGTTGAAATGCATCATTTGGCATGCCAAGCTTCGCTTCAGCAGCCACTCATGTATAGCTTAATGCAGGCTGGGTTTTATCTTTGCACTGGGGTTGCACTCCAATAGTAAAGTATTAAAAAGCTTGTTTTTACTTGTCACCCATCCCCTCAGAACACTTTTACGTCACTACTTAAGGCTACATGGTAGCTTTTGATAGTCAACGTTTACATTTAGCTCATTTTGGGCGGACTGCAGATGCTCTTTCTAAAGGCATGTGATGAAGAATTGCTGGGGTCTGAAAAAGGGCGACCATCCATGTCCTTTTTCTGCTGTTATCTGCTCGAGCCCAGCTGGGAGAGAGGATTCCCTCACATAAACGGACACGACGTTCTGAATTTCAATGCTCACTGAGATGTGTTTGTTTCAAAAATGCCATAAAGTATTCAGCAACAATGCCGAGACTAAAACGGACCCTTTTATTCGCGCACTGACCTCTTTTTATTGTCTGTTTTGATTTGAGTCACTGGTGTGGTGGGTTAATGAGGGCCTGTGAGTGCAGTTAAGCGTTGTAATGAGGCCCCCAGCCCACTCATACTTACTCGGCCACAATACGTCTGCCACCCCAACCCTTGGCTTCTCTGCTTGCTCCTGCTGAGGGGTCCCGGCGGAAATTGGGGGGCTCTGCGCGCTCTCCACTGAAGTGCCCGTCACTTTGGATTAGGCAGCAATAGCTCCCGTCAGAGCGAGCTGTGAAAAGAGCTCAACTCTTGCTCGCCCCCGCTCACTGTTCCCACCTCCCCCCCATTACCCTGTACCCTGCTAACTTTTGGAACAGGAGATTGGAGTTTTGCGATGCACAACGCTACAGGGCCGGGGTCATAGGAACCGGGAGCCAATAATTGCATCTGGTTTGTGAAGCTTGGAGGTTATATAAACATCGTGTCATCCCTAATTACCGCGGGCACCAGTGTGCTTCTTTCTTCCAGTGAGAATGAGAGCATGACAAAGAGGAAAACAAAGGAATCAGAATCTATAAAACATCTATGCATACGTGCATGTGTGTTAATCAGTCCCTTTTGTAATCTGGCTCAAGAGTTTTATGAAAGCAACAAACGAATCTGTGAATTTAAAGAGAGCGGCGTGAAAGCATGTCCCGTTTCTAGTTTGGAGCGCCGCCTCCTCGACTGTGACTTGTTGGTGCGAAGGGTGGTAAGAAGGGAGAGAAGGTGAGCAAAACTTCTCACACTTTATTCCCAATCAGGCACACACCACACTTTATTACCCACAGGCTCAGCCACTCTCTCTGTAGGTGGCGGGCGACAGTTTCTCTGTGATAAAGGATGTGATTGCCTCAGAAATGTAGCACTTGATTTCACACTGTAATGTCACAAAAAAGAAAATGCCGGGCCGAGAGGTGTTTGAGATCATTTTAAGCGTGTGACTAATTCTTCAAACTTGTGGCGTGCTCTTTAGATGAGGCAGAACTCTTGGAAAGTGTCTCCAGCCGTTTCTTAAAGTATGACTCACGCTTAAGCCATCCGTGTCAGCATTGGCATGTCTTTAAAACGTTACTCTTGTACGATGTTAAACTAGCTTAAGGTGTGAGACAGGGTTTGGAGCGCGGTGCTTAATGTCACAGACTAAGGATACAAACCTTAAGCTGTCTGTCTTTGGAGGAAGGATGATTCTCCACGTTTCTGACAGGTGAGAAAAGTGGGTTTAGTCTAGGATTTGTTATGAATACATTGTAGGAGAGTGCGGCTGATTGGACCAGATATAAATATAGCCTTGCACTGATTTTAAATGACATGAGCCAGTTTTTGAATAGTTACGTTTATATTTTCATGTTATTGCAACTGAAGAAAGAACATTGAAGGTAAACAAAATAAGGCTGAGGAGAATGCAATTATTTATGTCTGTCTTTGTGTGCTTTGTCTGGGAAAAAATACACTTTTAGACATATATTTACCCTAAATATAACAGATTATGTCTTTAAGTCTGTGCTCTACTACAGATAAATCTTTTTTAATCCTAGTTTTACTCATAACTAAAAACCTTAGTTTACATTTTTAAAGTAGCTACAGGCTCCACTGACCAGACGGATATACAAAAAGACGATTTGCTCTCAAAATGTTTTATAAAAAATAAATGCAGACAAAAGGCTCATCTTTAGAAATCATGGATGAATTGTGCTTTTTGTGGAAAGCCCTCATTCCTCTTTAAATTAACATCGAGGAGTTTCCCGTCCTACTGGTTGAAAGTGGAATTACAGCTGTCGTAAACAACCCTGCAGCACCCTGCTGTAGCTAGCGCTAACAACGAGCTAACGCTAACATGAGCCAACTAATACTAAAATAAACCACAAAGTAAAAAAGATCCACACTGTTGGACAAAAAATATTATTTCTTACAAGTCCAGTAGCAACAAAGCCAGGTCACCATTTTTTGATTTTGTAGCCTCCTTTAGCTCTAAACTAGCGTAGGCCGAGTCAATATTTACTCTGGTTTTAGCTCTTTGCTTCACCTCTAAAGACATTACTCTGTTACTCTATTCCCAAAGCTCGCACCTCCTTTGGCCGCTCCTCATTCCAGTTTGCTGCTCCCAATGACTGAAACGAACTGCAAAAATCACTAAAGCTCACTACCTACGTTCCATTATCTACCTTCAATGATTCATTGCATTCAATAGTTTCTGATCAATGTGCGTGCTTCTGAGTACTTAAAGATTGTTTTAAGTCTGTTTTGATGGCTTGTACATATTATATATGAGAACAGTCCTTTGTTTTTATGTCTAGCTGTTTTATCTTATCTTTATCTGCATTTTTTAAATTTATTTATTTTTTATCTTATCTGTTTTTTTTTATCTTACCTGTTTGTGTAAAGCTGACTATGTGTCTGTTGCTGCTGCCTCTTGGCCAGATCGTCATTGTAAATGAGAATAAGTTCTCAATCAACTCATCTGGTTAAATAAAGGTTAAATAAATAAAATAAAATAAATAAATGTTACTGTTACTTCCAAGCTCCGCCATGATGCCAACAGAAAAAGCAAACTTATTTTTCTTCTTCTTGTGCTTTTTATTGACAATTGGTCAGTGGCGGCCGGTGACTTTTATTTTGGGTGGGGCGCTAACCACATATCACCACCATTGATTCTTAAGCATCAGCGTCACACAACTGACGGTCACAGTAGCTCTTCCGGCAACAAAGTTATTCAAAAGGTTTTCGAATATATTAAGCATGTTTTTGACAAAAACATTCATCCATTCACCCATATATTACACAAACTGCACACACGCTTAAGGGGAGTAGGCTAAATCTAATCAATAGAATCCACTTTCTACAAACAGAACACCCATAAGCTGTAAATAAACGTGAGGCCGTAAAATAGACGCTACACGTATCCAGAAAAACACACAGTGACACAACGCAAGATATTCACAAAAGCAGCCGGCGTTTAGATTAAAGCCCAGACTCACAAACAAAAAGTACCACTTAGTTCAAACCGTATGGAGCGGTGCTAGCCGCTAACGAGGCAGCATGCTGTTTCCTGAAGCCAAAAGCTAAAATGAGGCTTACCTGCAGGTTATGGCCATAATCCGTGTGGTGTAGTAAAAATAATCCACTCGGTTCGTGAAATTCTACATCCCAACGTAAAAGCTTAGCTGATCAGACTGTTTGCTGGCATTGTTTTGCCAAAGACAAGAGTTTGCCCGCCCGCATTCATCATTTTCCTGTTTACGTGGATTCTCTCCCTGTGATTGGTTAACACGAAAGCCAGCCAGCTGAAAAAAACTCAACAACAAGCAATTCGATTGGCTGAGGTTTCACACATTGGAACCTACTAGTAGCATTTGCTACGTCAGGTTTTGAAGCAATTAACTTTATTTGTCACTGATGATTTCACAATTATAGCAAAGATGGCTAAAAGGTTGGACAACAAAAAAATATTCAGTGGAAGTAGTGTGTTGCTGCCGTGACAAATTGGCACAGATGGAGCCACACTGTGCCAGCCTGTGGAAAGTTTTCCCCTCAGGGCGGGGTGAACAACCCGACCAATCAGCGATCTCCTCCCCCTGGTCTGAGCAGAATTCACCCGGTGAGGCGGCGACGATCGCTAAAAGATGCGACCAACCGCTCTCCTATTCTTTCTCGTTGTAGACGGTTTGGGGAACTACTGCACATGCGCCAGTTAGCCCATATTAAGTCAATGGTAAAGATTGCTGCGCCCGCGAGAGGACACGTGACAAGTACGTCGACGATTCGGCCGTGTTAAAAGTAAAAAAAAACATTATTAAACACAGATTACACACAGCACTTAGTCCATATGGTGTGTATAGATCGTTTAGTTCACTTTTTATGTTTTTTTAAATATATTTTGTGATTGCTATCTTCTTCTTCTCCTTCCTGTGAGTGGTGGGGCGGCGCCCTAGCGCCCCCTATGGACGAGCCGCCACTGCAATTGGTGAACTGAAAATGCTAACCGCTAGCATTACAGCTAACAGCCGTAAAGCAGGTATAACAGCACCCCTATAGGGCACCTACCCGCTCCTCAAAACTACCTAGTGCAGTTTTTGGTCACAGAGGGCTGCAGAGTGGTGTCAAATATGAAACTGGTCACGTTTCTAACTCAACAATCACTGAGATCAACGTTACAGCTCTAGATTAAAGTTTAAAAACCTATCTGTTGTTTTTTTAGGGTCCTGTTTCTAAAATTTAAAGGTGAAGTTTGCATACTTGTCAATGGGCAAATGTGACTCACTCAAAAGGAAACATTCAATGGTCAATGAGATTATTGTCTAGAATATTTGAGTCAACCCTTTTCAAAAGCACTAAGAAAATATTACTATGTTGTAAAGTGCCTTGGGGGGTTGTAGAACCCTAGAAGGCACTACTTCAAGTACTGGTTTTTCCTGTTTTGTCCCTTTCTGTTCCACATTTCCATGTCCGAGTTGCCTTGTATAATTTAAATTCATTATTGAATTACGTCAAATCTTTAAAACCATTTTGAGAAGTTTATTAAAACATATGTGACGTCTTAGATGCAGCAAATAATTTAGTTTCAAGAGATTTATAGGACTAATGTGACAAGATGTATGGTTGGATAGACAGGTGAGAAAAGCACACTTTCCACATAAATTTGCATATAAATAAAATCTTTGCACACCCAAGAATGGTTTGATTCTAGGTCAACATCCATCCAAGCCTGTTTGAGGTGTCAGTACCCGCACAACAGCAAAGCTCTATGTTAATCACACCATGGCTGTCATCGCTATATTTGATCTAGTGTATGGTTTTATTTAGACTGCATACACCTACTGTACACACCAGGGCTGGTTCTTAAAATAGGGAATACTCAAACGCTCATAGCAAAGACCATAAGTTATTCTCTTGCTTACCGTAGAGCTGCTATATCATCAATTTCAGGACACACAATAGAGATCATCTTCTCCCCGAATGCAATAAATAAAACTCTGGGGGGATTCAGCCGTGCACAACTGATAAATTTGATCTCAGCACATGCAGTCTTGCCATCTATAGCGGTTTAGTATATTAGATTCCAGAGGACATATTTGTTTAGGCATTTCATCCACTCAAGGTGAGCTGCTGGTAAAGCTATCAAATAGCTGAGACCCTGAATTGTTTTTCTTTTATCAGACGAGCCGGGTGATTGCGGATGTGAGCCACATTATGCAGATGATGGGGGGTGTAATCAGGTGCAGTCTTTTCATATGGTCCAGGCAAGATTTATGACTTAATTATTGCCCAAATTGCTCAGGTTTGCTGTAACCAGGCTACTGGGGACTTTGCTGCTCCGATGGAGCAAAGTGTGAAAAGCGCTGGTGTTCAGCCAGAAAAGACGGCCAGAATGTACAGCAGTAAGCCAAACATGGCTACTTACGTGACTTAAAGATAGTGAAACTAGTCATTTAAAACATAAATGTGTTCTGCTTTGTGCATCGGTTGCCTACAAATGTAGATTTTTATCATTTTTTTTCTTTAAACTAACCAACATGCAATTACACTGGTCTTATTTTGGATTGCTACACATCCTTTAAATTAGAAAATAAATAAATCCTGCTTTGAATGAATGCAGGAAAGCTGATATTCTTTATTTTTATGCATGAAATATGGCAAACCTATTATCAAAAACATGTAGGCAATAATTAGCAATGTCATGCTAAATGTAGAAGAGTGACAAAGACGCAGGCTGAAAGATAAAGAGAGTGATCAAGAGTCAGGTAGGGATCACTGGTCTACATGGTTCCAGTGTGACAGTGACAGAAGGCGATGAGATAGGCACATATGGCGTGTGCCAGTGTAGGTCAGCCAGGCAGACGGACAGGAGGCCTCAGCAGGCTCCTGGAGCTCAACGCTGACAAAGCCTTTAGAGAAGGATGCTCTGATGATCAGTCAGCCACACACGCGTCATGAAACTGTTGATACTCAGCAACACGTTTAGAAAGACAAGCAATGCCTGTGCATGGTAAGGTCCGGTTCACACGGTGAGATGATTAGGCTGAATTTTAACCCAATTCTTCCCTACCCACAATCTTAAGGATGTTTCTGATTAATGTAATTGCTCTGACATTTTTTTTTATCAGATTTTCCACTCATCTGTTTTGTAAAGGCCGGTCTAGTCTGCTCTGAAGCACATCAGTACCGCTTCAATCCTAAATTGGGGCTATTTGAATGTGTTGGATTGTCTTGGTTCAATTTTGAGGACAAACGAGCATGCTGCCTGTTGAATGTGACGTGTAACCAATCAGAAAGCGAGGTGACGGAAGCACACCGCACAATCATTCTTACTCAAAAGTCATGTTTGATCTCAAGAGGTTTTGCGAGAATTCCCGTCTGACTAGGGAATGTTTGAAATCACTTCATGTGTAGTGTGTGTGTTTTTGTCCTGTTGCTGCACACCACACACTATAGGACCAGAACTTTAAAGAGCAAGTTCACTGAGAATCCATTTTTACTTACTAACCGTTAGCATTAGCAAGTGCACAACATGGCGGAACTCCTTCAGGCTCGTGTTATTTGTTAAGATAAAACATCAACTCTGCAGAGTGAACGGAGCCAGTGGAAAAGTTACGTTGCTGTTAGCCAATCAGAGGCAAGATGTCCGAATATCATTAATATAGTGACTCCAAGACTCCAAATCCTGCTGTTTTCTGCCCCCCCACTCCTCTAGCTCACTTCTACTTCAGGCCAGAGCAATTTCTCCACAGAGATCGACTCACAAGGCATTAATTTATACCAGAGGCAACAGCAAATGTATTGAAAAAACAAGTGAATGAGAGTTTTCAATATGTTTGGTCTCTCGTATTGAAAACTGTCGGACAATTTTAAAATCCTGCCGTGTGAACCGGGCCTAAGCAGTCCACAGGGTGGACCGAGAGGTTCATTAGAGGATTTTAAATAACCTATGCATTGAGTATGAATTTAATTAAGACTCCCCTGAAGAGACTTAGAACATATCTGTCAGAATTACTTAACTAATTGTTCTGGTTCATATATCATTTAGTACCCATGTGCTTCCTTTTCCCTCAGTCTATCGCATGGAGATTTGCAGGTTCGCCCTTGTGCAATAGGAAATGCAGGTTGCCTGTCTGTGAATTTAGGTTAAAAGGCCGTGATCTTTTGGCTTAGTGTGTTGTGTGCACAATTAATTATCGTTAAGTGCGTTAGTGTACTGAAATTCATAAATAAGTGACTCTGTTTTTATGTAGTCATTTATTTACTCAGTATAAACAAGGGCTGTTTTTTTTATTATTTTTTCTATAAACCTTAAGGAATCAACCTCATCAATTAAGCAAATGAATTTGTGATAAACACAGCCTCGCCCCCCCTCTTGTCTCTATCAACTACGTCCCTTTGTGACCTCCTTCTGTTTGCCAAATACCATCAAATTCCCAATGAAAGATGCACTGAGGTTTCCTTTGAGGGTGGCTGCAAAGTGGAGTTGTCATTGTCTGAGTGACTACATTACCCGCGTCTGGGGCTTTCTCTTTTAAACATCACTGATACAACTCTTCTTAGCCTTGGTTTTCTCTCTAAGTTATCACCTTCAGATCAAATGTGTTCGCTATCATCCTCTTAGAGCAGGGGTCTCCAACTCCAGTCCTCGAGAGCTACCATCCTGCACATGTTAGCTGTTTCTTTGCTCCTACACACCTGATTGAAATGAATGAGTAATTAACAGGCCTGTGCAGAGGTAAGGTGAGGATTAAATTACTCCATTCAGAAGTGGCAGAGCAGGAAACACAGACAACTAACGGGATGGTAGCTCTCGAGGACTGGATTTGGAGACCCCTGTCTTAGAGGTTTTAGGATATAAATTGAGGGCAGGATCTTTAGGCGTGTTTCTACTATCGAAACTTTAGGATAATTTTACCAGAACTTCCTGGCATGTGTGTGTCTCCACTTCAACAGGGCCGGCTGAACGGGCCATTTTCAGGAACTTTCGGAGTACTAGGTACTCGGAAAGGCCCGCTAGAGTAGCTGAGCTGAACGGTTGGTTAACCCACACTGATTGGTTGTATCTCAGTAGGAAATTACATCAGCAGATGTCGCTCAAAACAACCAGAAATAGTAAACTTAGAAGAGTTTTTTGTGAAGCTTTGTAGGGCTTTGTTGTTTCATAGAGCACCGTTAAAAACAACGCTTCTTCTGGCCATTGAACGCCACATTTTACATCACGCAGCTACTCTCCCGGTCCTCCGAATGGATAAAATTGGTGTAAGACATAATAAATGAAACTTTTAATGTTACTGTGGATGTTTTTTGGCACTGATCAGTGACGTCACTCACTGCCGAAGCAGTCGTGATATGCTGACGTCTGTGCATAGTCCTGAAAGGGCTGAATTTGTCTCCCAGAATTTACCCTGAAGTTCCGACAATGGAAACACGCCTTTTGTAGCCCAAAATGATCTTTTATAATCCTTGCTATTGTTCACCAGTAGGGCTGGGCAATAAATCGCAAATTTATCGTTATCAAAATTTCCGACTCTTACCGATATCGTTTTCCCATGTCAATAAATTTGGTAATAAAAAAATGAAAAGATGTGTGTAGGTTGGCGACATTCATGTCCCTTTAAGAAGCTGTACCACCTCGAGTCACATGACAACGTGACTCAACGTAATACACGTGACAGCTCCATCTAGTGGACAACTTTTGTTTTTGCGCATACATGTAGTTATCGTCCGTTTATTGTTATCGAGGTGAACTCCTCAATATACCGTGATATTGATTTTAGGCCATATCGCCCAGCCCTGATCGACTTCGATAAAGGGCTAAAAAGTCATCCTAAACTAAATGTTAATTCACCATTGGTCACTAGAAGACATTGGTCATTGGTGCAAAAACTACAAGGCTGACAATCTTTGATCCAAACAAAAAGGTGCAGCTTATGCGTATCACTCAGTAGATAGAAGATAATGAAGAAAACAACATAGTGTCCCTGCATGCAGATCACATGAATTATGCAGATAGCTGTAAAAGTCATAGAGGGTTAACTCATTTCCCTTTATCTTTTTTTTTTTACTAATCAAACCAATTCAGGCTTAAAAACCCCTTCCAGACCCAACCCATGTGCTTCATTCTAAATATAAACGCTTCCCTTCAGGCAGACACAGTTCCCATGAGGAAACATAATTGTGTCATACACTCCTGTGTCCTGCTGTCCATAAAAACCATTAAAAACAACACTCAGAGTGAAATATCCCCTTGCTGTCTCCCTTGTTGTTGGTCACTCATCATGTTTGTGTTCTAAATTGCATTTAGGCAATTTATGGATGGGTTTTTTGCAATCTAGTTGCAATCTTTATACCATTTTTGCTTATCTCGTTTTATCTTATATCAGCTCTCGCTCTCATTCTCCCTCTTTTCTCTCTCTCTCTGGTAAAAAACTGAGCAAAAATGAAGGCTGCCTTTCCACCGGTCCTTCCAACTGTGAAAAACATCGACATGAATCCTGTGGTTTGTGGACTTTTTCTTCTTGCCCATTTGGAACGTGTGTAAATCCTGATATGCTTCCTGCTGATTAAACAACAGTTTTGACCGAAGCCGCGTGCATCAAAGCCTTCATTTCACATTGCTGCAGCAGCCAGCTCAGATGCTGAGTCCGTTCAGGCTTAATCGTACCGGAGAGACTGAAGCACCACAGTAAATCTTTGGATTCTAAACTGCAGTTTTATGAGACTGAAATGCATATTTTGGCCTCATTGAGTCACGTTTTTAAACTAGGGGTGGGAATTGAACGCGTTAATTATGATTAAGTAGGGAAAAAAAGCAGTAATAAAAATTAACGCATTTAACCCTTTGGGCCAGAGCATCCCCCAATTGGGGGATGTTGAAGTTTAGCAGCAAAATACATGCCCTAAATATCAATGAATATTGTCAAGCTGCACCTCTAAAAACACTTCAGAACGTTGGCTACAAGACCATGCAAACCTTTTTTACGTGCTCCAAACACAACTCAAACTACAATCAAAAGGTCTTGGAAAAAACTGTTGCTTCCCAACTACATCAGCATTTATCTGCTAATAGTTTATATGAACCATTCCAGTCAGGCTTCCGACGTTTCCACAGCACTGAGACGGTACTAATTAAGATAACTAATGCTCTTTTAGTGGCTGCAGACGCAGGCCTAATCACAATCCTTGTACTCATTGACCTCAGTGCTGCATTTGACACTGTCACTTCACCCTACTGAAAAGGCTATCTGCACTAGGGATTTCTCACACTCTGTTAACCTAGTTTAAGTCATATCTTACAGACAGAACGCAATTCATTCAGCTGGACAGATGTACTTCCACTTCCACTCCTGTAGTATCTGGGGTCCCTCAAGGTTCGGTCCTTGGCCCCCTGCCGTTTATCATTTATTTGCTCCCTTTGGGTGTCATTTTTCGTAAATGGAAGATAAAATTTCACTGTTATGCAGACGACACCCAGTTATACATCTCAACTTCACCATCTGCATCACTTCCACCATCCTAACTTACTGATTGCCTTGCTGAGATTAGGTCCTGGTTCTCTTCTAACTGAAGTTGAACTCCAATAAAACTATAATAATAATAACAATAATAATAATAATAATAATAATTATTATTATTATTAAATGAGTTATCGGAAATCTCTCTTCATGACCTTAACCCTAACCCTCTGCCTCATTATTTTTAATTAAAAAAATTCTTTAGGGGGAAATTTTCTTGAACGATTAAAATGTGATTAATAAAGATTAATTAATTACAAAGTCTCTAATTAATTAGATTAATGTTTTTAATCGAGTCCCACAGATACTTTAAACATGAGATGACAAAATTGACTCATTGGTCATTTCACTGCTTATTTTTAAAAGCTACATAATTAACTGTCAGAAATAAGCTCAAAGGTGTAATTTTAATTGTAAACCATGATCTGTTGTTTTTTATCATTTATTATTTTATGTGACACTAATTGATGGCTGTGGATTTTCTTTTCAAATCTACCAGCAAAAAAAAAAGAATTTCATAGAAACTACACTTATACACTTATTTTGATTTTATAAATCACTCTCATTTCCTCTGCCATATTTTGCCCTTATATAGTAATATTTAGTGCATTTATTCTTCCACAGATTTGACAGCTTGGCCTAGATTTAAACCCTGTCCTTTAGCATCTGAGACTTCTCAAACCCTTAAACAGCCTATTTTAGAATTAGCCCATGTTGTGTGTACGAGGACGTTATAGCCGCCAGTCTTTTCCGATGCAGATGGTTTAAAGCTTGATGAACTAAAATCTCACTTTTGTAGCTTTACTGCATTGGAAAATCTTTATAGATGTAAAACCCACAATCCTTTGCAGCTGGGGAAACAGGGCAGGATTCCAGCTTACATGCAAATATGGGCCTCTCCCTTTAAGATGTCTCGATCTGCAGCTCATAAATGGACGGCAGTGGGACGGAGCGCAGCAGAGGCAGCTAGTTTGGGAGACTGCCTGGTATAGAGCCAGCTGGTTCAGCCCCTCTGGGAGAGATTGCTCTGCGGGAAAACTGATTTTTACAATGAAAAGGAAAAGGGATTTACGAGTCCTGACCTGTTCTCGCAACCTCCCCCCATCTTCGCCAAATCATAGCATTGCTCTCTGTACCAGAACGTCTAATCAAATCAGAGCCACATGGTTGGAGACACAGTGGGTTGTAGGAAAGATGCAGATAAAAGGCTTTAAACATTTTTCCTCTGAAGCATGAGATCTCTGTGCCGAAAAACGTTGGAGGACTTCCACCTTTCTTCTGTACTGGCTTGTTTGTCAGACATCAAGACACTAGATGGTGTTGATGGTCATCTTTAGGAAATAAAGCCTTTATTTTAAACATCGATTTCTTCACCAGCCCTACTGCATATCACAGGACTACACATGACACAAAGCAGTGGATCACTTTGAAATCTCCCTATCTCTGAGTCTTTTTTTTAACATGAAAGCCTTTAAAAGAGCTTTTTCTGCTGCCAGTCATCCTCCGTAGTCTCTCTTCATCATCTCTGCCTAATGAAGATGCCCATCATCTTCATAGCACTCCTTATTAAAAGAGGCCAACCTGTAGAAGTCAAGGAGATCTTCAAAGAGAGAGTAAAAAAATCCCAGTAAGAGTGTAACATAATAAGATTGGAGATATACGAATTGGAAGGATAAAAGCCTCTGTCTTGTACATGTGGTGGTAGAAGCGTTTCCCAATGAGTTGGCTTGGAGCTTAATGAGTCGAGGAAGCCACCCAACCCCCAACCCCCTAAAAACAGAAAAAAAAAACCATCCTTGAATATGTATTGTGTAAAAATGAAGTAAGAATGACATCCTGTGGTCAAATTTGGGTAGTGCAGTCTGTTTTTCTAAACAAAAGAGACTCTCACTCCTGTTCGTGAGTATCATGGGTGTTGCCAGCTACGGATCAGCACCAGAAGATTCTAGAAGACAAGCAAAGACGAGTCATACACAGTGAGTTGATACGTAAATAAATACATTTTCACATCTGGTGTCAGCACTCTTTGTGTTTTACGGTAGTGATCACTTGCTACACTTATTACGGTGGTATGCCTCCAGCATTACAGGAAGTAAAACGCCACGATTGACTCGTTATTCTCGTCACACATACATTTCACTGTAATATCGAGTTGTTGGTGAATGAAAAGTAACTTGAGATATTTTTAGAGCAGACTATTTGCTTCTAATTCACCGTTAGCATTGTTAGCTCAATGTTAGCCTCTAGCCTGCTTCACCCGATATTAGGGTAAAACAAAAAGATGCCGTAGCTTCTTAGGGGCACAAGAAATAACTTCTAGGTTGCTCCTGTTTACTGGCTTCAGTTTATAAACAACTCTGGAGCTTTTAGCCTGCCGGTGCTGCAGCGTTAGCTTGGCACAGACTCTGCTACCTCGTGAGCTCACAGATTGTAAACAAAGACTACGTAAAAAGAGTAAGACTGACAACAAGGAAATCTGTTTCAATTTAACTTTCCTTCCAACATGATTGAGACATTAGACTTTTGTGATTATTTCTCTGTAATGTTCTTACTTATTGTTCCTTTAATTTATTATGAAGGTTACAGGTGCACAGATAATGCATAAAACATATTTTACAGATGCTGAGAAAATCAGAACTGTCGTGTTCGTGGGCCATTCTGGAATATATGCTAAAGAATTGTTTTAATGTGAGGTCTGAAACCCAACAACTGGGACTTCGTATCCACTCACACTTAGGTCACATAATAAACCCCTGATGCCCCACTATAATCATTATTTGATTTGGTTATTTTTATTACTTCTGAGCTTTTTTAGAAGTTGTGATATTATTGAAAAATGTAAAAACAACTTGTTCACAAGTAAAATTACAAAATATACATGGAAAATGATTGATGTGCATACTCTTATTTAAAAAAAGATTCATTTCAAGCTTTAATTTTAACCAAAAGTATTCCTCTGAAAAAACTTCAACTTTCTGCAGAGTATGGGGAAATTATAAACGCTCCAACATAATATTCCCAAAGTCCATCCATCACATTTAATTACAAGAATTTATCATGTCTGTTCTTGTCTTTTTAACAACTTCATTAGTTTCAAAAGTACCCAAAAAAACCAAAACAATAAATGAAACCTCCAGTTAAAGTGTGAATATCCTGCTTTGAAGAAAGTGATCCCGCCTGATAAACAGTAGAGTTGGCTCTCTTTGTGTAAATAACGAGAACTCAAACCATTGTTTTTAATTTCTAATTGCATTTAATGGAGTGCAATCCACATCATTTAGAAATAATCGTTGCATCAACAGAGAAAATGGCTCGAAACACCGGCAACATGTATTTAGTGGCATAATTCAATGAGTTATGTTTACACAATGGAAACCAAGTATTTACTTTACCCTTGAAATTATAGATTGAGCTGTGGAAAGAAAAGGTGCTCTTGAAGATTTGAAGCACAGTGGAGACTTGTGGAAATGGAGTACATAAATTAGACGTACAAAAATGGTTTTCATGTGTGGATCAGTGCTGTAGGCCTTCCTGCAAAGAAACATTGACTTGGCATACCGCTGGGTCGAACGTCAGCTTAGCTTGAACTACACACATCCCAGCTGGGTTTCTATTACAAACATCTTCATTTTGTTGTGTTTTTCCTCTACAAGCTTAATTTTTCAACACACCGCATATACATGTAGTATTTACCTCAGACAGTCATGTCCTGGTCTAATTTAATCTCACTTACACCAGCCTTTATTGGATTCTCGAAGCCAGACATGGCGACTGCCACTCTAGCTGTCTGGAGGTTGTCCTTCAACAAAAGGGAAACCACAGTGTTCTCCTCCAACAGCTTTGCACGTTGGCATGCGTCCATCCTCTGTACATGAATACATGAGCTGCCTTTGTTTCTCTGCTGCCGGATCAGGTTACTAGGCATGGCTGCTCCGTGTGTTTATTGGAAATGCTATGCAGGGAAAAGACCATGTGGCAGTCTTGAATATATGCACATCCGTAATGGGATACTCGTGAGTTCCTCCTGTTTGCCTTATTAGGCTGTCTTCTTGTGACGGCAAACAAACTGGCTTGTACTTTAGGATGGAGGAGATTCCTAAGGCTGGTGTCTTGACTGGATACTGTACCTCTAACTCCAGGACAGAAGCATGGATGCATTGCAGACGCACAAAATACCACGGTGACAGTTTGCTGAGATGAAATCTCAGTTTGTTATTTTCCAATTGCTGCACAAAACAATAAAGTCGTGTCCCCTCCTAATATGAATAATTATTGTTTTTCTTTTTTTTGGGAGGAGAGGACGTGCAGTCATCTGCTAATTATGGAAACAAACATGAAGTTGATAAAACAGAGCGTGCATCACTGAGTCACTGATTCTGTATTTTTAGTTGTAGCTAAAGTTTGACGCTTAAAGACGGGTCCTCTCATGTTCAGTATTTAATTAAGTTCTTCATAATGTTTGAAAAAGAAGAGAAACAGAACACACACATGCAACCTTATAACCCTATATTACAGAGGCGTGGCGGTTCTCGTTTTCCAGTCAATGGATTTTCAACAGAGAACGTGTGCCGAGGGAGAGACTTCCTACTTTATTGCTTTGACTCAGGGGAGCCAGTGTGTGTGTGTGTGTGTGTGTGTGTGTATGTGTGTGTAGCATGGGTCTCAGACTGATGAGCATGGGGCTCGGTGTACATAAATCTTGCGCGGCACCCCTCCCTCCCTGACACCTCTGCCCACCCTACCCTTTCATTCACACAGAGGCCTGCAGGCCTCGCCAAGCTTCCCACACGGCGCTTTTCATCCTCAGCCTCTCTTAGCTTTAGCCTGACCTGCGGCACCCTGAACTAATCATAATGGTCGCCGGACAACTCGAGGTGATCACGCCTCCCTCTGACCTGACAATATTTAAGGTCACTGGGCTATGTAACTCTAGAGTAGACCACCCACGCTGCAACAAGTCATTTATGTCTGAGCTTTGTTTTGGTGTGTTCAAAAAAAAAGAAAATAATGTAATTTTCAATTTTTATAAATAATAAATAATCTATTGGTTTTGTGATTATAGCTTATAAATATTGTATTACTTCATTAAATTTTAAAAAAGGTAATTTTTATCTCATCTCTTCACAACAACCAATTATTTGTTTATTAATAAATGAATAAAAATGTTTAAATATGTACCTAGCATTACTCCATAATTTGTGCAACCTTTATGTGAACACAACAATACAATATAATATTTTGCATTTGATTCAGCTATTAAATACAGTAGATTATTTCTTTTTTTCCATGTCATCAGCAACAAAACCTAAGAAACACAAATTCAAATAAAACAAGTGTTGTTGAGCAGCTTGTGACTTTTTCCATTTGTTTTGCTCGCATGCGTGACAAAATCCACTTTCCTTCATGTATTACATGGTGGTCTGGTGATTTTTAAATGAGTAATTTGTAGAAAGTGGTCTGTTATCAACAGCATGACAAGCATAAATTAATCACATCAAAGTCACAGTTTACGTTGGGAAGTCCCACGAGGCTGCGTATGTGCTTTAGCCCGTGTTGTGGCTTGCCGTCTGCTCTGCATGTCTGGCCATGACGCTCTAACAGGAGGTTAACAGAATATTATATAGTATAGATCTTTTACAGGGTAACATCTTTGCAGAGCAGGGCGCCCCCAGAAAAGTTTCATAGGGGTGGCCATGGGGCCGTAGAAAATTTTGGGGTGGCACACCAAATGGATCCTCATGGTAACTGGGAAAAATTAGCCTGTGGTGATTTTTATAAAAAAAATATAACAACACGCATCCAACACGCGATCATTTTTGAGAAACACAAAAATTTTAGAAAAAACTATTTGAAACAGTTATTTGTTATGTTGTTTCAACATTTATTTTAGAATTTTAGAACAGCTTAATTCGCCTGTTCTTCACTAAAACATCCACAAAAACTCTGGTGATTGAAACTTTTATTTTGAAAATGGTGAGCAGCAAACATGTTTGTTTAATTCTGATTATTTATTCATTAAATGTATAATTTTTAATAGAATTTTACATTTCTTCATTAAAAAATATAAATGTATGGTTTGTGTGAACATTAATATGACTTATTAAAGAACACTGGTCTTCCCTGGAGTGGCCATCAATTTTCTAGGCCACCCCTGGCCACCCCTTGGGGGCACCACTGTTGCAGAAGCCAGTGTTTAGCTGTGAGAAGAAGAAGAAAAAAGCATGACAGTGAGGTCATAGGTAACACTGTTTCTGTCTCTTCACAGCTCCATCCACCGTATCCATCATGCACCAGGTCAGTCGTACCGTGGACAGCATCACCCTCTCCTGGTCCCAGCCAGACCAGCCTAATGGAGTCATCTTAGACTATGAACTACAGTATTATGAGAAGGTACACTGACAAAATAGTGCAAAAACTCTTTAATAATCCTGTTTCTTCATATTAGACCAAGTAAATCGTGCATTACGAGCAAAAATTGAGCCGTTTTCTCGTTATGCATGCAAATTCAGAATCTCCTCACGCTCGTTTGCGTAGCGGCAGATCCTTGAAGGCATGTAGCTTCTGAACATTGCTTAGAACCTCTGCTCACTCTCCTCCTATTATAATCACGGTCAGTCACTGGGAAAGAAAACCACACTCAGCCCTGCAGTAGGGCCACTGGGGATTGATGCGCAGAGACTTGTGGTTGAAACAATGCTACGCTGACTGATGTAAAAATAGTTTTCAAGGGGCAAGCGCCTCTAAATCAGCGTACTTTCTCACAAAAAAAAAACACCACTTGCAGTCGCAAATATGCATTTATTCAAACACACCAAACACTTGAAAACACACACATGCTCATAAGCAAACGCCATAAACACAGTTTGTCAAGCTTTCATCTACAAGCTGTGTTATCTCTCTTTTGACTATAATTCCCTTCTCTGACACTGCTGGAGAGAGCTGTCAAAACAATTGTCCCAGCCCCTGTTGTGACTCAGACGTGTGTGCTGAGGAGGAAGCAGCTAAAACAGCCCTGGTTTCGGAGCTCAAACCTGTCAACAGTCTGGAGAGGAAAAGGATGGCAGTGAAATGAAGCTCTGATCGTCACAAGACATGACTCAGGAGCCGCCTGACCTCAAACTGCCACCAAATCTACCTTCTTAATAGCAGCTGCTAGATGGTTGCTAAATTATGTTTTAATTCATCAATCTTTAATTTGACCTCAGAGATATCACAACTGGTTTGTCAAGTAGCATTTGCACCTATGTTTTTTTTTAAATCTTTGTTAACGCTTAAGTTTCCTGCATCTCCCCCTACTGATTGAAAGCAGAATTACAACTGTTAACCACCCTGCAGCAGCCTGCTCTTGCTAGTGCTAACAACAAGCTAATGCTAACAGGCTACCATGAGCCAACTGATACTAAATAAGCCACAAAGTAAAAAGTTACACACTACTGGACAAAGAATATCATTACTTACAAGTCCAGTAGCAACAAAGCCAGGTCACCATCAGTCTGTGATTTCATAGCCTCCTTTAGCTCCCTCAAACTAGCATAGGCAACGCTAATGTTCACTCTAATTTTAGAGTAATGCCTCCAAAGACATTACTCTCTTACTTTTACTTCCAGACTCCACCAAGATGCCAACAGAAAAGCAAAACTTTTTCTTCTTGTGCTTTTTATTGATGGTTAGCGAACTAAACAAGCTAGTTGCTAGCCATACCAATTAGCTACCAATGTAGGTACCGGATCTGCTCGGGGTAGTGCGCCCGCTGTGGACATCACACTAAATGACAGGCTGAACATAGGACTTTCAGAAGTTATGTTACCACATCCGTAAAAATTATGTTAGCACTTTGACACTGAAGATTTTGATTGGTCCGGACAGATTTGCGGTTGTAGTCCAAACATTTTTTTCAGGGAAAATATGTTTGTATTGCCAAAGGAAATGTAAAATAGAAGAAAAAATATCAATTGATAAACAGAGACCCTCAGCAGCTCTCAATTTAGATGAAATGGAGCAAAATAAAAACTTTATTGAACAAATAGCAAATTCACATTTTGAAAGAATGGATTTATTTACATATGAACTAACGAAATATACAGAAGAATTCCACATTTCTACAACTGGAAAGGGCTGCTAATTATTTAAATACATTTAAAACTTTTCACATATAAGAGCTGTTGTGCTTTTTGCCACAGTCTGATGTTGGTTTTATGTGGTTTCACATTCTTTACAAAACGACGACAATATGGTGTTTGATTCACAAATTATAATTATAAAGGAAACATGTAGGCGGTAAGAAACAATAATTTATTAACATAACGGCTAAACTCATTCCCAAAACCTATGTGTGAAAGAATATCGAACAAGAGATGCAATGTATTTCAGCCAAGAGGATTTGCGGTAGGGTGACATCACCGGTAGGCACAGGAGCCCGAGCCGATCTGGTAGCCCAAGCAGATCCAGTACCTACACCGGCAGAGTAAACAGCTAATGCCGTAAAGAAGATAGAGACCTCCCACTAGTGTTCCTACCTGTACCACAAACGTTAACTGCAGTTTCTGTCCAGAAGAGAGCTACAGAATGCTATCCCATGTGAATTTGCACAAGTTTATGGCTCAAAAACCACTGAAACCAGTTTGAAAGCAATAGCTTAAAGTCTTAAAAACTCTTTAGTGCTACTTTAAGTCCCATTTTTCAAGTTCTTTTATATGACAGTGATTTATTAATTATACATTTTAAAAGTGATGTTCTAAGTTTGATGCAGCATCTTTGTGCTCCTAGGACCAAACAGAATTCAACTCCAGCACCGTCAGAAGCCAGACCAACACGGCAGTCGTCCGTGGCCTCAAGCCAGGAAGCATCTACGTGTTCCAGGTCCGGGCCCGCACCGTAGCTGGCTTCGGACGCTACAGTGGCAAGCTGTACTTCCAGACCATGACAGAGGGTGAGAATTCAACCAGCGTTCACTACAGCACGCAGCGTTCTTATCACCTTTCACGCGCCGCTTTGCAACACACCACGTAGAGCGATATGCATTCAGACAGCTGCGGGGATGAGGAGGAGGCAAATTTTGCACCAAACAGTTTAAGTAATTTAAAACCGATAATCTCATGTATCATTATTTAAAAAAAATAATAACGTGTTACACAAGTGCTTCTTGTTCAACAGAATAGTTTATCCCAGAGGTAGGCTTTTGCAGTTTTACCATCCAAGAAGAAACGACTGGGAACTTTCAGTAAACATCAGTCGAGTAGGTTAATGTTAGAGTTGCGCCCGGGTTTTCCCCTCTGAACATCTTATTTCTGTCATCCTGCAGCGCCAAGGGCCATCATTAGCCTGAACTCTCATCCCAACATGCTAGATGCTGCCACACACGCAAATCCCAGCGCAAAACAACGTACCGAACTGACTCAGAACTGTAAATATTGAGCAAGCAGAGGATGCATGAAGCTAAGTGTTTACAGGTTTCACTGCAAAGCTGGAGGAAGACTCGCTGATATTTAAAATGAACAATCCACTTTTGTGACAAACATCCCTGTATAGGAAAACAAACAAACAAGACCTCCTGGAAAGTTTAAATTTTGATCAAAAAGTTTTAAAAAATAAAGAATTTCAATAAAAATTTTGATTTTTTAAAAATTGTGTCTTATCAAATACCCCAAAGATGCAACTGTGTTGCAATTTTAGCTAAATCAATTATATGTTTGCAATAATTTACTAGTGAAGAGAGAGTATTGTAGTCTAAACAAACTGAAGTAATGTGTATTTCTACTCTAACTCATGACTTGTTTGTCTTTCGTGGTGTCAGTACAGGAATCTTGCTCTTTCCGTTCCCGTTTAGTAGCTTGTTTCTCATTCTTGGCTGTCTGATCAGTCTGGGTCTCGTCCAAACACACTCTCTCCTTATTTCACACACTCTCTGACAGATCATTTGCCCATATCTGCAGCATCTGAGCACATTCGATGTGGTTTGTAAAATGTTGGATGCAGCAAGTCAAGATGCCAAGATGTTCACTGGTTTACTCGGCCGTATGTGTCTGTCACCCATTGCAGTGGCTCAGATGCTTTCCCATATGTTACAGCTTATGACTCTGCGTGGCCGTGTGTGTGTGTGTTTGTCTTTTATAGCGGAATACAACACAAGCATTCAGGAGAAACTGCCTCTCATCATTGGCTCAGCAGCGGCGGGGCTGGTGTTCCTCATCGCTGTGGTTGTAATCATCATCGTTTGTAACCGGTGAGTCAGTCTTGTGCTGTCAGATTCAACTCTGGCAAATAAAAGCATGTAAACTAGGTAGGAAAGTTGCCTTTATTCAATGTAGTTTTGTTGTTTTTAAGCAGAATTACGTGTGGTCCATGAATTTCAGTTGAACAGATTTATTTTGTCATGTTTGTTTTGCTTCAGAAAGAATCTTTTTGAGTAAATTTCAGTGATTTTGTCTAGAATAGGAAAATAAATAAGCAAACATAAAACAGTTCAGGTTAGAAGACCTGGTTTTGGGGTAGACAGATATATCAGGCTGATATTTGTCCTTAGTAAAGCCGATTAATGTCAGGCACATCCTCGGGCAGCCTGGTGCGGCTGCAGAATTTTTTTTAAATGTATTTTTACGTTCACTGCATAATAAATACTCTAAATTAACTTTATTTAGGTGTCTGACTTTAACACTGAAGAGTGCACAAAGTTAAGATTTAGCATGAAAATTAGGTGGAAAATGTCTAGATATCGGCCGTGAAAATCGGCAGCACATATCGGCCATCGGCTGACCGTCTCCTACATATCGGTTTCGGTATTGGCAATAGAAAACCCAATATCGGTCGACCTCTAATCTGGTTTGCAGTGCAGCTCCCTTAATAGACCTTCACAGTTCTGCTCTTTGAAATCAGAAAAAACAATGTACACCATGAATTTCCTAATTTAACAAAAACACACTTTAAAAGACCTAAACTATCCCTTGACACTTTATGAAACACACCAAGAAAAACAACACTTTTTTCTTTTTGTACTGCATTTTCATTTGAGACAGTGAGAGTTATTCAATTTATGGTGATAGGAATATAACAAAAATAATAAGAAGTAATTATTATGTCAAGTAATAGCTTCAAAATGTGACTTAAACATTCAAATTTTTTAGAGTTTTACATTTTTTTATTTTTTTTAAATAATTTTCTAGTTAAGTTCGTCCATGCTTCAATAAAATAGTAGCTGTTAAAACACACCAGTGTCTTCTAAATAAAAAAATTTTCCTAAAAAAATTATTGGCATTTTAAGTTTTCACTTCATTTACATTTAAAGGTTGAATACGGAACACCAAAGCGACATCTAGTGTGTGGAGGTTGTAGTTGCAACAATAGAACAAGGTTTCCAGCCGTCGGGATGCCAGGTTCTCTGCCGATACGTGAAGTGAGCAGCCAGCACCGTGTCCAGTGATGACCTAAACTCACTCTGGTTTTAGATCTTTTATGGTCGCTCCTCTTCTGAGAAGGATAACGACATCTTCTGGGCTCAGAAGCAGCTGCTTGACTTGCCGAGTCCGCCATTTTCCACAGAGCCAGCCTCGCTGTGCCGAGCGGACTGTTTATGGTATTTGGCAACCTGCAATGGTGCCCTCTAGCTGATAGATGTAAACATAAACCCAGTGTCGTGCCCGTCAAAATAAATATTTGATTCTTTTTTTATTAAAATAAAACTTTACCTTCATTCTGCACACCTCTTTTTATTCAATTGTTCCATATTCAACCTCTAATGCTTTACAATAAGACATTTTCCTTTAAGATATTCGCCAGAATAAGAACGTGGAAGAGGTCATGGGTAATTATTAACTTACCTGTTTGAGCCTCAGTTTGGATCAAAAGAGATGAATTCAGATTGTGTCTGAAATCTAATTTTTGATGGCAGGTCATTCAAAATATAATTTTATAAACTTTCACATCATTTTTCTTTAATAAGCTTTCACACCAACATAACTTTATTTACATACAAGGCTAGTTATTTACATCTGGAATTACCTGCAGCATTTCTTTACAAGATTTCACAATAATTTTACCCACAAAAACACAAAACATGAATTTTATTATGTCTTTAAATGGCGTTTGCTAGCTCCGCCATGACTGTTGTTAGCTCGTCTGTTTCATCATAGCTAGTCTCCTTGTCTCCAACTTGAGGATGTTTTTTGTTCACATCCTTTCCATAGAATGGCACTTCAACAGGTCCTTGCAGCTGGGGATTCTGTAATAATTTGAAAATAAACAAGTTGCAAATAATAAAATTAATGGTGTATGCCAGTCAGAATAAGATCTACCAATATGCTTTCTTCCCTCGCTCTCTATGTCGGTACTGTAGATCAGAAATAAGGGGGAAAAAATCCTAACAACTACAAACCCAAACAGCTCTTGCAGCTACCAAACTGGTGTGCGTTGAAAATAAAAGTGAACATATGTTTGTGTTGAATGATTTCTGGCTGGATGCCTTTTTGTTTCCAGCAATAAGAAAAAAAAGAAGGTGTGATCGTAACGGATGTGTCTTCAGCAAATTAACACCTGCAGGTGTTTGATTTATGCGCCTCCCCCTCCCTCCTCCTCCTCTTTGAACCGGAGCTAGAGTTCTTTGTCTTTCCCCCAGGAGGCGTGGCTTTGAGCGGGGCGATTCAGAATACACAGACAAGCTGCAGCACTACACCAGCGGCCACAGTGAGTAAACCACCACTGAAGCTTTTCCTGCTTCAGGACCAGACACACCTGTATCCATGACTACCCCATCACACAGCCATCCCCTTGGCAGTCATTCAACAGCTTCCCTCAAACACCTGTCTCCATGGCGACCACCTTGCTCGCTGCCGTCCTTGGCTACGGCCCTGCGCCGCATCTTCATTTCAGCATCCTTCTCTCTTAATCTCGCCCATTATTCTGTTCAGAGTGGTTTCATTCACCAGAAAATTACTTTTCAACTCCGTGTTCTGGAATAATCCAACGATAATCTTTGATTTATCCAAATTTTATAAAAATGGACACTAGATTTCACAGTTAACTTGTTTCATTGTGTTGGAAGTAGGTCAGTCTTCGCTCACAGTGAGCTCATTAGGATGCTAATGCTCATGAGTCATTTGCTATTGTCAAAAAATTCTAAAGTTCCTGTGAACGAGTTAAATTCCTCCATTATTTTCTCCCCTCACGGTGCAGAGGCATAGAGTACTAATACTGGAGTAAATCTGGTAAGAAACACAAAACTAACTCATCTTTTTGTGCAATCCAAAGGTAAAAGCCCGTGCACTTTTATTATTTTTATTGTGCAAATATTCATTTACATCACCCATGCATGTTGCTCAGTGGAACCAGTCGTGCTGTGACGAGTGTGCCGGCGACTAGCCGGGTGTTTCACAGCTATTATCAGAAGCCGGTGTGTCTTGCATGTATCCTGTCCCCACACCAGTCGCAGTCAAGGCTTTTGCCCTTGTTTATGGTGTGCTTTGCCATTAAAAGGAAGGTGGTCTTTGGATCGTGCTTCAGCTTGAGAAGAGCTTGTAGGCTTTAGCAGTGAGGGTGGGGGGTTGCCTGTAAGATCTATTCCATCTGTTCCCCTCTGCAGCTCGGTTTCACACTGTACCCTGCCAGGTTTCGAGGCGGTGTGCATGCTTTTTTCCTGCTCTGCAGCAGGCCAGGCGTGAGTTTACTACCCGTTCGGATAGCCGCAGGTCTGATGTGGAAGTGCGGGCAGCATAATCAGCTTTAAAACTCAGGACACTTAAGTCCCTGAACACTTAAAGGCCACCTTAAGCCAATTTACCTGGCATCTTGGCTTAGGACAGGCAATTTATTTCAAGAAGTGGAGCTGAGCAATGCTAATATAGGACCCGGGTTTCTCTCCTGAGCGTTAACGGCTCCATGGCTCACTGGAGATGATATATATATTAACCCACTACATCACAGATAAGAGGAGCGGAGGTGCCGTGTCCTTGCTGACTGAACAGCCACACACAGTAGCCATCAGGTACTTGTCGTAGCCACCATTTATAATTACACTACCTCCTCCATCTTCCAACCTTCATTACATTTATGTCGTCCAAAAAAAAATCTCATAATTGCACAGGAGAGCGGAAATGGGAAGGTGAGTGAATTATTGCTGCGTTTGACTGTCTGGCCCGCAGGAGTGTGAGCGTGACTACAACAATTAAATATTATAGTGGCTCTTTTCCTGTCTTACAAGTGTCTCCAGGAATGAAGATTTACATTGATCCGTTCACATATGAGGACCCAAATGAGGCCGTGAGGGAGTTCGCCAAGGAGATTGATATATCCTGCGTGAAGATTGAACAGGTCATCGGTGCAGGTAATGGAGGAATCTGACTGGAACGTGGGTGGAATGCAACAAGCGGACTTCTAAGTGGAAAGGTGGATGACTCAAAGCAAACGCTCAGAGGTGGTTTTTGTTTTTGTGTCGCGTCTCAAATAGGAGAGTTTGGGGAAGTGTGCAGCGGGAACCTGAAGCTCCCGGGTAAACGGGAGATGTTTGTGGCCATAAAAACGCTGAAGTCGGGCTACACAGAGAAACAGAGGCGGGACTTCCTGAGCGAGGCCAGCATCATGGGCCAGTTTGACCATCCCAACGTCATTCACCTGGAAGGCGTGGTCACCAAGAGCAGTCCTGTGATGATCATCACTGAGTTCATGGAGAACGGATCGCTCGATACCTTCCTCAGGGTAAGAAGTCTTGTTATATCAGTAATTACATTATGTGTGTTTGTGCTGACTGTAATGTTGCCTTCAGAGGTGGACGTGCTGTTTGGAAGCTTGGAGGTCTCCATACAGGAATTAAAAACAATGTGATGATCTCAGTATAATAGATCAATCAGTGCGTTAACTATCTGTCAAAAACTGACCAGAGGAAGTCACTCCTGTTATGCAAACAGTATTTTTTTAAATGTTTAGACAGTTATTAGTATTTTCTTTAATTATTTTTTTGCTGTTGTTACAACCGCTCACAGGGGAAACATTAATTAAGCAGAACTGCTGGAAGTAAATGTACCATGAATAAGTGAACAGTCATTACTTTAAAGTTGAATCTTTCAAAGAGGATAAAAACATTAGTAATTAGAACTTTTAAAGTTGCAAAGTCAAAACTGCTGTTTTTGCAGTTTGTGAGGAAGATTCTTTTATCTTTATAAAAAAAACATAAAAAGTGCAGTCGTAGTGAGTTTTGGTTAGGGTTAGGGAGGAGAGTCTCAAAAAGTGCACACAAACATGTTTACATTTAAACTTGCATAACTACTCGTAAGACTAACTTTACTTTTGCACAGGTACACACATATATATTTATTTGGAACATTTATCATATTAAAAATAATTGCTGACTATTTAAAATGTGTTCATTTGTAGGTAGTGTTCCAATCTTAACAGAACCACACGTCTGAATATTTACTGTTTTTTTATTTAGATTTTTGCTTTTTTTCCTCTTTAGTGTAGGGCCATGTTTGCAATCTTCTAGTATTTTCCAGTATTTTATGTTTATAATTATTTTAAAATTAATTTATAAAAACCATTTTCTACATCAATACTGTATTTTTTTTTTTACTACAGCGTTAAAATTCCCATCAGTTTAAAGTTTTCAAATTTTTAAATAATTTGTTTAAATTTTAGTCATAGAAAAAATTATTGTTTATTTGTTTTTATTTTTTTTATTGCATCAAGACTTTCCATTTTGAACAAAAAAATCAATAAAATGTCACAGTGGTCAAATGAAACTGAATATTTTTTGGAAAACAAAACAAGTTTCATTTCATTTGTGTGAATGTGCGATTTTAAAATGTAGCTAAAGATGGAAACACATCCCTCTAACCAGTGCTGCTTTACCTTTTGCACTCTGCTCATCCCCAACATGTACTATAAACGCATTTTCAGCCAAAAGACAACTATGTGTTGGCCTTAAAAACGCCAGAGTTCTGTTTCTTTTTGCATCTCCATCATCTTTAAAACAAAGACAACAAAATAATAATAATTATAATTATAATAATACAACTAAGCAAAAAAAAAAACCTTCTAGATCTGATCATTTCAATGCTTCAGTTTTTTTAATATTATATTATTTGTTTTTTTTCTTATTAGGAATTCTAAGTTATAGAGGTTAGTGACATAATTCCTAATATTATTTAGCAGATTATACCTAACAAGGACGTATTTATGCATTGTGACAAAATGTTATTGGATTATATTTATTTATTAAACACATTTAAAAAAACAACAAAATTTAAAGTTTTGTGCATAAAATAAGAAGCAAACAACAACTAACCATCAGAAATAATAAAAATTCCATAAATTAGGAAACAAAATCACATAATAGAATCTAAAACAACTATATATATAAAAAAGGTGAACTTTAGGATGTTAACACATCATATGAGTAATTTGCATGTGTGAATTTAACATCTCTGCTCTAAATGAGCTAAACTGAGTCAAAGAGAGAAATTTTAATAACCATTTTATATATCCATAACCTTGTTTGGTTCAGTAGTGACATGTAACTATGCCTTTACACTGGTGGTAGGATAAACTAGAGAGAAACATCGTGGTTTAAAAAGATCACCTTATGAATAACCTAATAACTTTACTGTATGCAGCTGCCTGATAAAAGGCCTCCATGTTTTAATTGATTCCCACCAGTATACCTTCTCTAGTCGTCCGTGTTGTCTCCCTCCTTTAAGACCAGATCAAAGCCGACATAAAAACTCCCGTCAGCAGGCTGCCGAGGCTCGGCTCAGAGCCTTATATTTGCATTCTGCCTCCGACTCCAAGCATCAGCTCTTTCTGGAATATGATCCTGCGGTGAAGGCTGTGTGGATCGCAGAAGTTAGCTAAACATATCTGACAGCAAATAGTTGTTTTTTTAAAACAACATTGAACCTTTGTAGCGCCCAACGGTGACAGTTTGACAACATCTGCTGATGGTGTCAGTGCTCCAGAACATAGTTTGTATGTTTTGGTTCAATCGGCGGTTGGTAGTTTATAATGGGCCCTGCAGAGAGCACCGCTGAAGTCTTGGCTTAACAGCTGGAGAAGAAATTGCTGGGTACATGATATCTGGAAGCAGCTATAATCTTAGAAAATAAACAGAGCGAACGTTGGGCGGGGATCTTTTTTACATATCTCACATTAGACCTTCACTTACAGCAGCTACGGCTCTTTTGGGAAACCCTGACCTGAAAGAGATAGGAGGAATTTGTCCAATTAAAGAATATGCAAACACGGCGCTCAGATTAGGTGCCAATGTTTTTTTTTTTTGTGAGAACGTTCCATGAATAATGCATCCTGTTTAATTGCTGCGATACACGAGGATGGGCAGCTTGGCGTAAGGAAGAAGCATCCACTCGGGTAATGAGCAGCAAAGCGTTTGAAAGAGAAATAGGCTAGAGGAATTTGGCCGTGCTCCGGGTCTTTCTCGCCTGTTTCCTCTCTTAGTCCTTCCGTCTGTCCGCACTCGGACTCATGCGCCGTTCTACGGAATCCTCTGTTTTCCCCGGCGTCGTGGTGGGTGGTGGGGAGAATGCAGGTGTGCCCAGTTGGAGGCACAGCTGCACCACAGCTCCAGACATTAGCCGAGCATGGGGTAAAGCCATCACCAAAACGGAAAGGGGGACAGCTGGACGCAGACAGCCAGACCCAGCTTAGGCCTGCCTCGTCCCGCCGAGGCCAGCTGAGCTCAATTAAAACCTGTTGGCACCCAGAAGGCCTGGGTGGAATTTTACTTACTAGAAACCAAATCTTTATGTTTTATTCTGTTTTCAAGTTAAAGGATTTTATTTAAAATGACATCTAAAAGGAAAAATACAGTATTTATAAAAAATATATTTGTTTTACAAACTAGTTTTACTCAAACATCCTTTATGTAAAGTACTGCTGTAGACCTCTCAGCAGTACTTTTTATATATCTTGATTTTGAGGTGGTTGACTAACAAAAAGAAGCTTTAATCAAAAGGTCAAGTCAAGCTGTTAGAAGGTTATGCTGGTGGTGGTCGGAGGGACCGGTGGCGCCAGTGTACGGCAGGCCCCGCTGTCAGTGCGCCCCAGGGCAGCTGTAGCTACGATGTAGCTCATCCCCACCAGCGTGTGAATGGGTGGATGGCTGATTGTGTTGTGAAGCGCCTTGGGGGGTTGTAGAACCCTAAGAAGGCGCTATACAAATACAGGCCATTTACCATTTATTATTAAACAAGACAACCTGACTAATAATCATAAAAAACCCGACATATGGCGGGCAGTTTGGTACTTAAAGGCCGCCCCTGGTGAGAATCAAGCGTTTGACCTTGTTAACATGTCCATATGGTGTTTTTTATATGCTAGAATAAATATCTTGAGTAAAATAAGCTCCCAGCGTCACGGCCGAGCAGCTCTACCTTGGAACAGTGATGCTGTTTTAAAAGGCTGATTGAAACAGCAAGAGTTTAATACGTAACACGCCTCAGGAGCCAATACAGGGTGGGACTCGTGAAAGCAGCCTTATAAAACATTCACAGCACATTATTTGCTTTTTGATAACATAGTTTTGCGTAAATGTCAAGAGTGTTTAGGAAGGTTTAGATTGGAGTTGCTACAGACTTGACCTGGTTTAAAAATTCTGAACCTTCCATGCTAAATAAGGCTAAGGTGTACGATTATATTCAAGCTAGTTTGAGTTTCACACTAACTCACTATCACTGAATGCTAGGGATGTCGATACTGGCGTATTGTTTTAGGCTGATATTGGCGTTAAAATGTAAAATTGTAAATTATATAACAGTCTTTAATCTTTAATTGACACAACTTTTACATACCATGCACGCATTATACATCCAACTCTTCAGCTAATTTTCTCACTCAAAATGCCAAAACATGACAGATCTGAGGTATAATTTTAGATTTTTTTTTTGTTTGGCACAACTGGCCTAACTTAAAGGATGACTATGGAATAATTTAATAAAAAGCTATACTTATTATAAAATAATGCCTCCACGGAGCGTTTAGAGTTGTTCAGAATGAATGTACAGTTTTTCCTTTAAAAGCTATATTTTAAAAAAAAATCAAATAAAATTTATTTTGACGGGCACGATGGTTTATGTTTACATCCACCAGCCACTAGAGGGCACCGTTGCGGTAAAAAGTCCGCTCAGCAAGGCGAGGCTGGGACTGTGTAAAATGACGAACTTGACAAGTCAAGCAGCTGATTCTGAGCCCAGAAGATGTTCTAACGGTACTACAGCTGTAACAATATTGGCAATATCGCGATATCGTCGTAGTAAAATGTCCACAGTATCGTCGTGGTCTTGTCACGGTATCGTACAGTACGTCTTGAGGTAAAAATAACACTTTTCAGTCTGCTACATCGGAGCATAGCAAAGTAAACTACATAGACCGTGATCCTTTGCTTCCGCGTCATCGGCCAGTTCGCCAATGGGAGTGCGTGCAGCCCACAGAGCAATGAAAAACAAACATGGAGTATGAAGGCTACAGCGGTGAACGCAGCACGGAGGATTCCAGTCAAAGTATTTTATGTTGTGAGTCTTATTATCGTGAGCCTCCCCACAATATCGCGATAAATATCGTATCGTGAGGCTCATATCGTGACAATATCGTATCGTGAGATTTGGATATTGTTACACTCCTAGTAAAAACTGTTGTAAAATAAACTTATTAGTAGAAATTAGTCCTTACCCTGTACGATTCATCACTGGACATCGTGCTGGCTGGTCACTTCACATATCAGCAGTGAACCAACATCCTGACAGCTTGAAAATTTGTTCCGTTATTGCAATACCACCTCTAAACACTAGGATGTCGCTACGGTGTCCGTGTTCCATATTCAGCCTTTAAATTGAAGTAGTTGTCATTATGTCCACAGATAATGTTTAAAGTTTAAGTTTGCATTATAGGAGATGATGATGCCTAAAATTATTAAAATTTTATTTTAGGAGGGGGACCCCACAGATATTAATATCATTTTATATTGGTGTCGGAATTTAGAGTTGGGCTTTATCGGATATTGGTTTAAAAAAAGCCAATATTAAATATCGCTATATGCTTTCAGTTCACCCCAAGTTTAAACACTTTTTTCCTGTTGGTAAACTTCTTCATGTTATTTTCATAATAAAATGTTTTACAGCAAAATGATGGACAGTTCACCGTCATCCAGCTTGTTGGAATGCTGCGTGGCATCGCTTCAGGCATGAAGTACCTTGCTGACATGAATTATGTACATCGTGACCTCGCTGCCCGAAACATCCTGGTAAACAGCAACCTCGTCTGCAAAGTGTCGGACTTTGGTCTCTCGCGCTTCCTGGAGGACGATACATCAGATCCTACGTACACTAGTGCCCTGGTACGTAACATCGACCTACACTCTAAAAGAATTAGCCTTTTTGTCTTGCCTAAAGACTTTGTTGGTTATTTTAGGAGTGAAATGGAAGACTGACGTCCATGCAACATTTAATCCCAGTTTTGTTTCCTTCACTGATTCTCATTTTCTTTCTTCAATCGTATCTTAGACCTTTCTCCCAAGGGTTTTGTTATACACACCTCCCAGTTTGGATTACCACCAGTATTGTTTCTGTGAACAGTGTTCCTCTCTGAAGCCAGGACTCTGTCCTGGTCGGATTTCGGCCTCACCTCCTTCCCTTGTTCCCTTTGTCTTCACAGGGAGGGAAGATCCCTATCCGATGGACTGCACCTGAAGCGATCCAGTACAGGAAGTTCACCTCAGCTAGTGACGTCTGGAGCTACGGGATCGTCATGTGGGAAGTCATGTCGTATGGAGAGAGGCCTTACTGGGACATGACCAACCAAGACGTGTGTACTCAACACGCATTTCACGGTTTTTGTCAGCCAAGGCGCCGCGCTCAAACATTTATTCTCTAATCCTCACTACACACATACTTCTGTCTCACTGCGTTTCATTATAGTCTCAAAATCCGCAGAGAAAAATGTTGTCACCGATATCTGCTTCCCCTTAGCAAAACACATGGGTTTTATAAAAAAAAAGAAATTCCTGTACACACACCACAGAGGCATAATCAGATCATTTGAAATGCGCAGCAGTGCTCAGCGGACAATCTCTGCTCTTGACTAGAGTCTCCATTTTCCATCTCCCTCTGGGTAGTGAAGGAGGGAGCAAATTATGGGGAGAGAGATAATGAAAATAGTTTCAAATTGAAAGTGAGAACGCTAATGTGCTAAGAGGGACGGAGGACCTCAACGGTTATCATATTAGCAGCTCTAGATAGTGTTTCTGCTCCATCGGGGTCCTCGTTTGGAGGTCTTGTGAATAAGATTAATCTGAGTCTGAATGGAGCTTCTTTAATGGGCCTGATAATGAGCCGGGGATTGCATGGCCTCCTCACAAGTATCCTTGAGGTTGTTCTCTGTTAACTGTGCATCACCTCTGTGTACAAGAGTCAGATATATCTGTAGGTTGGCTTTCTGGAGGGAAAACATTAATTACACGGAAAAGGTCACAGATTAGGCCGTTTTATAGGAGAGTAACGGCTAAAGCCAGTTATACTCCTATCGTCAAGTCAGAAATGGATGCATCAATGCAAGGGCTCTGCAGCAGGCCCAGTTTTTTTAAATGTCCATTGAAATATACGGATGCAAGCCTGTGATTGGTCAGAATGCCATGAAATCTAAACATGTTTGAATTTGCAACCCTTTAAGTCTCAACTTTCTAAAGCACCATAATGAGCTGTAGACGTCTGCATCTCCCCTCAGGTCATCAACGCCATAGAGCAGGACTATCGGCTGCCCCCTCCCATGGACTGTCCCAGTGCGTTGCATCAGCTGATGTTGGACTGCTGGCAGAAGGACCGCAACAACCGGCCCAAATACAGCCAGATAGTCAACAACCTCGACAAGATGATCCGCAACCCCAACACATTAAAGGCGATGACTCCTTTATCTTCAGGGTGAGCCAAAATCAGCCCGTTGATCCAGTTTGGATCGTGTTCTCCGGTGCTTTTGTCCTTTCTTTCCTCCAGTATGAACTCTCTGTGTGGTATTTGCACATGTGTTTAATCTGGTCTCTATAGACGTCCCACACGACACGCTTTTGTGCAGAAATGAATACCATCCTTAACCTCCAGCACCAAGGCTGTCCATTGTTAGCGCACAATCCAAGCTGCTTGCGACAGCGTCATCCGTGGCACGTATCACGTTTGCCAGAAAGAGGCTTTCTCGTTTCTCCTGGCGCCGAGCGGTTCTGTAAATTAAAGCCTTTTGGTTTGATACGTCCAATCCTTCCCACGAATTGCTTCAGGCGATTTCTGGGTTGGAGCAGTTTTCAAAACAAAACGTTTTCAAGCATTTCTGCTCTGGGTGTTAGCTTGCTCCCAAAGCCAGCGCTTGCTGATTTCCATTATCCCCCGTCTGTACTTTCATTTGTGGCAGAGCGCGGGACCGTGGGCCAGAGTTTCCACAGACCCAGAGTGGATACGCTGGCTCCCTGAAGACTATCACCTCATTTGGAAAATACCGTTTACGAGGAATCAGTTTGGAAAATATTTTTTCATGGATTAGGCTTGTGGGATTTTCAAAGTTCCTTCTGGCATTTTGAAAATGTAACATAATAATTCATGTTTGGATCACACGCAGGTGGTCCGGACTGGCTATGATGTTAGAGCTTCCATTAATATTCTACATGTCTCCTTCTTGTCTCCTCTTCAGTGTCCATCTCCCTCTCTTGGACCGCAGCATTCCAGACTTCTCCACCTTCAGCAGCGTGGACGAGTGGCTGGATGCCATCAAGATGGGCCAGTACAAAGAAAACTTTGCCAATTCAAACTTCTCGACATTTGATGTGGTGTCTCAGATGACCATGGAGTAAGTGCTAACGATGCCTTACATTTAACGTCTGATAACTATTCTAGGAAGTGTTTTCTGACTCTGGCTGAGTCCAAACCCTTAGCAGAATCAGGACGTTGTTAAAAACTCTGGATGTAATTTTCAGATCATAATGTTGAAGGTGGGAGGCTGAACAGTCGGACCAACAGTGTAAAGTGGGGTTTATCTTCTGGCGTGTTTTAACAGGCGTCTCCATGACCTCAGCTTAAGTCGGTTTGCTAAAAAAAATAATAAAAACCCACTTTTAGAGAAAAATAGAACAAAATCCATTCCTCTCCGTGAATCAGAGCCAGAGATCAGCACACGGATATTTTTAGCTTTAGTTCTTTGGACAAAATATTTGGCAAATGAAAATCCACACACATGGAAAGAAGTTGATTGTTTTATAGATTAAAAGTTTGCTGATGCTGTTTGGGTGCATTTTTAAGTCCGTCGGGTCATTTCGGGTTCGGGTTGAATTTCTGGGTCAGCAGGACTGACAGCAGCTGTGTCAGAGATCTGATCTGTGATCAGTCTCTGCTCCTCTTCAGGGACACTGAGGAGTTAACCGGGGGACAGTGAGAGCTCCAAATGAAAGAACAAAGAGACAAAAACATTGTGCTGCTGTGTGACCCTGCAGACGTTCTGGATAAACTTATACTGATGTTGCTAAATGATATATTGATTTTAAATTCAACTTAAAGGAACATTTGAAGGAACTTTGGTTTATTTTAAGTTACAGTATATCTGCTCCTCCACACAGACGATGGACATAAGGAGATAATAGAAGTCAAAATGTCCCAACAGGTCAGGTTATTGGAATTTTTTTAATGCAGTTAGCTGGTTAGTGAAGGAGCTCCATCAGCTAGGTATCATTAAATCCTAATTCATCCCACAGACACCTGCTGGTATTATTATTATCAGCAAATATAAAATAAACATCCAATATTTTAATTGGAAATGTGTTCTTTTTTAGTGTTTTCTGCATTAAACAGAGCTTGGCTCATGCTCCAACACAGTTCTCATATTCAGAGACCATTGGGTTGAAACAAGAAACAAACAAGGCATTTCATTTCTTATTTGTTGATGTTGATGTTATTTCATTGGAATTTTTTAGGTTTTAAAACTCACTTATTTCAGTTGTTAGTTGAAAAATATTTAAATAATTACGATTTAGCAAAAAGTTAAAATTCACTAGAATGTTAGTCTGGAAATGACATCTACTTCATCCAAAGTGCAGCTTCTCCTATTTTAGATGCTTTTGACAGCTTAAAGTTAAACTTCAGTTTATTTTATGACAAAATCCCAACTTTAAAATTTCAGAGAAAATCCTATTTAATATAATGAATGTACGACTTCATGGAAAAATGCCATAGATAATTATTAATAAAGTTGTGCTTTGACTTTATGTTAATTTATAGTAGCAAATTAGATTATGATTAACACTAAGTTTGTAAAAAAAAAAAAAAAACTTAAAAAAGGCAGCTTTATTTATATAGCACATTTCATACACGGAGGCTTTCCAGTAGCAAAAATCAACGTGACAGCACAATTAAAATACACAAATAAAATTAGACCAAATTAAATATGCAAATTCATTTAACATTTAAAAATCAGAAAAAGAGAGGGAGATACAGTGCAGAAGGTACAGCATAGGAAACATTCATTCAAAGTGGAAAACATTTTTTCAAGATTATGGGCCGTTTACATGTGGCACCCTTGTTCTAATTTGTGCCTCTACCTGGCCTTCCCAACCAAGATTTTCTAGACACACCCCTGCATACGATGGGCCTACAACCATTTATTTGGGAGAAGAGAAAAATAAAGAAAAGGGAAAAGTCCTGTGTCCAGATGAAAGTCAAAATACTATTTCCAAATTCAGTTATTATAAAAATAGCCCAAGGAGTTGAACAGCATTTAGCTGTTGAACCCGATTATTATTATTATTATTATTATTATTATAACTGAAGGTGTAAACAGAGTAAACTTGAGCATCTTTCCTTACAACATGCAACATATTTCATAATAAAACGTTTTTTCTGAAATCTAAATGTATTCATTCAAACAAGATATTATGGGTATCATACATCTGTACATCAGTGATGGCTTCATTTTTTAATGACTTTTAATCTCATTAGAGCAACTTCATTCTCACTCTGACACAAAACATCTCCTCTGTTTTCCTTACTTTTTAAATCCTAATTTAATCTGAAGGATCCTAATGGGCTTTTATGTAGTTAAGATGGCTGCCAACAAGCTTCAGTCACAGAAATCTATTGACTTTCAAACTTTGATCATTGAAACTATTCTGGCCTCTAAAGCGTCCCAACATGACGGAAGGCCTGTGGTCTTTGACTGTCAGTCCTGTTCATCTGGCGTCACTGTTGTCATTTTGCGTTGTGTTCCTGACTGAAACTCGTCCAGCTGTCTTCTCTGCAGACGCATCGATACAGATGAATATAGACAGGTTGATGGGTTGCTGTTTATAACCTGCGGTAACATTAGCTTGACGTCTGTTTCTGTGCTCCACAGTGACATCCTGAGGGTGGGTGTGACTTTAGCAGGCCATCAAAAGAAGATCCTGAACAGCGTCCAGATGATGCGGGCACAGATGAACCAGATCCAGTCGGTGGAGGTTTGACCCTCCAGAGAGGAGCAGAGGGGGAAAAACGGCTGTTCGAGCGCACGGATCTGGATGTGGAGGACGGAGTGGATGTTTGGCTTTTTCCCTTTTTTTGAGTGGCAGTGTGTCTGGTCTTCCCACCAGGCTTCCATCAAGCCCCCGTTCCCCTCTCCTGTTCCCTCTCTTCTCATCTCCCCCCTCACCCCGACTCTGCCGCTACGCTCGGAGATCAGCTGTGGCGAGCGGCGACAACACGAGTCGGGCGTGACGAAGAATCCAGGCGCGCCCACGGCCCGGCCCACCTTTAGATCCAGAACAACGGGAGGTTAGAAGTGACCAGCAACCCAATTTTCAATTTTCCACCGATTTTTCTTTGTTTTTCAGCATTTATTCTACTTTTTTTTTGTTTTGTTGGTTATGAGGATTTTGTAAAGATTTTTTAAAGAAGAGAGAAAAACTGCTAAGAAAAAAATGAGTTTATCTAAATTTATAGATGAATATAAGGTTGTACACTAGATGAACTGAGTAGGGAAGCTACCCTTTAAAAGGGCAACAAAAAACAGAAGAAGAAGGAAGAGTTGAGGAGGAAATCCTCCGCGAGTTGTGAATATTGTTTTTATTTTTCGGACCTTGTGTGGAAACAGAAGTCTCTGTGGCCTTCTGCAACACTCACTGGGGGAACTGGGAACTTGACGAGCGCGTCCAACTGGCTCCACTGGTATTATTCTAATATAAACAAAAAGAAAACAATGAATGGACAGCTTGTGGCGTAGACTGGTGTCAGATCCAATCAGACTGCAGCGAAATCACCTCTAAAGAAAAAAAATTTTACTTTTTTGTTTCTCACTGCAAGAAATTTTCTATATTGTCGACATTTTGTGATGAAGATTCCTTCCTACCATGCTTCCTCTCACTAAAGACTAGTACTTTTTATTTTACTTTCACGGTGAAATATTCACAGTCTGCCAAATAGAACTCTTTCCCTTCGCACTGTAGACATGATCCTGTACTGTACATATCAGATGCACTTGACCTGCCATAACATGACGACTCAGAGACGGTTGTTATATTGGATTTGGTGCAGGAGCAGAACTGACTACATGGAGGATTTATGAAGGTGTCACCTTTAGCTACGTTTTTTTTTTTAGCGTGTGAGGAAAAAGTTTGTGTAAAAAAATGTAAAAAACAAAACAAAAACAGCAAACAGACACCCCGCAGAGATGTCTACGTAATAAAAAACATGCTCAACAGTTTACATCCAACTCTACATGCGTTGAAAACAACTCATTATAGTATCCTCCCTCATATTTTTCATTTTCAGTCCGTCTGTGCGCACTTGCACATGTTGCATAGCGCAGGCATAAAGAAGCAGTTGCTCCCAAAGTGTCAGAACTGGTGTTTGATGGCCTGCTGAGTGAGTGGTTAGTTACACAAAGCTTTGATTTGCTGCAATTACTCAAATTCTGTTTGCTGATAGCTTGGATTTGAAACACGTGCATTATACACTCTTCCAGTTTTCCCTTTAAAAACACGTTTATGTTTAAGTTTCTGCACCACACACAGTTGTTTTACATTCACACGTACAGTAATCAACCTGCACTCAGATGTTTGTGTGTTTATGATAGACATGTTTGTTTGGGTGGTAATGAATTGTTATTCTCTGTTTTTCTTTCTGCACTGGTCTGATTTCCAGTGGCGCGCCCAGAAAATGTTTATGGGGGGGCCAGGTGAAAATTTTGGGGTGGCACACCAAATTATTCCTTCATTTTTTTTTTTTTTTTAAATTAAGAATCAAAATGCATCCAACACATTTATCTTGCCTACTGGTGGAGGTCGGAGGAACCGGGGGCACCAGTATTCGGTGGCCTCGCTTCCATCAGTGAGCCCCAGGGCAGCTGTGGCTACAATGTAGCTCATCACCTCTAGCGTGTGGATGTGTGTGCATGGGTGAATGACTGTTGTGTTGTAAGGCACCTTGGGGGGTTGTAGAACCCTAGAAGTCGCTATACAAATACAAGCCATTTGCCATTTATTTTATTTACATCAAATTGGAGAAACAAACATTTCAGGAAAAATACGTAATTTAAAAAAAAAAGTTGTTTCAATTATTTTTTCAAATTCATTTTTTCAGAATTTTAGGCAAGTTTAATTTGCCTTTTTTAATTGATGTCTTAACAAAATCATCCACAAAACTATTGAGATTTAGACTTTTTTGAAAATTGTGAGCCTCCACGAAATATTTAAATTCTGATTTATTTGCCCAATAATTATAAATGTATACAGTTTTGATTAAAGTAGATGAATTTATAGTTTGCTTGAACATGTATATGATTTATTAAAGGGGGAGGATGTCTTCACTGGGGGGGCAGTGGGGTGGCCATGGCCCCCCTAGCCACACCTTGGGGGCGCCACTGCTGATTTCAGCCAACTTTCTGGATCTTCCCTCATTGTTTTGATTTTATTTTTGAAAGTAAAATGAAGTTGGTGCTCAGAATCATGTAGATAACCACGTTGTTACAGGTTCTTGTTTCAATCTGTGTGCATTCTCTTGTGAGCGCCTCTGTCTCATGAGTACAGAGCTGTCAGTTTGTGTCGTTTCCAGTAACCTGTTGTAAGCCACGTAGGGGGAAACATGGAGTCCGTGACTGTCTAGTTATTCTCCAGAGACAGTGAGTCAGACGAGGTTTTATGCACACAGCCGATAAATGATAATCAGCAATGCTCGGCTCCGCGCTGAGACCTGACAGTCAGACATGGACGTCCAGCTGTGAGCCATCGGTCAGATGTGTCTGGTCGCAGCGGGGCGGCTGCACCCAGATCACAGCCGCTGGGTCCAGGCACCGATGTCATCTCGGTCCTCCTGATAACACACATTCCTGTCGACCACCTGTCAGAGGCTTCCTCTGATCTCCTCATAGTCGGCTTTCACCAGTTGTCCGGTTTCGTCTCGGCGCGTTTAAAAGCATCAACAGCAGGACAGCGGTGTCGTGTCTTCTCCCGACGCTCATGCCAACGAGATTCCTCCAGACGAGATAATGCTTCCATGTTTGCTTAAACCAAATTCCCAGATGCTGGCCTGAGTTCGTATTCTTTCATTGCCGACAATTTTAGCACCAAAGCGTCTCTCTGTTCTCAAGCCCAGCTGTCAATACGCTAAATCTTTATTTTCTCTGCAATTACCTGCTGGATTATTTTCATCATCAGAGTGACACTTCCCTGCAAACACCTCCGTTTTTAATCCGTCTGCGGTGGAAAATCATGAGCCGTTCAGCCAAATTAGGCCTCAAACAGGAAACGATGCTGTGACCTTAATGCCACCAGTGTTTTGTGTTTTTGCTGACCTTTACCTCATCTTGCCCTTCCATTACTCAGCTGCTAACGGCTCATCACTTTTTTTTAAGGCAGCATGTCTTCCTGTGGAACAGGAAAATACTTTGCTGTCAAGAAAAGCACTTAATGTGTGAGGAATTAATCTCAAGTATGCACAAGGCTGGCGAGGTGTTTCTTTGCTTCGGGGCCATTACGGCTCATTCGGATGCGTGTCCGTGGATGCTGCCAAGACTTTGAGTTATTAATCAAGCAATTATCCTTGACATTTACTTTGAGGAATTACCTTAAACAGGGTGCGCTGACATTGGTGAGAGCTGAGCATGGCTGAAATTTATCTTATTTTCTGCTGCAAAGCAAATACGTTTGGTCATTTGTTTCATTTTCCATGAGCTCTAATGGAGTATTAAATGCAACTAGCGCAATAGTTTAGAAGGTTATTTTTAGCATGGGATGATTCACAGAAGAGAGCTACTGTTGCAGGTGTGAGGAATGACAAGTGGACTCTTTATTATTCATTTAAGCTAAAAATGCATTCATTATTCTTGGACTCCCGCTTGAGAAAGACTCAAGATTTCATTCTAAGGTATCATTATTATTGTTCCATACAGTCGGACGTATCTGAAGAGGTTCTGGTCTGATGGGAGGTAAATAATTTGTAAATATAATTTGAGGATGCTAATGTGCTTTGTTTCATTTACTCTCCGATTCCCATTAAAGCAGATTTTCCTGCTGCAAACCTTTCCCATTATTTCAAATTTAAGGTGTAAAAATTGCAAAAGCATCTAGCTGCAGATGCAGTCCCCTGCAATAAAAAAATGCTTTTTAACACTTTTTGTGATGCCATTGGTGGTTTTACACATTTGCCAACTGCATTTTTTAGCAACACAACACGTTACTTTCTCCTGTTACGTCTGTGTTACGTCTGCTCGGCCCTCCCCCCTCACAGTGTGCCAATTTCTGAAAGGACAGAAGGAAACCGTTAAGCCTCGGTGCTACAGTTACATGATAGTATGCATACATACGAGCTGTGCCAGGCGGTACCCACTGGGCTGCATCTGAACACCACCGAACTACATCAGGGTCAGAGCAAGACGTCTGTCTCCTGTTGCAGTGGGGAGAAAATGGCTCCTGTTGAACAGCTGCAGCAGGAAGCGCCAGGGCGCCCTCTACTGACACCACGCAGGCTGGAGTCAGATGTTTTAGTCTGAATGCAGCAGCAGGCAGACCTCCAGTGTTTTGGAGACTTCAGCAAGCTGCTGATGGACAAATACTGGCTGCTGCTGCTAAGAGCAAGTGTTTTCCCCTCAGTTGGGTAAACATTCATACCACTACAGCGTCCTGTTCTCTTGAGTGACTGTGTGTTTCCCCTCTGTTGCCCCCACCCACCCGACCCCTCCACCTCCGCCGCTCTCGGTCGGGACGGTCAGGGCGTCCGAGTCCCTCTGCTCTGCTAAAGCCCACATGACGGACCAGTGCCGGTTCAGACCACTGTGACGGATGTGGGCGATCCTGTATTTCTGTATAAATGTATATTGACTGTAACCCTGTGAATGATGTAACAATTTCATTATTTGTAATATTGTCATTGTTTTATTTTCTAAAAATGGAAAGCCCAACTTGACTCTCCTCAATAAAAAAAAGCAGATCTGTTATAAAAACAACAACTATGATGTGTAATTATTATTATTATTATTATTATTAAATAATGATAATAAAAGGCTAATTTTTGCACAATTTTTAATCAAACAATTATATATATCTATACCTATATATCTATGCATATAGAAATATATCTATCTATAGATCTATATCTATAGATAGATATAGATCTATATAGATATATATTTGGCACTTTAATTTGACATTAAACATGCAACAATCTCAACATTTTTTTAACACGGCATCAACCAACTTACTTTAATACTTCAATTTAAATTTGCTATTTGTTTTCCTGACCATTTAAAGTTAAATATTCCATAACATGTATTTATTTTAATATATTTTATATTTTTGAGGAGAACAAAATCAAAGCTGACTCTCCTCGATGAACAGAGGACCAGAGGTCGTCACGCTGAAGCGTTTCACGTCTGCAGCACAACATCGTGGTTAAAGCTGCTGCTGAGGTTAAATTATTATGATCTCCAGCTTGATTTCTCTAGTCATTCCAAATGAAATAAACATCTAACATAAATGTTTAAGGTGGATTTTTTTAGCTTAATAAAACCAGTCATGACAGAGCAGCCATTTATTATGTTTAATATGTCGTTTCATTCCAAAGTGCTTTGATTTACTACAAATCATAAATAATCTGCTTTATTTATAATGAGTCAATAAGGTGATGATGAATAAAAAACAACACTGATAACGAGGGTTTATTTAAAGCATTTTCATGTTTTAATAACATTTTAAAGAAAACAAGAAAATATATACAGAAAAAAAAATTTGCACCAACGATTTTCAAAATGAGGACAATGATTTATAATAATTAGTGATCACATACAACAGGATCAAATATGCAAATGATAAAATTATCAATAAAAAGTTATTTGCATCAATTTGTTTCCCAATTAATATATAAAGATAGAGTTCTGCAAAAATGATTAGTAATATATAAAAATATATAAAAATACAAAATGCAAGTTCAAACTTCAAAGCAAAATAAAAATAATATATTAGAAAACAGGTAAAACTATTTAAAAAACAATATTTATACAGATACTGATAGAAGTACATCGAAGTGAAGATGATGCAAACATGAAACAGTGACTAAAACACCCACGTCCACCATGACAGGTTATTCTAACGATGAGTTTTTAATATGCATCACTTGGTTCTATGCATCTAACTTAATAGATACTTAATATGCATCTAACTTAATAGATACTTAATATGCATCTAACTTAATAGATACTTAACGTTTTAAAATGCATCTAACTTAATAGATACTTAATATGCATCTAACTTAATAGATACTTCATATGCATCTAACTTAATAGATACTTCATATGCATCTAACTTAATAGATACTTAATATGCATCTAACTTAATAGATACTTCATATGCATCTAACTTAATAGATACTTCATATGCATCTAACTTAATAGATACTTCATATGCATCTAACTTAATAGATACTTAATATGCATCTAACTTAATAGATACTTCATATGCATCTAACTTAATAGATACTTCATATGCATCTAACTTAATAGATACTTCATATGCATCTAACTTAATAGATACTTAATATGCATCTAACTTAATAGATACTTCATATGCATCTAACTTAATAGATACTTCATATGCATCTAACTTAATAGATACTTCATATGCATCTAACTTAATAGATACTTAATATGCATCTAACTTAATAGATACTTCATATGCATCTAACTTAATAGATACTTCATATGCATCTAACTTAATAGATACTTCATATGCATCTAACTTAATAGATACTTAATATGCATCTAACTTAATAGATACTTCATATGCATCTAACTTAATAGATACTTCATATGCATCTAACTTAATAGATACTTCATATGCATCTAACTTAATAGATACTTAATATGCATCTAACTTAATAGATACTTCATATGCATCTAACTTAATAGATACTTCATATGCATCTAACTTAATAGATACTTAACGTTTTAATATGCATCTAACTTGATAGATATTTAACGTTTTAATATGCATCTAACTTAATAGATACTTCATATGCATCTAACTGATGCAGTTATAAGAAACACACAGAATTTTAATGTTTTTATATTTAGACTCGCCTCTGTAGTGATTAAACTATAGTGACGGTGCTAAAGCACCACTGGGTTTTAACGTGTTCTGTAGCAAAAACCAGCAGTGAAGGATTTCAGGGCTTATGAGGAACACGGGACAGCAGGGAGTCGGAGCTGGAAGCCGGAATGTTTTCTGTGCATCCGATGGGGGTTGGCTGCAAGTCCAGCTACGGAAATTCCTTTTAAATTTTAAACCAATAAATAAAAATAATATTTAAAATTTTGAATATTATTTACCATAAGTCATTTTTTGATAATTATTCAAAGCAAAGTCTAATTATTTTAGTGTAATTTTATTTTTTTTAAGGAATTTTTGAAGATAATTACTTTAAAAAATAGTATATGAATTTAATTTGTCTCTTTTTTATTAATGCTGGCTGTCATTGATGAGCAGATTACTGTTTGCTTTATGGGAATTAAAATGTTTTGCATTAAAGTCTAATAAAAAAGTGTTTTGTGTCTTTTTTACAACACTGATGTAAAAGTCTGGCGTTTCTTGGCTTCGTTCTTAAATAAAAACACAAAATAAAATCTAAGTTTAAAGCTGAAAGTCTAAAACAGGATTAAACATTGAAGAAGATGTGGCTCAAAAGTCAGTAATGGCTCTCATTTCATAAATGTCATGTTGCATATTCATCAGAAAGACTTACCCAAAGACATCTGCAGACCCAGAAGTCACTTCGGAGGTTGCCCTCACCTCTCCCAGCGTTTCCTCGGAGCCAGACTCCTGCACATTGTTCTGTGGTTTTATGTCAGAAGCCATTTGACTGAGAGTCGCTGCACGGCTCAGTTTCTTGAGTGTAGGTCAGACTCCCCTCGCCCTGCTCGGAGATTCTGAAACCTCATTAGCAGCCGGCGCGTGAAAGGCTAGAGACCCCGGCCTGACCCGCTGGAGAACGGCGCGTGTTAAGAGGTTTACCCTGTGAGCGGGAGAGGGGGAGGTTCAAGAGTTCAGTGGAAATGGGGGGGACCCCAGTGGTTTACTATAAACTGCTACCTTTCGCCCACCCATAAGTCCCCCCCTCCCCACCTTCCTACACCTGGACTAACCAGGGCCAGCCACATCAGAACAAACCGCTAAAAGCTTTTAATCTGAGCTCCGGGGATAATAGCAAACAAGTCAGTGGGGAAAAGAGGGTCTGAGCCAGATTAGTGTTATCTGACTGATGTAGGTGGTGTTTTATTATCCAGCTACCAGACGGAACACTAAAATATCTGAAGTTATATGAACAGAGTGTTTGACTCGATCAGCAGGACCTATAGACCTCGATCACGGGTCATCACCGTGCGTCTGTGAGGAAAAAAGATGAACACGTCAACGTTAGAAGTTAGATCATCAGTTTACAAGATGAAGCTGATCTGGTTGGACTGATTTAACGATGCAAATTCTGAAGCATCCATCTATACGTTAGTCACAGTTTAAGTGGTCGTCCAGGGTCAGAATCTGAGCGGTGGCATCAAAACATGCTCAAAAACGTGTCTCCTACTTTAAATCACAATAACATTCAGCTTGACCTTTGACCTTTAAGTAAACGATCACCACTTTGTGGCTTCATCCAAATCATTTTGCGCATGCATTTTAATATTGTGCACATTTTAAATTTGGTGCATTCACAGAAACTTGTAAATTCCAGTGAGCTAGAAAATAATCTGAATTTAAAAAAACTTCCAGGCGTCGCTGAAAACGTACAAGAGTTGGATCCTAGAACGATCACGAGACTAAATCCCGCCGGTCGTGGCCGCCATCGCTGCAGAGGCGGGAAACCTGTGGAAAACATGTGTGATCACTTTGCAGATCAAAGGCTTTTCATTGGCTGAGCTTTTTCTCTGAGACTTTGGAAAGGCTCCGCCGTAGACTCGGCACTAATCTGTTTAATAAAGTTTTTATTTTCTTACTGAACATTTCTAGGAGCACAGCAGACTTACACATTGGTTTAATTGCTTCTGAGAGGACTAAAAAAAGATGGCCGACTTTTAGTTAAACATATGATGCAGAAATTATTTTCAGATTCTCAGACTGAAAAAATTTACAATTACTGTTTACTTAAAAAACACAAACAATGAATTATTATTCACTGGATCACTGGTCAAACATAAGTTGCAACATTATGAAAACCTTGTTCTGAGCTGCATTTATTTTGTAAGTTTATTGTTAAAAAATCTAAGAAGATTGCTGAAATCATCACAAAGCAAGAAAACTCTGTGCAATTAGATTAGACCTGCAGAGTCAACCTGCCAAAAATAATAAAACATTTTACTTTATTTTGCAGTTTTATAAATTCAAACGAAGGTTGAAGGAGCAGAAAATAAAATCACTCATTTGAATTTTGTGCAAATATTTTGCAAACAGTTCAGATACTGCCTCTCCCTTCCAAAATATGAATGAATAAATGTAAAAACGAGTGATGTTAACACAAATTAATATTTTTTGTTGTAATTGTTTTCAAACACAAAGAAAATTACCTGAATGAAAAACAAAAAATGATGAGATGCTTGAATAAAAGCACAAAATATTACGGGACGTTACTACCCTGATGACAGCATTCTTAAATATTTTGAACCATAATATTTAATATAATATATTATCTTTATTGATCCAAATTCATTTTAAAAAATGCCAAAAATAAGATTTTTTTGCTGTTAAAAGTAAAATAATTAAAATGTCTTTGTTTCATGCAACGACATATTTTCATGTTATTGATTGTTTTTATTCTTTTTTTTAATCTTTTTATTTAGCATCACCACTAAAACACATTAAGATCTATGGCTATTCAACACAAACACGTGTGTCCAAATAAAAGATGTCAGAGTCCAACAAAAACAACAAACGATGCACGGTTGCACCACTTTGTACCAAAGTATCGTTAACTGCAGCAAATGAACCAAAATGCATCAAACCGGTCATTTTTGCAGCAGGAGGTTATTGGAAACCTTCCTTAATAGTGGAGGTGAAATGAAAACGGTATGTGGCCTTCAAGGACATTAAAGCTAAAGCGAGGCAGAGAGGAAGAGTTCACAGCTCCGCGTGGAAAGACCTCCAAATGGGTCAGAACTGTCACGAGTCATTTCCATCACGCACCGTTCTCAACACATGATGGGGAGAGGAATCAGAATGAAACTAGACACAGTCCTTCCTCCGAGCGCAGTGGCCACGGATCCGTTTTCCACACAACTCTCATTAATTGGAGAGAAGCACCGAAGTAGGAACCCGCCCGGTGAGTCAGAATTGAACAGAGTTAGGAGGCGGTGGCTAATGCAACACATGCTGCTGCTTTATACCCTGAACTGATACATGAGGGCATCCAAGCATCAGGAACATCTGGGTTTAGGCTGCAGAGAATTACACACATCTTATTCCATCCAATAATAAAACGCATCACTAGAAGTTTATTTGGGCTTTTTTATGGAGAGCGGTTGCAAATTTAAATCTTTTGCATTCATTCTTTTCTGAAATGGAACCAAAGTTAAGGTTAAAATGATCAACTGAAGTTTCATCCTCTCCAAGGCCCCAATAAAAATATTAGATTATATTTTAATTGTTAATGCATTTTTTATTTATTTATTTGTTTTTATCTTCTTCCAATTACCTTTTGAGTGATGGTGCTGCTGTGACAAGTGAATTTCCCCACTGAGGGATCAATAAAGTCTATTCTATTCAATTCTTACAAGTTCTGCATCTAAACGAGGAGCACGGGAACAAAATGTAGTAAAACAATTTTTGTCTTTTAACGTTTTTTCTTTTTGCTGCAGAGTAAAAAACGTCAAAACGCAGATTTATTGTTTGCATCTGAACGCAGAGAGACATGTGAACTCTCCATGACTGCTTTTAGACTCCCTCAACTTCCTCTGTTCCTAATTCTCTTCCACTTCAGTTACACAACTCACAGATGCCTCCTCACGTCTCCCTGCCTCACAAAACTGCTCCCTGCTTTTTTTAGGGTATGTTGTGCGTTGACCACCGGTGCCGGGAGGGTGCAAGGCTTCTTTTTTCTTGTAAACAGAATAAAACAGAACAGAACTGGCTTTAATAGAATGGAAATAACCTTTATTGGTGCACAGTGGTTAAATTCAGGAGTACCAGCAACAAGCTGAAGGCAAACGTAAGCATAATCATTCACATAAAAAAAAATATATATATATTTTAAACTTATACTTATAAAAACTTATAAGAATATTAAGAATACCTGAGACCAGATTTACAACATTTTTGTAATTTAAAGTAATATGAACTAATGAACTTTTCCAATTATTATCTAGATAAATGTTAATACATTCAGAAAAGCAAATAACAACGGTCCTTTAAAATAATCTGTGGAATAAAATGATCTGGGTAATCTTGATCTTGTTGCAGGAATAGAGCTTAGTCGCCATCTAGTGGCCGATTATAGAACAACATTTCTCCCTTGGGTTCACAATGAGGAAATCTCTGCATGAATCATAGAATATCAATTCACTCCTAACAAAAATCTATCACTTTAATCCTCCTGTAGTGTCCAGCCATGGGTGGGAGAGACGGTGCAGCTTGTTATTAGAGCACAGTTCAATAAGCTGGCAGCTGTGATTGCATCTGTGCACAAGGTGTGATTGATTTGAGCATCAGTAGAAACACCCTTGATGGTTGTGTTGTGCAGCTGCATTTCTAATGAAAAAATAAAAACTACATGTTTTTGTTTTGGGTACTTCAGTGGTCAAAAATAGGTGCAGAAGAAAAAAGTTTCATGGAGGCATTTTTCTCTTTTTTGTAATTTTCAGGTTTAATTAAGGAACAACAGCAAATATTTAAGATACAAACTGATGCCTTTAATATTCCTTCATGCTCAAAGAGCAACGTGTGACACGGTGGGAGGCACACTCGAGTTTCAGGATCAGAATCAGATCTATTTGCCAAATGTTTAACACACAGAAGGAATTTAGTCCTGGCTGATGGTAACTCAAGAAAAAACAAGTACATCTATAGATTCATTCATTATCACGATTGGTTTGATTTAGCAGATTTTATAGATTGATTTAATGTTTCTAGGATGAAGACAATGGTCTCCAGAGACAATGTTAAAGGGGTCATCACCTATAATACCGGGGTTATTGTGTTTGGTCGGGCATAAAGTTGTTATACACTCCTGATAAAACTATTTATTCAATGTGTGGAGGTGGAAAAGTTTGTTTTCGTTGTTTTGCCTGATATTAGGAATGTAAACATGGCCACTTTTGCCCGAGAGAGATTTAATGTTACGACAGTGATGTTACGCAGCAAGCCTCTAGAGGGCGACAGAGACCATATAACTGCAATGTTGCGGAATGCTGCTTTAAACATGGTCAAATTTAGGTTTACATTAACATGTTTTTGTTTATGTCAGAAGGGCACTACAGGGAATCGAACCCTGTCTCGTTCTAGACAAAGCCGTACCAAACAGTGCCTTTAATTGTTTGTGTTGACAAGGAAACACAAAACCTGCACCAGAAATTCAGAAATGATCTCAAAATGCAGGACAAAAAGCTTTTAGGCTTGATGCAAGATGAGTTCATTTTGTGAGGTTTTAAATTTTCTCTATTTGAAATTACTCTGCAGTGTTTTTAGTTCAAAAATGTTTTTGTTTTTAATTAATTTATATTTTTAATATATTTCTAATGAAGAAAGTATGAAAAAAAAATATAAAAAAATTATATTCTAAATATTTACACCAAACTATCAGCGACACATGGACATGAAAGACCAATTTGCCAAGCCCCGCCCCCCTTAGTTACTGTTGCTAAGTCCGACAAACACGTGTGTCAAACACCGACCAGCTTGGCAGATTGCCGCAATGGAAAGAAGTAGACAGATGCATGTCAGCGACATTTTTGTGGAGCAATTCCTCCGCAATATCATCCAGATCGAGGCAAAAAGGGTTACAGTATGCAGTGGAGGGATCTATTCAAAATATCAAAACGCGTAACCAAGGAGACACGACTACTATTGAGGCTAATGCTTACCGCTCACAAGCTAAATCTGAGAAACCCAATGACCTGTACCTCAAAAGCACAGCCTTGTGGACCAGTCATGCTCTTGCACTGCTTTGTGGAGCTCAGAGACCCAACACACAGCAGCTAATGTAGCTAGCGTTAGCTAACATGTTAGCTAATGTCTAACGCTAAAGGGGATTGTTAAACTTAACTTAGAGAGTAGGTTAGCATTCTGGCAATGTATCCATGGTAATCATAACGTTGGCCCAATTTGTTTTCTTGCCTTCAGATAGTAGACATTGACGACACGGTAGCTAGTTAGCTGTTGCCTTACCTCTGAGCAGACGTATTTATGCTTCGTGATGTTATAAACACTTAACTGGGAGTGGGGCCGTCCGCAATGTTTAATCAGGCACCGCTCACGTTGTGTTTTTTGGCTTTGCAAATGTCAGAAAGGCACTACAGCTCTCGCCAATGTGCCCCAACTCCAGGCCTGGCTCCAGAGAGGGGCTCTGGTGACCCGCGTCCGGGCGAGGGAACGCTGTTTCCATTTATGAAATTCATCATAAGGGGTCTTTTAGCTGCACTTAGTCTGATCCCTCACCTAGGACCTGTTTGTCATGGGTTACCCTACCAGAGGCTTAAAGCCTCGGACAACTTAGCTCCTAGGATCATTGGGACACTCAAACCCCTCCACCACGATAAGGTGGCAGCCTACGGAGGGGGTTTTATTAATTTTTTTTTTTTTTATTGTTTTTAAATTATACTTTTGTTTTATTGTAATATATTGAAATGATGTGTCCTAATGTGTGAACCATTTGGGTAGTCTTTGATGTTGTAAATATGCTGTAGGAAATATTTGGACCTTTACTTTGACCTTTTTCTTAGTTTTTAGAGGTTCTGTTAACTTTTTATTCACTTACCCTGGATTTCCCTAACAACAGTTCCAGGTAACTAGCGCTCACTGGGTCAGAGTCTGGGGATACTTGACCAGAGACTCTTCAATATGAGGCCTTATCTCTAAAATAAGGCTTTGGGAGAAAGTGGCAGCTGTTTTTCTTAGATTGATTATTCAATTCAGTTTGTTTTTACAGCAATACTTCATAAGACAAGCCATCTAAGGCATTTTACAATGCAAAAATTCCAATTGAACCTATGTATTAAACAGTGCCTTGAGTTCTGTTAATTTCTTCTATTACTTAATCATTTTCTAGCGAACAAAACCCAACAGATGGAGTCACTGAGTTGTTGTGTGAGTGACTTTACAGCAATCCTCATACTGAGCAAGCATGTAGCGACATTTTTCTTCTAAACTGTGTCACTGATGTCCCGTTTTTTTCCTTGTGTGTGAGTTTGGGTTTGGGTGTCTTGTCTATTTCTTAAAAAGAGTCTTTGGGGGAGGCAGATTAGTTCTTCACTCCCTCTTTTATCTTCTAGATGGTTGCTGGTGTCTGTCTTTAGCTTTCACTGGACGAGAGGCGTCAGATTATTTGTTTTTATATTGCCGTAGACATCCAGGGGTTACAGATTTTTTAAAACGCCTCCACATAGAAACTTTTTTCTGTTTTTGTGGGTCTGATTGTGGAGCGTCGTCGTTCTCTGCTACAGAGTCATTTTCAGCATGAAAACTTGTGTTTTCTTCTGCAGCTTCTAAGTTTTGCTCACAGCTTTCAGCTGCTGGACAAACTTCTGTTTTTGTTTGCTGATCCTGGTTAAAATCTAGATTAACTGCATCAAATCTGGAGAGTTGTTTCTGAACTTGATTCCTTAGGGTTCTCAACTCTTCCTCATGCTGCTTTTTAGTTCTGATCCGAGCCAATTCAAGTTTAATGATGACTTTACGGAGGTTTGATTCTTTTTCCTCCATCTGGTTTAGTTTGGTCATTAGGTTGTCATGACCAGCGCTGACGGCGTCCCTGTTTTGGGCGAGCTCCGTCTCTAAACTAAGTCTAATCTGCTGCTCGTCTCTAATTTGGGTTTCCAGGGTTTCACACAGACTTGACTTTTCCTGCAGCTGCTGGTGAAGCTGGACTCTGAGCTTCTGTTCCTCGGTGAAACGTGTTTCCAGGGTTTCAGAAACAGCCGTTTTATCTCGGAGCTGCTGTTTAAAGCTCTCCTGCTGCTCAAGGAACGTCTGGTGAGAAGCAGCATTCTCAGAGATCACGTTTCCCATGACCACTCTGAGTTCAGAGTTGCTCTGAGTCAAATCTGTGATTTTCTGTTTAAGAATTGAATTTTCACAGATTATCACCCTGTTTGATTGCAGCTCAGCCTCATAGCTAACTCTGAGCTGTTTCTCCTTGTTCAGACTGTTGGTCAGCTCTTCGCAGGCTGATGTTTTTTCTAGGAGCTGTTGTTTAAAGTTCTCCAGCTCCTCAAACATCTTCTGGTCTGATTTAGTGTCTAAAGTCTGAACACTTTCCAGATTCTGACTGAGCTCTGAGTTCCTCCTTTTAAGATCGTTTATTTCTTTCTTCAGATTTCCGCTCATTAAACTCATCTGGTCTTTAGTTTTTTTGATCTCTTCTTCACGGATCAGGCGGAGCTCGTTTTCTTTCTTCAGACTTTTCTCTAAATTCTCACAAGTTAATTTCTTCTCCTTGAGCTGACATTTAAAGTTACTTTGCTGCTCCAGAAGTTTTCTCTCTGAATTCTTCAGGTCAGCCTTAACGTTCTCCAGCGTCTCAGACAGGTCACCGTTCCTTTTCTTTAAATCCTTAATTTCCTTCTTAAAGGTCTCGTTAACGGTGACCTTATGCTGGACGTTCTTCTGGTCCTGGACGTGATCAAGTCTGAACTGACGTTCTTGATCGAAATCTTTTTGCAGATTCTCGATAAAAACGTTCTTTTCTACAAGCTGCTGTTTCAAATTCTCCAGCTTGTCACTTAGCATCTTTTCTACCTTAATTTTCTCATCTTTTTCTTTACTAAACATCGCTTCTAGGTCTGAAATTCTTGCCTCCTGCTCTTCAAAGTTCTCTGATTTAGTGTCTAAAGTCTGAACACTTTCCAGATTCTGACTGAGCTCTGAGTTCCTCCTTTTAAGATCGTTTATTTCTTTCTTCAGATTTCCACTCATTAAACTCATCTGATCTTTAGTTTTTTTGATCTCTTCTTCACGGATCAGGCGGAGCTCGTTTTCTTTCTTCAGACTTTTCTCTAAATTCTCACAAGTTAATTTCTTCTCCTTGAGCTGACATTTAAAGTTATTTTGCTGCTCCAGATGTTTTCTCTCTGAATTCTTCAGGTCAGCCTTAACGTTCTCCAGCGTCTCAGACAGGTCACCGTTCCTTTTCTTTAAATCCTTAATTTCCTTCTTAAAGGTCTCGTTAACGGTGACCTTATGCTGGACGTTCTTCTGGTCCTGGAGGTGTTCGAGTCTGAACTGACGTTCTTGATCAAAATCTTTTTGCAGACTCTCGATAAAAACGTTCTTTTCTACAAGCTGCTGTTTCAAATTCTCCAACTTGTCACTAAGCTTCTTCTCTACCTTCATTTTCTCATCTTTTTCTTTACTAAACATCGCTTCTAGGTCTGAAATTCTTACCTCCAGCTCTTCAAAGTTCTCGATCAGAACGTCCCTCGGGACTCCAGAAAAACGAGATTCATCTGTCTCACCTTTTAGCTCAGAGCAGATTTCATGTAAATCATCTTTCACATTTTTCTGCTCCTGTAATTTTTTTTCTAGAGTCACCAGCGTATGTTGCTGGTGAACCAAGCCAGTCTCCAAATCCTTAATTTGCTCATTGTAGGACTCACAACGGGTCTCTGCAGCAATCCTTTTCTCCTTCTCCTGGTTGAAACAGGTGCTTTTGTTCTGCAGCTTTTGTTTTAAATGATCCACCTGTTTCAAAAGTTCATTAATTTTCTCGCTTTGAAAATCAGGCGTTTCCTGCTGAACCGTCTCAGATCCTGGAAACTCCGTCTCTGCAGATAAATCAGTCTCACATTGAAGAGACTCCGTCTCAGCACAGACGGGGGAGCTTTCTTCTGTTTTTGAAAACATCTGAGGCTCCACGTCTTCTGTTGGAGACGTTAGTTCAGAGTTTTCATCCTCGCTGTCAGAACCAAAGTCGATCACTAAATTGTAATCAATTTCCACTGGATGGAGGCACAAATCGTACCATGAGATTTCTGATTTGTTCATCATTTCAGCGAAGCTAAGGGTCTGTTTGATCGTAGATGGGGGTCCATGAACAACGGGGGAGCTTTCTTCTGTTTTTGAAAACATCTGAGGCTCCACGTCTTCTGTTGGAGACGTTAGTTCAGAGTTTTCATCCTCGCTGTCAGAATCAAAGTTGATCACTAAATTGTAATCAACTTCCACTGGTTCGAGGCACTTATCGTACCACGAGAGCTCTGATTGGCTCATCATTTGAGAAAAGGAAAGGGTCTCTTCCATCGTAGATGGGGGTCCATGAAGAACGGGGGAGCTTTCTTCTGTTTCTGAAAACATCTGAGGCTCCACGTCTTCTGTTGAAGACATTATTTCAGAGTTTTCATCCTCGCTGTCAGAATCAAAGTTGATCACTAAATTGTAATCAACTTCGATTGGTTCGAGGCACAAATCGTACCATGAGAGCTCTGATTTGTTCATCATTTGAGCGTAGCTAAGGGTTCCTTCCATGTTAGATGAGGGTCCAAGAACAACGATGTGTACTCAACAAGAGCTCTGACACAACTGATGAAAGTACAGCCTCTGAGCCTATGTGTGGACCTTCAACATTGTGATGGTGGCACCGTTTTTGTCATGATGTCATTAGCGATGATGTCATCCTAGTTCTAGAATTGTCTATTTATTCATATTCATTCTTTTCTTTCTTTCTTTCTTTCTTTCTTTCTTTCTTTCTTTCTTTCTTTCTTTCTTTCTTTTATTTATTTATTTATTTATTTATATTCATTCTTTTGTTTATTCATTTACTTATAAATCTTTTCATGAACAAACTCAGCTCTCTTAGGACAAATGTTTGCATGAAAACACAAAGGTTTTTGGACTGACTTCATTTAAAGAAGACACAATTAAGGAGGGTTTAGTGGAACATGTAATAATTGTGATAAAGTTAAATATTCAGTTTTAACCCTTTATAGGGCACTCATTGAAGTAGTTTAAAATTTTAAATTTCAACCCCAGGGTGTTATGGTTTATTAAAAAAAAGTATTTTTCTGTTGTTATAATTTTCAAAAATATTTATTTTCATGGAGAAAATCAGAGGACGTTGGCCCTGTTCTGGTAAAAGAAATCCCAAAATAAAAAACATCAACAAGTTAAAACAAACATTATTTTTTAATAATATAGATAATTATAAGACACTTTAGAATAATTTAGCTAATTTTAGAACATTATATCACTGTAGAATAATACAGAATATATCATAATTATTACAATACCGAATACTTTTATAAAAACAAATTATTGTAGAATATTTTTGGAAGTTATTGAACATTAAATTCCATTTCTGATTGAATATAGATTATTAGAATATTTTAGAATATTATGTATTTGAGGATCTGCCTCAGTGTCATCTTCCTCCTCTTCATCATCATCACTGATGGTGAGACTCGCTGGCACAATAACTGTCCCCCTCTGTTTTTTATAGAAATCAGTATCATAATTAAGGGGCCGTATTTATGTATTCTTCCGTATACATTAATACGGCCCAAACCACAGCGTGCACCCCCACAAATGACTTGTTGAGTTTTCATCCTCGCTATCAGAACCAAAGTTGATCACTAAATTGTAATCAATTTCCACTGGTTTAAAATTCACCCAGTGGGCTGCATTTGGACTCCCACAGGCCGGGTTTGGCTCGCGGGCCGTAGGTTTGACAATAGTCCTTGACTAACACAGACTGAAGGATCATTTATTTCAGGTTTTTCATTACAGCTGATGAATTCTTATTAACTTCATGTGAACTAAAGCAGCTGACTCCAGAGTCAGGAAACAGTTTGAGTAGAAAGATATGACGACCCTGTGGAGGAAGTCAGGGACGACACGTGAGTAGGTCTGATCACATCTTTTAATCACTCCAACTGATCAGTAATACAGAACAACACGCAAGATATATACATACAACTCACACATCACATCCTGTTCGCATTCCTCTGTTTTGGGTGTGAGTGGAGCCTCCTGGTGGCCTGCCCATACTCCCAGAGTACCCCCCACAGGGCCTCCTGAGGGACGCGGTTGAACGCCTTCTCCAAATCCACAAAACACATGTAGATTGGTTGGGCGAACTCCCACGCACCCTCCAGGACCCCCCCAAGGGTATAGAGCTGGTCCAGTGTTCCACGACCAGGACGAAAACCACATTGCTCCTCCTGAATCCGAGGTTCGACTATCCGAATAATAATAATAATAATAATAATAATAATAATAATAATAATAATAATGGGTTGATTTGATTTAGCATCACTAGAGACAGAAATGAAGGCAAAAACACTTGAAGGATTTCTGATCACTCATTTGATTGTAGTTCTAGTTGTGTTTGGAGCACATAAAAAAGTTTACATGGTCTTGTAGCCAAGGTTCTGAGCTTTCTTTAGAGGTGCAGCTTGACTATATTGATATTTAGGGCATGGATTTTGCTGCTAAACTTCAACATCCTCCAATTGGGCCTCGGGCTTAAAGGGTTAAATGCGTTAATTTTTTTAAACGCATTATTTTTTTCTAATTAATTAATCATAATTAACGTATTAAATTCCCACCCCTAATATTATATATATATATACACACACACACACACACACACACACACACACGTATATGAAAATATCGAGCACCAGAAAACAAAGGATGAACTTGCAGGAAGCAACTGGCACAACGGTGTTCATCTCTATCTGTTGAACAATCAGATATTTGTTTGTTTTCCTTCCATCCAATCACCACAGCGGCTGATTTCTGTGATTACACACCCATCTAAAATCAGCCTCTGGAGTAATGCTCTGCTCGTGGGCGTTGATGTTGGTGAGAGTGCGTGATTTAGGAGGAGGAAAAAGGGTAATCAACAAAAGACTCAGAGCTGTTCACTTTTCTGTCTCTAAGAGAAGTGACTCGACTCCCGCTGTGAGAAAGCCAGAAAGATGATGAAATGATGGATTTGATGCTTCACTGAAAAACCACTTGTGTGATTCTAAACAACAATCCTCTCTCTCTGGTCTCCAGCTACCGCTCACCCTACGGTTCTCTCTGCTCAGTCAGGACAGAGCTTGTAGTTACTCTGGCTCTGGGAGTTACTTCCTCCCAACAGTCATTCCTACTAGAGGCCACTGCACATAAACAAGTGTTCCATACCTTTAATGTTTATTGCATTAATCATATTTATCATTTAACAGTGAATTTTGGCTGAGCAGCAACAGGAAGAGTCCAGCTCTGCCTGTTCTTAGGTTAAACTCAATAGGACATGTCCGTCCATCCATCCATCCTCTTCCTCTTATCCGAGGTCAGGTCACGGGGACAGCAGCCTAAGCAGAGAGACCCAGACTTCCAAGCGGAATTCCTAAGGCATTCCCAGGCCAGCCGAGACACACAGTCCCTCCAGCGTGTCCTGGGTCTTTCCTTGGGTCTCCTCCCAGTTGATTGTGCCCAGAAAACCTCACCAGGGAGGCGTCCAGGAGGCATCCTGACCAGATGTTCAAGCCATTTCAACTGGCTCCTCTCGATGTGCAGGAGCAGCAGGTCTACAGAAATGGCTAAAATAGAGATCATTGAAATTATAAATTAGATACAAGGACTGCACCATGATACATTTGGTTTCCTGTTGCCTTGTAGCAGGAAGTTCCTGAACTTGACATCCAGCAGAAGTCTTTCTGCATGAAGTTGCGTGTTGTCCTGCAGGAGAATTGCACACGGAGATGAATATTAGCCTTCTGAACAGGATTAGAAACATACATTAAATTAATGTTGAATGCATTGTAAACAGAATTTAGAAGGGTGTATACTAACTACTCTTTACATTAAGATTGTTGTATCTTCCTACAAGTAAAATAAATCAATAGAAATTCTACTAAAACAGAAACAAACTCAGGAGATGAAAATAGGAGCTGCACATATAAAGTGTTGTTATTTTTATCCCTGTTGTCTTCATAATGTCTCAAATTGATCAGAGACAGATCTGAGCTGCAGACAGGACAGTGGAGGACACACCTATGAGCTGTCTGCTGGCACTGACCTGCTGAAGTAATTCACCTCCCAGGAAATCACGTCTGTGTCTTTGATGGGATTGCATGACTTTATGAGATCAGTAAACATCTTTGCTTTAGTGAATCCTTGATCTATAATTAGGTCATGTTATGGAGCGGTTTGGTAATACTGAGGTTCTAGCTATGGCATCCTTTAGTGACTAAATATCCATGGAGTCTAAATATTGATCATAAAGATCTTACATTTAATTTGTTTTAAAAGAAAAAGACCCATCTGACCACAGGCGCACCTTTTTTCTAAAATAATCTGAGACATAACTGAGGTGCTTCTGAAAAAAGTTGCAGTTTCCTTCCTCCTTTCATCGTTTTCAGTCGCTGTTCTGAGTTCAGCAGCAAAGTGGCAAATAGTTGTCAGGGTACAACAGAGATCCACTGGCCACCTAGACGGCGTGGGGCGGAACAAAATGGGGGCTCGTCCGGGATTGCAACACAAGGAGGCGGTCTGGACACTTGGTAAAAGTCTCGAGGTATTTTATTAAAATCTGCCTCCAAAAGGCTTCACTCAAAATGCCACACAGGCAAAAGCTCCCAAAGGTGCGATCTGATCAGTCTCTCCTCTGAAGTTGCACCAAGCAGGTGCTCCCAAAGGTGCAGCCACAGGTGCAGACCAATGACTAGACCAGAGGAGCTTGTTGTGGTCCTGGTCAGTTCCTAGAGGAACTCTGTTGAGGGGGAGGTGTTATCTTGGTAAATTGTCATCTGGAACTACATAAATAATGTTAAAAACTTAATTAACAGACTTTGTTCAAAAGAGAAATGATTAAAATATGTATTTATTCTTGCAGCGTACGTTTGTTAGAACCATTAAAGCACATTTACAGGTGAAACTCCAAACATTTGAATATGATGCAAAAGTCATTTTTTTCAGTAATTCAACTTAAAAGTTGTTACAGAAACTATATAAAAAAAACTTTTTTAATTAAGAATAGATTTAATTTCTACTAAAATACATATAAATTTGACAGGCAGAATTTTGATCCATCGTCACAATTTTCACGAGCAAAGACACAATTACTCTCAGTGCAGAAAGGATTGTTATCCGTTTTTTTTCCAAGAGGAATCGAGGTTCATGTCTTTAAATCACCCCTCAGTGCCTCGTCTGTTTGTTCCAGAACCAAACGGCACACAATGAGCTGTAATTTATAAAAGGATGATACATTTCTTTAATAATTCCTCTGGACCAGTTTGAACATATGCGATGACACCTAAATTAGAAAAAACACAATAACATTGTGGACGAGCATGAATTTAGATCAATAACCAAATTAAAAAAGTTTTAAGAAATGCAGAAATCACAAAAACTCTCAAAGTAATTTTATTTAAATTCAATAAAGTCATTTTCCAAAGTTAAAATCTTAAACTGTGCCGTTTTCAGTCGCACCACTTGGGGGCAGTGTTTGACAAGTGACCAATCTGTTCTGCAGGAAGATGCCCCCCCACCCCCAACCCCTCCTTCAGTCTAGACAACTTGCAATTTTCCTCTATGTTCCCAACAGTTCCACCTCAGTCGTTCATGAGGATCATTTTAGCTCTTTCACGCTTGTGTTGTCTAAGCCGATGAAATTTGTCAACAAATAACACTTAATTGTGCCTCAAGGAGACGCGGGAGAGGAACCCAGGACATCCGTCAAAGCGAGGTAATAACTGTCAGCTGCTGTGGAAGTATCTCCTCTCCTGATCTCTGGTCAGGTGGAGACAGAGACGGAATATTTAAGATGCAGCCGAGTGTGTCCTCCTGTCTCAACAGAGCGCCGGATCTGTGTGTAATCCCAAGAAGGTCATAGCTCACCTTTAATCTTCTCTCATGTGTCTTTATAGGAGCAGCAACCAATACAGATCCCTAAATGACTGACTGGAGGACAGTATTAGCATGACAGCCACACCGCCCATCTGTTCATGACTACAGATGTGTGACATCACCTGATGATGAGCTGAATGTTATTTATTGATGCCTGGAAGGATGTTGGATATTATAACTATTATAACACTTAAACATGCACAAAGGTGGCTGAGGGACCAATGAAAAACCACTAAACTATATGATGGTCTGTGGATAAAACTTTCTATTTGATCTGTAAAGATAAACTCTGTAGTCCATAAATAATAAATGTATTTTTTTAAGGTTGGAAATAAAAATACAACTTAAAATGATTTTATTTGTATCAGTTAAAGTATTGGTCCCCCACCGGTTTTGAATAAAACCGAGGGCCAAACTCGCTCTGCTAAAAGTGGAGCCAAACAGGAAGTGACAAGAAGTCGCTGCTTCGTTTTTATCAGTAAGTAAAATTATATGTCTGTACTTTATTTTGCTGGTTTAATGGGGTAAAATGCTGCGCATTTAAAGTAGCTCTCCGGAGTATTTGTTTTATCCGATGGCACCATCTAGTGGCTGACAGGCGTATCACGCCAATAGTCGGGTCGACTCGATAATTTAAGATGGCGACTGCACGTTTCTTGTTTATGAATGTGCTTCTGTAGCCGACAAACAGAGCTAAAACACGTTGTTTTACAATTATTATTCTCATGTCATGTTGTGTTTTCATATATTTATATTTTAAAGACTTACTTGTCCGTGAAAAGTTCCTCAACGCTGCATCAGCCGAGGTACTTCCTTAAATTTGAAGCACGTAAGCGGTAGTCTAACGCTATTGGTTAGTTCTGGTCGGCGCTCAGTTTCCTATTGCACAGATTTTACGGGGCAGGGGGCGGGCTTAGCACACTACATGATGAGACAATCACTTTTACAGATTTCTATAAAATCATACATCATTTAACATACGGCTGCTTGGTCAAAATGGGCTGAAATATGACGTTGGTAGGCCTGGGTACTGAGACTCGCAGCGCCAACGGTCCCGTTAGGGGCGAGTTTTACTTACAAAGTAAACATTCCAAATTAACCTGCTGCTACCAGTGCACTGAGTTCAGTTCATTAAAGTTTCCTATTAAAGGAAACCCAGCAGATAGCATGGAGTCACTGACTAGTGTCAGTAATCCCTCATGTTAAACAAGCATGTGGCGACAGTGGAGAGGAAATCTCTCCTTTAACAGGAAGAAACCTCCAGCAGATTTTGGCTCAGTTTATTTATAAAATCTGCTTTTAAACATAAAAAATTTAAATCCTCATAATTTCAATTCTCATGTTGCGCTACTTCTCTCTTCCCCACCAAAGACAGGAGGCACTTTTAACCCTTTAGGTGGCAGGTCAACCACACGGTAGATCATATTTTTGTTTCTATATAATTTTTAAACATGGACTTAACTAAATGGAAAAAAAAAAAACTCCTAAACTAACTTTTTAAAATGTGGATGGTGGACAAACGTTGACCATTAGTACCTTGTAGTATTTCTAGCTTAAAATCAATATTGTTACTTTAATATAATTTTAATTGACGTTTTTACAACCCTTGATGCTTTAAACTAATAATAAAACATATTTTCATTGCTTGTGTCTTGCTGTAAAAGTGACAGGGTTAAAACATGCAGTCCTGAGTTTGAGCAGATATATAAATATTTAGACCTAACAGACAAATTAGCACCATCTTGTTTATTGTTGGCAGCTAAATGCATATCCAAACAAACAAAAAGAATATTGCTTCAATCTGCATCAGTTGCTGAACAAAATAAAACCATGAGATCAGTCAATTGATGAGCTACAATGACACTTTTAATTATGTCATGATGCACAGCAGCTCTTTGGAGCTTAAACAGAATAACAATAAACCCTCCAAGATGATATTTGCATAAAAATGAAGACAATCAAGTAGAGCAATACAAGTTTATTAAGTTAGCAGAATAAATATGTGTTTTAATTATTGGTTCTGTTGGACTGAATCTATTTTTCTCTTTTTTGTTGTAATTTTCATATTTTTGCACAAATTGGTGCTATTGGCCAGCTTTCACATCTGTCTGTGGTTTTATGCATGAATATATATTAAATAATGTCAAAAAGAGCTGGACCTGACTTGATTTTTGCACAAAGATGATAAGTATTTAGTTTGTGTTACAACCCGAGGAGTGGGAATTTAACCAAAAAGCTTTATTTGACAAACTGAAGAGCAGATAAAGTTGTTCAAACCTAAACAGCAGCTAAGGAGGACGCTCCACTGCACATGAAAGACCTCACCCAGCCTAACATAAGCAGGCTTTATAGGGCAGCAGCACATCAAGCCCAGGTGCTTCCACTCATCCTAACGAGACCTGCTGCTGCTGCTGCTGCTGCTGAGAAACCAAACAAAGAAACAACTGAAGCACAAATAACAAAACCCAGAGTAATGTTGTACTTCTCTAAACGATTTCTCTGCAAAACACTAATTTTTAAAGTCATGTAGGAGTAAACACATCGTCAGGTTTATCCATCACCCTGTTCAGGACAGCTGAAGATGGGTGAGAGGTGAGGAAGAGGAGGATGAGGAAGAGGATGATGGATTGAACTGCTTTGGCTAATTTAGACACAGGGAGATGTTTCTCAGCATCCGTCCCACCTCACCTCACCGCCCCGCTTCCTGCTCATCAACCACCTGACCATCTCACTTTCAGACGTCTCCTTCTCACCAAAACGCAACACGCCTAACACACGCGTGCTGCAGCGTTCGGTTAGTCTATAACACGCTGACACTTGCCAGGCAGGAAGGTGCTTTGAATGATAAAGGAGGCAGACATGAGTGATTGCAAAACCTCCTTGCCGCGGCTCCCTCTGAGACATCAATTAGATTGGAAGAGAATTGATGGAGACATTTGTCTTTTACAGCTGAGTTTTTTTTTCTGTATTCAAGTTTAAATCAGAGGGACTTTTGGAGGAGAAAGCAGCGGGGGTTGGACGTTTCATCTCCAGCCTTGTTGCTGCATCTCAGCCGCCGAACGTATGACTCGTCTCCTAATGAGGCTCTCCGCTGCGTCCCCTCCTGTGTCCTTCGTTTCCCGTCCTGTTGCTGTTAAATGTGTCCCGACCTTTTTTTGTCACACTCTCCTGGTGCAGCACAAACAGCTAGAATGTAGCTTGTTGATAGCCATCATCACTAATCATGTCTGAATGAGAAAAACACACCTGTTCAGCTGTTTTGTGCTTGTAGACATGCAAACCTGTGCATTGGGCTCCCTCTGTTTATCCACACACCAATCATAAAGTAACAAAACTAAACTTTCTTTAACCTTTTTGAGAATTTATTTGTAAATTATAATTTTGTCAATCTGCAGAAGAAGTGTACTACTTCAGAGATGCTCTTGTAGTAAATGGAGCGGGTTTTACTGTGTGTCACATTGACCTCTCTCTTTATAAGACAAGTATCCCACCCAGCACACATAGGTGGGCCCAACCACAAACTATAGGGAGCTGTGATTGGACAGCCACAGCAGTGGATCAGGCTGCGAGGGTTCCGATGAAGCGTGCCTAGACCAAACTTTGCAAAGCAAGAATTTGGTCTAGTTCTCTAGGCTAGGTATTTATGTCTTGAAAAGATTAATTCTAATGCAATAAAAATGTTGGAAGGACGGTTTCATTGCAACAGATTTCCTTCTCAGCCGGCTGGGGGGTTGTCAGATTTTCAAGAGGAACGTAGTCTTTGTTTACGTGGTTTAAATTCAGTGAGCCCGCGGGGTAGAGGGGCAACACCAGGTAAACATTTCAAAAGGAGTAAAAGCAGCTTAAACTGGATCCAATGTTGCACAGGTAGTAACCTCAAGATAAAGCTCTGATATGCGAGTGCCTGTCAAAAGATGTACAGCCAAGTTTTGAATGAGCTGCAGTCAATTTTCTATCAGAAGCTAATGCAGGAAATAGGGGTAGAAGACTATTTTCACATTCAGCCTGCATGTTAAACTCAGAGTGAACGATCATTTTCAAAAATAATATGTAGTGAACCTGCTCTTTAAATTATCTTTGCAGGTTAACTTTTGGAGTTTTCAAAAACTTTGAATTTTCTGAAAATGTAAAAAAATCTAATAAAAAAACCCCTGAAAAAACAAACCAGTCATAAAAACAGTGAACAAAAGCAGCCATGGCCCACTATAGCTAAACAACATAAATATATTTGAAATTCAATAAAAATCCTCACCTGCAGTTTTGTTTTCCAATTATAAAAATAATTTTAATGCTTTAAAAACAAACAAAAAAATTACAATTGATGATTTGTTTTAGTAAAATATGAAAATAAAAACACTCTAATAACGTGTTCCTTAGATTACAGTAAATGTCACAAGCAGACTGACCTTTTCCTAACAGCGTATCCACGGGAGGCCACGGTCAGAGAAGTTTGTGTCCTGCCTTACGTAACTTAGCAGCTCGGAGCAGTGGGGGAGGACACGCATATATTAATTCATTCTGTGTGTGTTTGCTCAGTTAAAATGCAGATGCAGCCGTGCAACAATTTATCTAACTGAGGTGGTGTCTCCACATGCCACCTCGAATCTCCTCATCACTTCAAATATACGACGAGATTTAGTCTTTTCTCCCCTCCTCTGTGTGTGTGTGTGTGTGTGTGTGTGTGTGTAAACATTCAGACTGGCATGTGCTGACAGAACAGTCTTACACTTGCTGACTAGTTGAGGACAGGAGGGAGATGTGACAGTCAGAAATATTTCCCTCCACTCATCACGCGTGGAGCCGTGACTTTGACAGTGATCTTGGGAAAAGGCCCCGCCCACATGTCCTGGGTGCTGGTGGTTGTGCTGGAACATCATGTCTGACGTTACAGGAATGAAGGACAGACACGCTCACAGGAGAGAAGACGAGTTAGAAAGGAACTGTTGATAAAAAAAACAATGACGCACCAAGTGTCACACCTCTAACTCACAGGACTCATCTCCTTGGCAACTATCTCCACCCGCTCCAACTTGCACAAATCAAATCTGTCCCCGTGTTTTCATCGCTTTCATTTGCTCTCTCAAAGTTAATGAGCCTCTGAATGAAATTACACATTCTGTCTGAGTCCTGCACACAGCGTCCCGTCTAATTCCATCTTCTGCTGGACCGACTTTAGACAGAAGAACATATTTTATGACGCTGCCAACGAAAACACCGGTAACCTTGGTGAGATCACTGTCCACGGCTCGACACTGAAGGACAGTGAAGTGCAAAACGGAGAACGTTAGATATGTTTCCAAGAGGGAAAAGCTAAAATTGCTTCCTGCATTTTCAACCTGAAGCACTCTGAAATCAAATTCCCAAGCAGTACTGAAGTTAACAATGGTGCCATTTTAAGCCATCTCTCCGTAGCACCTATTGACCTTTGAACTCTGGCCAGAGATGCAGTAATATGCGGTGATCAAATTATAAACATAACTAAACTGTATCATGCCAACATTCCTCACAATTCTCAAACGCCGACAAGTTTTCATAATGTGATCGTTGTCTAAGGGAATTTATTTCTGATGACAGACCTGCGACTACAACAGAAACTCAGGGAGCGGCATGTTCTGAGCCGAAGGTCCACAGGCACACAGGCATCTACACGTGATGCCGTGCTGGACAAAATCATAAACAACATCCTGGCCTCAGATGTAGCCAATCTGACTAAGTGGAGCTGAATATGGTAGCAATGATGTCCTTCACCTGCACAAAAGAGTAATGTCTTCCTGTGAGTAATGGGTTGGTCCACAAAACCCTGTGAAAATCCTTGAATCTCATCCTTGAAAGGCATCTCACATTTTACTCAAAGGTTTATTATTTGATATTTTCAGATGTAATAACATCTCATGAATTAGGACTTGTTTAATCAATGCATATGCAGTCGTCTCTAGTAGGAATTAATGCCTTGTAAGTTGTACTCTGGGGAAGAAAAACACTGATGCACCATTTCTCTGACCTAAAAGTGTCCCACATCACAGCTGAGCTTCAGACGGCACGTTTTGGAGTCTTTCCTGATATTTGGACATCTCGCCTCAGATTGGATAACAGCAACGCTACTCTACCACTGAATTGCAACATGGATGTTTTATCTCAACAAATAACACACGCCTGGAGGAGTTCTGCTGTGTGGTGAAGTTGCTAATGCTAACGGTTAGCTTAAACAGCTGCTGCTGATTCCTGGACATTAAAACAACAACAGCCTTCCCCATCGTGAGTCAAGATGGGTGAGTCCATGAACGTTAAAGAGGACCTAGAATCTAAACCAACATTTTCCTTGTTGTTGTTGAATAAGACAGCTTGGGTGGTCAAAATACCAAAAAGTCAAAGCCGTGTGTGACCTACTTTTTATGTAAATTAGAAAGTTGAAAAAGGCGACAGAAAAACTTCTGCTCTGAGAAAACCTTCCTTAACACGTCATAGGGGGAGCCACGCCTCCTCAAACCTGCATGTCTCCAGAGTCTGAGGCCTTCTGGGGAAACCAGCCAATCAGCAAGCAGCTCATTATCATATTCATGTCCTGGCCGAGCGGGAGGGGCTAAACAGCTCTTTTCACAGCAAGGCTGGTTTAGGGGTTTTAGAATGGCCTGTATCAGGGCTCCTGGGACAGATGAAAGCCTATAGAACATTTCTGATGCTTTTTAGAGGCTCAAAGCTGTTTTAGATTGTTGATTAGCTGCATTCTAGGTCCTCCTTAAGTGACAGTGTGATGTAGATCTGTCAGGCTTTTCTAATCCTAGAGTTTCACCATCTATTTACCAGAAGCTAATGCAGGAGATAGGTGTAGGAGACTACTTTCATGTTCAGCCTGCATGAAAAACTCAGAGTGATCGATTATAATCAGGAAAAACAAAAACAAAAACATTTAAAAAATGTATTTTTTCAGTCAATCACACCTTTAAGGACTTAATGTCTACCTTGTTCACGTACAAGCACTCATGTTAAACTGTTAAAAAACCTGAAAGCTACATCTAACTAACAAAGTCTGCTTGTTTATCTTAACTTTTCCACACAATAAAGACGTTTAGGTCTGTTCCCCAGCTTCACACCACCGGATGCCTCCTTACTGGAACGTGTAGAAGCAGAGCTCTGGATGAAAAGTCCCTGGTTGGCTCCCGGCCCGTCAGTCAAAGCAGATCTATTTTTGCATGTGCCTGAACCTTGGGGACGACTGCCATCACGGAGCTCGGTAAATCTGTGACATCTTCACAACGGGCCCTCTGAAGTGCTCCGTGGAAAACCCGTGGAGGATTTTAGACCCACTTTCCCACAGATAAAACAGATGACCCTTGCTTTAAACAACTCTGTTTAAGGTTACACCGATGTGCACCGCACAGATAAACATTACTTGTAACCAACGGACCGTTCCTAAAATGTGTGTCAGCCCTGCAAAGATTTGGCTCTCAGCTATTTCCACACTGCAACAAATGCAAATTCCAACTCTCTTTTACATAAAAAGGTAAAACACTGCATAATTTCAGCAACAAAGGAGAAAAACAACACCAATCAGGATAGATGACATATGCAACATGCTAAAAGAAGTATGACCTCTATATTAAAACCAGCTAAACACAAGCACTCATCAGCATTATCATTTTTCAGCTGTGCAGCTTCATTTCATTTGACCTCATGCACATGATTATTAACTCAGATGTTGAGTTTGAGCCATGAGAAGGTGAACGGTCCCTCCCCTCTTTAGCCCTGAGGATGTGATGTCTGGTTTCCTGGAAGAATTTCACATTTTGATTGATCACCTCATGAGGCAGGTGTTCATTTCACCCCGGTTTCAAATTAACTTCACTCAGAAAGCAGCAGCTGAAAAAAAAAAAAAACCTTACTTGAGCATTTTAATCATGCTCTGCTTTAGTTTACGAGACCTAACATTCAAACTTTCAGAATAAAAGCTTATTAGCGAGTGAAATAAATTTTTTATGTTAGGATTATCATAACTTAGATCAAAATCAACAGAACACACACTCATCTATTAGACACACCTACATTTACCTTTAGATGTCTCTTTAAATCAACTTTATCTCTAATGACTGTAATTATGTGAGATGATAGAGAGAGATAGAGAGAAAGAGAAAGACAGAGCGATAGAGAGAGAGAGAGAGAGATAGATATCGAGATATAAAGATATATATATATATACATAGATAGAGATATAGAGATAGATATATAGATAGAAATATATAGATAGATATCGAGATAAATAGATATAGATATCGATATAGATATCGAGATATAGTGATAGATATATAGATATCGAGATATAGACATAGATAGATATAGCGATATCGAGATATAGAGATAGATATATAGATATCAAGATACAGACAGACATATAGATAGATAAATATAGCGATAGATAGATATAGCTAGATATATAGATATCGAGATAGGGATATATAGATAGATATATAGATATCGAGATATAAAGATTGATATATATATAAATAGATAGAGATATAGAGATAGATATATAGATAGAAATATATAGATAGATATCGAGATAAATAGATATATATATATATATAGATATCGAGATATATAAATATAGATAGATATAGCTATAGATATCGAGATATAGAGATATATAGATATATATAGAGATATAGGGAGATAGATAGATGATAGATAGATAGATAGATAGATAGATAGATAGATAGATAGATGATAGATAGATAGATAGATAGATAGATAGATAGATAGATAGATAGATAGATAGATAGATAGATAGATAGATAGATAGATTTTTACATATATATTTGGCACTCCCTATTGAGGCCCTCTCCCTCCTGACTGCTAAGCCAGAGATCATACTCCTCACCCCTCCGCTCAGACGGATCTCATTGGTTTGGGTCCCATAGCAACTTTGCACGACTGATTTTACCTTCATAGATGACAAAGTAAAGTAACTTTAGCACACTGTTGACAATCTTCCATGTTTTAATTCCTGTGAGTGACATTTCATATGAACATTGGACCCTGTTACAAGATGCATCATCGTGATCAACTACAGTAAAATGATTGTTTCCAGCTTCAGCCTCACATGAGAAACAGATGTTCTCTTTAGCTTACCCCTTGTGGGTGCGTCCATCTGTGTGTCCTGAAGTATTGTTTGCCGTCATGAGCAGGACTAAAATATCAACCGTCCCTAACATGTTCATAGAAGCCAGACTGAGGGCAAAGAGAGATTTTCCTTGTAAAGCCAGTCACATCGCCCTTTTCACTCAGACTGCTCTGCAGAGCCTGGGGGCTGCTGGGTGTTGCAGGCCGTCCTTTGGTTGTGCTCGTTCTGCAAATCTATTGTGTGTCTGGGCGAGAGTGTGGATGGGACAGACATAGATGCTGAATGACTGATGATGATGTCACACTTGACCTATCAGCTCAGAAATGAAAAGGATTGCACCAGCGACGGCTACGGCAGGAGAGCCGAGAGGGTGATTAGTATGAAAAAAGCTCGTGTGTGGGCGGAGCATTCCCCAACATAGAATTTAATCACATTTTTGCTACATGTAATGGCTAGGGTTGTAGGGATGTCCGTAACCATTGGTCTACTGTTAAAGGCAGGACACAAAACTAAGCACACAGTGTTAAAATTTAATATTGAAAAATATCAATATCGGTTTTTTAATGACACAAATTTTACATACCATGCACATATTATACATCAAACTCTTCAGCTACTTCTCCTCGCTCTTAAATTGAAGTAGTTGTCATTTTGCATAGAAATTTTTTTAAACTGAAGCATGCATGACAGAAGATATGGGATGTTAGTAACCTAAAATGTTTTAGCTTTTCTGTTTTATGAGGGGGCACACAGCATATATTGGCATCGGTTTATATCGTTATGAGAAATTAAGAGTCAGACAATATCGGTATATCAGATATTGGTAATAAAAAGGCAATATTGAGCATCCCTAGTAGATTGATTTTATTTTTGTGTTCTTTAAGACCCATGTCAGGTCAAACAGACCCCATTTATTCTTCTGGAACACAAGACATTGGGGTTTTCCAGTGTGTTCTTATCTTAAGGCACGTCTGTACCTTTTTTTGCCTCTTGTGCTGTTTAACTTATTTGAATTGTTGGCCTTTAAATGAGATTTAAATAAGCTTAACGTGTCAAAATGATTCATGCTTTCATATTCTTTTATGTAGAATCAATATCACCTTAGTGACAGAAAGATTGTCCATTTAAAAGAAGCTGAATTACTAGAAGACAAAATTACTTTCCTAATGATTGTTTGTTGTCATTGACTGTATATAAAAGCTGATTATTAAATATTAGTGAGTAAAAACAATGTCAGCATCATGATGAATATAATATCTAGTTCCCAAAGACCAGAAAACATTTTTTCTCTTTGGCTGAATCAATATTTCCTTCCAATAAATCTGTTAGCTAGATCCATCCCTGATGATCTTTCTGGTTGTCTATAAAAAAATAATAGATCAAAATGCGTCACATAGTTGAAAAAGTGCACTTTTGTTTGATGATATCAGTTTTTTACTTGCTCTATTTTCCCATCAAATGTAAAAAAGAAACAAAAATGAGAAAAGAGTAAACCCTAAAGCAAATTGGGGAGATCTACAAAGTCCGTCATGTGGAACTCAGTCCAATAATAAAAGCTTTTTAGTGCACACGACACCCCTCAGTTACACAACCAGAAACTCGTCAGTGCATTCCCTGTAAGGCTATTATTGCCACTGTTACTGTATTTTATTTAGATTAGGGTTAGGGCTACCCAGTCCTGCTCCCAACAAATATGCATAAGTAGCACAACATTTTATGGTGTCTCTCTATATGCATTTCAGATAAGATTCCTTTCGTTTTAATATAACGATGTACTTTTAGTTTCCTTAGTCTTGTACTTTATTCTAATATTTATAGATGCTGTGATTTTGCCTCGTATTCTCTCCAGCGGCCTTTGGGTTATCGTGTTACTAACACATAAAAAAACAACTCTTTGTTACGTTTTCCATAGGGATTGTATTGGTAAAATTCTGGCGATACGATACGTATCATGATACAGGGGAGAGTGTATCGATACGATATATTGTGATTTTTTTAAAACTGAATTTATTGTAGGAAAATTCAATAAACAGTCCAAACTGATACGTAACATGTTTAACATGAGGTATCTGAGCCATAATAGAGGGATTTACATTTCAGTGGTGGAAGCAAAACTCATTGCACACCGTTGCCAACTAGTGGTTGGAGATTGAATTGCACCAAAAGAAAAGAAAACACAGAATGTTTGCATGTAAATTCTTCCAAAAAAATTGATAAAAAGCTTTTGCATATCGATAAAATATCGCAGGAAAAAATATCACGATATATTGCCATATCGATATTTTCTTACATCCCTATTTTCCACTCTGTGTCTCAGATCTGATGAGTTTTGACTATTTGAACGTCTGTGAATAAGAACAAACTGATGTAAAGTTAACCTGGTGTTGAAAGAGTTCTACTGTCCAAACGCAGGTGTGAGGGCACAGTTAAACCCCCGATCAACGCATAAACACTTCTCTAAATACTGCAGCTGAGCGAGGAGCTTTTCGCTTGCTGGAGGGTAATTTAAACCCACTGCATGATCAACCGACTCTCTCATTTGGCTTGGCAGTTGGCACGGCCACAGAGGTGTGTGTTGGCGGCTGACGAGTCGGGGGAGAGCTGCGGTTTTGTCAGGGATGCACTCCTGTTCTAGTGGCAAACAACATGGGTGGGAGGAAGCTGTCGCAAAATGATGCAGCTCCAGTTTTAGTCGGTGAAATTACACTTTTATTAGAATTTCTTTGTTGTTTTTCTGACTGCTGATTTTTCGCCGTCTGTCTTTTCCGCCTTGTTTCCTCATTTTCTCACCTGCTTCTCCTCCTCATGCTGTGATGTGACACAGTTAGGAGACCATGATTAATCAGAGCTCATGCTTAAGGCTGAAGTGTGTTTGTACGGCTGCCTCTATTCACACAGTTTTATCTTTATTTTGTTATATTTCTGCAATGTTACCCTAAAATAGCCATCTGGCGAAGAATTTAGACTAAAAATCTGTTCTAAATATGCTTGAATGTTCTTTCTGGGATAATAACAGCTTTATTTATCAATGCAGGAAACACATTTTTCATAATATAACAGCTCAGACAGGGGATTGCATCCAAAGTACTGCTGAAGAGTTTATTTTAATGAAATTTTAAATTAATTTCTTGCAAACCTCAAATTGACCTTTGCATATGTGCACATGCATGGACGGTGCTCTAAATATGCTTGATAGTGATTTTCTGAAATTGCTCACATGTCAGAGACATTTCAGAACATGCATAAAATGTGTTTTTGGTTCAGTGCTTGCAAGATTTATTAGATGATTTAATTTCTCATTGGAAAAAGGTCGTTTTTTTTCTTTCTGCAACACTTTTCTTAAATTTTCTTACACTTATAAAGCTAATTTTTCAATAAATAAATAAAAATTTATTAACATTCATTAGTCTCTTTTTGCACACGACACCCACCAACAGGATAAATGTTTTATTTGATACAAATTTGTTTTTCAGCCAGAGATCCATGCAAATTCATTAGAGTCAAATAAATATTTTATTAAAGTAAAGTCTGCATATCAGCATATATCATTTTTATACCTGGAATGTGCAGAAAACATCTTCACCCTGTGACTATCAGCCACTTTGGGCTCTTACTACACAGAAACATTAAGTCTGACTCATCACTCTCAACCCTGCTGATATAATTGGCAAAAGGAGGAACTTTTCCCACAGCGATGAAAAGGCCACTATGTGTTTTACAACAGAAATCCTCCGTTTCTTCATTTAGCTACCGCTGTAAACAAACACAGCCCTGTGGGTGTCCTGGTGTCTTGTATCATCTGAGGTCATGGATAGCAGACATCCTGGTGTTAAGCTGCTCTTTCCTGTGCCTTATTTTAAGATCAAGATAATGTGAAGCATCAAGTTGCATCATATCAAATGACGTTCAGGTGCTGCGGTGGTGATCACTGATTCCCATCCCTTTCAGAATGTCCTTGGATGACAAAAAACATCCTATTCTCTATCCCACTTCCTGCATTAGCAAAAGGCAAGGAGCCAAAGATCCCAAATGTCAGCAGATGGCTTAAGAATTGACAGCTGCCGATTTGTCTTGAATGTCCACTGCCACATTCTGAGAGGAGCTGAAAGGGACTTGGTGACATTTGCAGCAGGTCTTCCAAACATCCTCTCATCTCCTGTCTCGGTTTCCACCGTGCCACTCCTCGCTTCCTATCCTGCTGCGACTATGAATCTACGTAGTGGGGTACTAGTCTTCTTACCAGGCTAAACACCATGCTGTGTTTGACATTCATCATTTATTGATGGACTTCTCTTTAATTGCAGCAGGATAGACTTCAGCTTTTCTGCTGTCACACTGGCTGATCCACGGGGAAGGCCCTCCTACTGATCGCACACACGCTGGGAGCGCCACTGTTGACTTAGAGCACTTGTGGCACACACACATACATGTCTTTGTGTCCTTGTGTTGACACACCTTTGACTTCCATTCAATTTATGTCTAACCCATACCCTAACCCTAACTCAAAGTTAATCCACACTGTACCGCTAAAACCAAGCCTGAGGGTTTTCTGCACTGTGTGGACCAGCCAAATATCCCCACAATGTGGAAATATCCACACGTTGAAGGTTGAAAGTCAAAATTTGTCTACTTAAGCATATAAAGACAAGTACACCACACCTTTAGAGACAAGGTGAGAAGCTCGGTCATCCAGGAGGGGCTCGGAGTAGATCTGCTGCTGCTCCTCCACATCGAGAGGAGCCAGTTGAGGTGGCTCGGGCATCTGGTTAGGATGCCTCCTGGACGCCTCCCTGGTGAGTTTTCTGGGCACGTCCACCAGGAGGAGACCCAGGATACGATGGAGGGACTATGTTCCTCGGCTGGCCAGGGAACGCCTTGGGATTCCCCTGGAGGAGCTGACCCCAGTGGCTGGGGAGAGGGAAGTCTGGGCCTCTCTGCTTAGGCTGCAGAGGCGAGGCTGCCATTCGGCCCCTCTGACCACCACCAACACAGGCAAGTCAGGTTAAGTATCTTGCCCAAGGACACAACGACACTAACAGACTGAGCGGGACGCGAACCTGCGAACTTCCGATTGCAGGGTAACCACTTAACTCCTCTGCCACCATCACCCCAAACAAACACACATTTTCCAGGGAGTGTTGAGACGTATGATGCTGCCAAGATGGTGGTGTTGGGATTCGCCCATTGGGCTTCAGTTCATATATTCACAGTCACTCCCAACAAACCACCGACTACAGGGCGAGCTTTTAACCCCTGAGCCACCGTCACTCTAACAGGAAGAGGTGGAAAACAGCATGTCAGCGGAACCTTTAGAATAAAGCCGTTTTCTAAATGAAAGTGCTTTTGATAAATATTCTATCGTATTTTTGCATTTTGGACCAATGACCGTATAGCTGGTGTATCAATGTTGACCATGTAATCAATGTATCGATATAGAATGATGTATTGTTACAGCCCATTCCAGAATATCTGAATTATGTCACTATGTGTAAAAATAGGATGTTTAAACACACATCAAATGGTTCCACATTTATTCCAAGACACTTATGCAATTGCACTGAATTTCACACAAGCTCCTGTGAAGATTAGTTTTGATAAACCTTACTTGGACCCCTAAACTAATCCACCCATGCAGTTCATCCTGCACCGCAGTGCTTGTTCCTTCATTTACAACCATTCACACGGGACAATCCCAGTTTAATCTGACTCCGGCGTGGGATTAATTTGACTTCGTATGCAGCTGGTCAGTTAGTTAAATTTAGCAGCAAACACCAACTGCTCAGAGACAAAGGTCTGCTGTGCCACAGCTCAGAATGTGGAAGGCACTTGTTAAATGTGGAGGTTACATTTATACTAGTGGGTGTTCTGAGTGCGTTTTGGCACAGTGGAGCTAAACTCTGACCGAAACTTTCAAACAGCTAAAACTGTAAAATGTATATGATGAGTAGGTTTTACAAAACCTGCTGCAATACAGTGATGAAAAAAATCATTTATTTCTTAATATTGTGGGAAAAAAATGACATTTCTTCAAAATTCCAAAATATATATAGTTACAGGGAAGACATCTTAACATTTCCTAATGTTTTAACTGATTATTATTATTAAAAGGGCAAAATTCACTTCACTTAACCAGTAAAACAGTTTGGGACTGTGCTGTTGATGCGTTTCAAAAAGAAAAACAAGTATTGAAACCCTTTTGTGTGACATTTGCTGCTAAGCTCTGGTGAATTTGATCTCCCTTGCCTTTCTAATAGAACTGGAGCCCAGCTGTGTCTAAATAGAATCAGTGGATTTAATTAAGAATACACACATTTCCCCACTCACACATTATGAGCTGAAGGTGTGTGTACGCAGACAACTAAGCAATAATGTTAATTGAATTGTTATGATAAAGGAGGGAAAGGTACAGACTAATCTGTAGAATGTTTGGAATGACCAAGACCTCCAGGATCTTTCTGATGATCCAAACTTTCCATCAAAGCTCATCAATAAACTGATCGAGGGTGAATAACTGATTAAATGGGGGAAAAAAGATTATAAACAGGACTTTTAATAAAGTGGTCACACACTAATTTCATCAAAATCTGCTATGGGCTCTAACATAAATGAATGCCTTACGAGTAGTTCTGTGGAAAAAAAGCTCTAGTTTCAGGAAGTAGAAATTAGTCAGAAGAGTCGAGGACGCGTAAAATGGCAGGAACATCTCTCCTCTGATTGGCTAACAGCAACTCGACTCTTCCACTGGCTCTATTCACTTTTTCTTGGGTAAAAAAGGCAAAATTGATGTTTAATCTTCATAAATTTATTTATTTTATTTATTTACTTATATTACATCTCAAGAGGATAAGCCTCTTGAGATGTAACATCTCGTTTGAGAGGGTCCTCCATCCGTGCATCAAAAGAAAAGAAAGACAGCATGACAGCAAGCGGCTGATCAAAAAACACATAATAATAATAATAATAAATAAAATAAAATATAAAATAAGAATACTAAAATACAATGAGAACAAAACATCACAAAACCTGAATAAGTTAGCCTAGCTCACACACTTTCAAACTTTCAGCTAAAATTCATTACAAGCAATTACAGATGGGAAGTACATGAAAATAAACAGTGTTCCGAAAAAGTCTAAAAGAAGTAACTGATTGTATGTCCACAGGTAAATTGTTCCAGTCTAGTGGAGCGTCAACACAAAATGCCAATCTTCCCACTTCTTTTTTAACTTTAGGTACAATAAAAGAAATCTGTTCATTAAACCTACGATAAATAACAAGCCTGAATGTGTTCTGCTGTTTTGTGGAGTGTCTAGTGCTAACAGTTAGCTTCTACTAGCTGAGACCATAGACATGAATACGTAGACGCCCCATTGGGCGCTGGAGAGCGTATCAGCGTCGCCGCCATATTGGATGGGTCCCTCACTCTCCAAACCCACCTGGAGTCAACACAGAGTGAGTAACTATGCCCATTTTTTCTACATCCTACGGTTGCAACAACTGGCGCACTATTGAAAACAGATCACGTGGGATTGTTCTAGCCTACTTGTTGGGATTTTATATTTAAATTTATTTTGTTTAATTATATTTATATTTTAACTATCATGCCATACCACGTGTCTGATTTTGTGAAAAAGCATAATAAAATGTGTTTTTAGTTGGGTAAGCACCTTCCTCAGTAGAAATAAATGCACCGGGGATGAATGGAGACCCATCCAAGATGGCGGCTGGCCACTACCGCAGCTCCAATAGGCAGCACCAGTCCACAGGCTTCTACATATATATGTCTGTGGCTGAGATGCTCTCTGTTACCTCCTAGCTGCTAAAAAAACAGCCTTCCCCGGTCGCGAGCTAAGGTGGGCGGGGCCATGAATGCAAATTTTACAGAGTGACATAGATCTGTGTGGCTTTCTCTGACCCAAGCATTTCTCTGTCTTTATTTCTTTGGCAGCTAATGCAAAACATGGTAAATAGCCTGTATTTGATATAGTGCCTTCTAGAGTTCTAGAACCCCCCAAGACACTTTACAACACTGATGGTGATGCGCTACAACGTAGCCACAGCTGCGCTGGGGCGCACTCACAGAGGCGAGGCTGCAGAGCAAAGGCGCCACCGGTCCCTTCGACCACCACCAGCAGGCAAGGTGGGTTAAGTGTCTTGCCCAAAGACACAACAGCAGCATTCTCTGTCAGGAGCTGGGATCGATCCTACAACCCTCTGATTGCTGGACAACCCGCTCTACCTCCTGAGCTGCTGCTGCTGAAATAGGGGAAGAATACTACTTTGACATACTGCAGGCATGTGAAACTCTAAATGACCGATCATATTTAAAAAATAACAAGTATAGTAGAACAATAATTATTGGTTCAGACCTTCCTGAGGGAGCGATCAGCCTGAATGAATTTTAAAAACTATTGACTGACAGGACAGCATTGTGCAGGTTTGTTTAAGGGTGAATTTTTCTTCAGGTGTTCTAAAACTATGTGCTGCAGCATGTTTGTTCATGAACCCTTTCTAGCCTTTCCTCAACACTGCAGTCGGACGGGAATCTAAAAGACTTTTATTGACTAAATAAAAACTATGTTTTTCTTTGCCTATAATCAAATCAGCATTTGAAAAAGTACCATCATGTTTTCCTTTTTCTTGCTTTCTTTGGCCTACTTTGAGTTTAAGCCTGCACTAGAAGTCATACATCATGATGGTAATCCCAGTGACAACCTGAGGACGTGTGAGAAGGGGAAAATCTGGATTGATGCACCGTCACCACTGACAAGGTCATTTAACCCCGAAGCTCTGGTTTATTCCTTCATCATGTTATATGTACATGTCTTTGAACACCTTAGTTAAGAGTCATTGCTGCAAAGACTGGAAAATCAATTTGCTCAAGCAGCTGTAGGAAAAGTCGGACTCTGTTCATTCCTCATGTGGACAATTGTTTCCCTCAGGCTTTCATTAAAGGAGGGAGAACAAAGTAAAGAAAAAGAACAAGGAGGTTTGAGCAATCATAGAGGCTTAGAAGCCACACATTACTAGTGAAACATGGATTATAAAGATCAATAATATTAGATGATGTTATTGTTGTCAGGGTAGTTTATTGCCACCCCGCAGATCTGCTGCAAGTGCTGAAGAAGCCGTGTTTGTCTAGATGGTTGTTTATTTTTAAAATTTTAGTTGCTTCAGTGGTTTGAAGAAATTCTACATGCATATAAAACATCTGACAGAAACAGGTAGACCATTTTTTTAAGTATCACTGATTCATTATCAGACTTCTAATGGAAAGATGTTGTTTGTGTTATAATGAACTTATTTTTAATAAAGTTATTTAGAATTGTAACCTAAATTATGTTGGTTTTAAAGAGGACATATGAGCACTTCTAAAATAAATTATGATAGAATATGGCTGGTATGAAATATGTTTATGAAGTTCACATAAAGCGCTTCAGCCGCTTTATTCTTGACATTTTCAGTACCTTCCAGAATGAGCCGATTCAGGGCTCTGTCACTTTAAGAAGACAAGCTGGCCACGCCCACCCATCCCCCGCTCTGACTGCTATATGCTGAGAAGCTCCAATATCCGGGAGGGGCTTGGAGTAGAGCCGCTGCTCCTCGCGCATTGACTAGTGAGGGAGGTTCTTTGCTAATTTTCCTTATTGTGACATCACAAACGGCCACACCCACCCATCCCCCGCTCAGACTGCTATAGGCTGAGAAGCTCCGATATCCGGGAGGGGCTTGGATTAGAGCTTCTGCTCCTCCCGCATAGACTAGTGAGGGAGTTTTTTTGCTAATTTTTCTTATTGTGACATCACAAACGGCCACACCCACCCATCCCCCGCTTGGACTGCTATAGGCTGAGAAGCTCCGATATCCGGGAGGGGCTCGGATTAGAGCTTCTGCTCCTCCCGCATAGACTAGTGAGGGAGGTTCTTTGCTAATTTTCCTTATTGTGACATCACAAATGGCCACACCCACCCATCCCCCGCTTGGACTGCTATAGGCTGAGAAGCGCCAATATCCAGAAGGGGCTCGGAGTAGAGCCGCTGCTCCTCCCGCATAGACTAGTGAGGGAGGTTCTTTGCTAATTTTTCTTATTGTGACATCACAAACGGGCCGTTTAAGGCATATACAGTAATTTCTAAACCAAACGCAGACAGAAAATAGATGGATGATTTTTATTCTCATTTGGAATGATTTATAGAGGCACAAAGTGAGTTTTGCATAATAAGCTTCCTTCAAGGATTCTGACAGTATGTCAGCAGTGCAGCCGGCTTATTTCAGTCCAAAATATTAGTTAAAACTGGAATTTTGGCTATTTAAATGACCACTATGCCAAAACGTGATAACTTTTTAAAACAGTGTCTCTCTGGCCTGCAAAAGCAGGTTAACTGGGATTACATTTGGTTAAAATCAACTGCTAAAGTTTAAATATCCAGTAAATACATTATTAAGCAATTAGCATTAACAATAATGTAAATATTCTGAGCTAGAACAAATAAGTTAAAATGACTGATGTTAAGTTAGCCTAATATTACTCTCACCTACAGTAACTGAATCTATTTCCATATCAGTCTGACATCTACTTCCTCATGTTGATAAAAAAAAGCTTTGTTCTGTTTGTTTCCTTGCAGCTCTGAGGCTTTTTTCCAATAATGAAAAAAAGCCCTACAACTGATGACTAATACAAGTTCAAGCATTAGTCACTTAAGACAGTCTGCAGCAGCAACACGACCTGAGCTAATGAGTGTGAAAGCAGCACGTACGGGGTGGCAACACTTGTTCATTATGTCATTCAGGAGAGAATTCATATGGAAACAACAACTATCTTTATGTAGACCTCAGCATACGTGGTTAAAGAGGCTAGGGCATGATTAGGACTTCCTTTATGGCACTGTCATCTGATTTTTAACAGGTTACAGGTGGTTAAACAGATCAGTATGACAGCAGTGCATTTTAAAGCGTTTCAGTAGATATTCAGCTGAAGGATGATGCATAAATCAGGCTGTGAGTCAAGTCTTTGTTGGGATTCTTCTCTTTCTTAAATGCAAGCCTTTGTCCTTCACTTGTCCACCTTTCTTGTTTTAAGCACAGACTACAAAGTCTTGTCAGGGTCAGATACAAGGACAGAAAATGTCCCCATAAACCCAGGAGAACCATTGATCCAGACATCTTAAAATGTACACAATAGTCTGGGAGAGCAGGAGACTTATAATGCTTTTTATGTCATGTTTTTCTGGGGGACATAAATGCAGGTAACTAAACTTTAGCTTTCTTTAGTAATCCAACAGGGAAATCTCCAGAGCAAGCAGGAAAATCACAACAACAACGACGACCCACCAGTGAAAGGAGAAAAATAAAGGCCTGTATTTATGGCCGTTTGGTCAAAAGTGCCATGAGGAGAGCTTAAAAAGACCTGAGGGAGTGAGAGGAGACAGGTGACAGGTGTGCAGGACGCTGATTACTGATCGCTGACTGGTGTGAGTAATAAACAAGGAGGGCTGAGGGAAGCTAAAGCCTCATTTACACAAAGTGTGGACCTGAATACGTGCAGCTTCTGAACCATTTACACCGGCTGTAGATAGTATGTGGAAGTCTCCACAACGATGCTCACGAGTTCACCGGATCATCCCTGCATAAAATATATTGATAAAACCTAAGATTGTTATCATGGATTGTATTTTAAAGCCGTTATGATGAATCTGCAAACAAGCTAGGTCACGGAACACTCGCCCCTCCCCTCGCGTATCTTCCCTGAGATGGAACTGGAAACCCGCGATGTCAGAGGAAACCAGATAGCGCTAAACACCAGTCACTATTTTCTAGGTCCAAACATCTTTCGTTATCCATGACTTCAAATGGTGTTTTTCTCTTTGGGACTCTGGTAGTTTGTCCTAAAGTTGAAGTGGTAGCAGCCGGCTGTTTCTCCTCTTATAGCTATACTATGTTAGAATGTTAAGAGGCATAAAAAATGTTTTAAGCAAATTTGTTTTCCAAATTTGTCATCGTAGTTTTAATGTGGCCCACTCTAATAACAGAAAACAGTCAATTTTAGAATCTAATTTGAAAATCAATGTTACAACATAAAATACTTTAAAATCAAAATTAAATACACTAACAAAAAAGACAAAGTTAATGTTTTCAAAATTAAAGATAAATTTCATCCCATGGTATAGATTTATTTATTTATGCAGTAGATGATTCTGAAGATTGAAATTCCACATAAATTAAGCAATAAATTGCAACAGAATTTTGGTAGCCAGCTGTCTTTTGCCTCTTTTGAGGCCCAGGTGTGCTTTGCTCAAAGGTGGATGTGTCTGAATATGTGTGAAGATGTGGAATCTTGAAAACTGTCATGCATGACAGGAATTTCACACTGCTCTCATCTCCACGTCTAATTTTCCATCCACCTGCAACAGCCCATTGGTCTAATTGCATCTACCTGCAGGAGCAAATCCCATTTGGGAAAGTCACTACACGTTCGGAATTAATTCCTTTGCCTCGCTTTAAATTGAAATTCATGGCAGCAGAATTTAACATTCATACAAGACACGGTAAAAAACACCCATCCACCACTGTGCTTCATCTCGTTTATTTTTAAAAACAACACGTACCAAATCAGTTGAGGATTACGCAACAGGTTTATGATCAAAAACACATCCTGGTGAGAATGTTATTGTTTACAATTTAACAACATGGAATAAAATCCTCTAAATCGTTTTCATTACTTGTTTATTTTGAGATTCAGTCGTCATTTCTTTTGACACTAGGAAGTGACATCACATGTTGACAGCGTTGAATTAGGCACGCCCCCCTCTGGAAATAAGAAGAGGGGAGAGGGGGTGAGATAAACCGTGGGAGACTCAGCAGCAGACGTTGGATTGGCATGGCTGTGTGCAGCGCAGCGCTGGAACCTGTATCCACAAGGCTCCCGCCTGGACGCTTGGATTCTCTCTCAAACACGATGGTGCTGGACACAGGAACGCTGAGCTGCGCTGTGCTTCTACAGCATGTTACGATGCACTGGGAGATAGAGAGGGAGAGCTAAGGGGGAGGTGGGGGCAACATCACCACACACTTGAGCGATGCTCCCTGAGCTTCTCTCTATTTTCTCCAACCGTCTGGCTTTTGTGCACAAAGACCTGGGACTAATGGACCAACGCAGCAATGCAACTCCTTGCTTGTCATGCTTGAATCACAGCTCCATATATCCTTTTTCGTCAGAGCCCTCGTTGTCTTTGTCTGTCACCGCCGTCAGACGAACTGTGGGGTAGTGTGGCGGACGCAGCGTTCTCCTCAACCCCCCTCTCCCTTGTCTGTGTCCCCGACTTCTCTTCATCCCGGTGTCGTTTGGGTTTCTTCTCCTCTTCTAAGCTCTGCTCCCCTCTGTGTTTGGCTCAGTTCTTCTCGCTGCCTACTGTCAGCCTCTCGCCGCTCGTTTGAAACAGACAGACTGCTATTCTATTTCAGCAGCTTGCTACATGATCTCTTCAAAAACAATTTTCGCCGCTGTTCAGCTGTCTCACAATATCTCAACGCTGTCAGGTATCCCTTTTCATAACGTCAGGATGTTTATCGAGGGGGACTGATCCTCTCCAGCCCCTTCGCTCATCCCTTTCCCTCCCTTGCCCTCTGACCCTCACCTTCTCGTTCTCAAGCCCCACCCACCCTCTCCCTTTGTCCTTAACCTAAAACCTCTTCTCCTCCAACTCATTTGACCCTCTTGACCATGTTGCCATGTGTCTGCTGGCTTCAACCTATCCTCGTCTTGCTGTCCTCTGTCTTTTGGACCCGGGGGGAAAACTGCCCAGCAACCTGCCAGTGCCCAGACCCTCACACTGTGAACTGCAACGGCCGTGGGTTGACCCGTCTTCCTGAAGAGATCCCCTTGGATGTCCGCAGGCTTTTGCTAGCCGACAACTGGATACCCCACATCCCCTCGGATTTTCTGGTTCTGTACAGTGACTTGGTTTACCTGGACCTCCGGAACAACTCCCTCTCCTACATAGAACCCGGAACCCTAAGCACCACCTCCAGGCTGGTTTTCCTCGACCTGGGTAGCAACAACCTGACTGAAATCCCCACGGGGACTTTTGGGGAGTCACGAAGTTTGATCAAACTACGACTGGGAAACAACCCCTACCTGAGCATGGTGAGCGAGGACGCCTTCACGGGCCTCACCTCTCTGCGAGAACTGGAACTGGAACGTAACGCACTGTCCTCCCTAAAAGTGGGGGCTCTGAGTCAGCTGCCCTCCTTGCGGGTGGTGAGGTTAGAGGGCAACCCCTGGGTGTGCAACTGCAACTTTGCCAGCCTGTTTGAATGGCTAATAAAAAACATTCACAAGCTTCCTAACGGTAAGTAATCACCTTTCAGCGTCGTTCTCTATAGCCGTGCATGACCCAGATAAAGCGTATCCGAGAACATCGTTCAGCAGTAATATGGTAAATCCACTGCCACGACACGTCTCTGGTCTATTTACGTTTTCCCTGTAGGAGAGGAAACCCCCCTCCCCATCCCTTGTTCTAAATGTGTCTCTTTCTTCCTCCACCCCCACCGCTCGTGATGTGTGAGACTCCGTGTACAACATGAGACAATCACACTTGTTCGAAAGTGACACATTTGCTCGATTTCAAAAGAAGCGATCGAAATTCTCCGTTCCTCCATATGTAAACCAGTAAACGTCAATAATTCACTCACAGATTTCCAGAGCTATTTATTTCATTAAGGCTTGCCCTTTACCAAGCAACTCTGCAAACCTGTGATATTTTTCTACCCTTGTAAGAATTCAAACAGTCCTTTTTTTATGTGACTTTAATGCTTTATCTCTAGCACGAGGACCTTTATGCTCACAGACACCATCCACCACTGTGCTGTAGCCACAAGGGTTACGTTACATAACAGGATGGACATTTTGGTGGTTTCGCCAGGCAGTCTCAGAGTGCGCATGCTGTTTTGGGGAAACAGAAGAGACGATTGAAGTTACCGTGTTTCCTTATTTGCCACTAGATTGTAAAGTTGGTTTTAAAGACATTTTCTTAATAAAGTGAATTGTAATTCTTTACATATGTTTTAGTGTTACTGGGGATTTATAAAATGAGAAAGCATTTGCTTTTAGCTATTTCAATTAAATGTTCTATAAGGTAAAACACCAAACATGTCCGTGCACGTATAACAAAAGTGGTTTTCTTGCACGTGGGAGCTGCGATGGGGATGCAAAGAAGCAAAAATAAAGAGATCTGACAGTAGAGCCACACGACTTGGAGCACGTGCAGTTGTCTTTTTTACTTCAGAGATGCAAGAAAATAAAGACTGGATCTTTGCAGAGGTTAACTCTGAGTGAGTGTACCTGAAACAAGAAAGATACAGGTTCTTGTGTCATGTCATTGTGTCAGCTAGCAAACATCAAAAACGTTTTTCTCCTAGTATCATAGTTTTTGTTCGGTGAACCAAATGATCACAAACACTTTCTTGTTTTAAAGCCACATTCCTGAACTTTGCGGATATATGCTCTCTGTTGCCCTCTAGAGGCTTGCTGCATAACGTCACTGTCGCGAAATCAAATCTCTCTCTAGCGCATAAGAGACATGTTTACATTCCTAATATCAGGCAAAACAACAAAAACAAACTTTTCCACCTCCACACATTGAATAAATAGTTTTATCAGGACTGTATAACAACTTTATGCCCGACCAAACACAATAACCCTGGTGAAATCATTTATTACTTACCTAGCCATTAGCAGCACGGCTAGGTCAGAGTCCGTAGTTCATGCTGTTCTTTCTAAAAGAGCTCTCCAGCGAGGAAAAGACGGCCCAGTATTAACTCTGGTCTTTGCTCTTGCTCTATCGTGTTCTCTTTTTCTTTTCCTAGATTCCTCTGATAAGGAATTTCTAGCTTTCCTTGGTGGATTGGTCATTGCTCAAGTCTCTAAACCGTGGATCTACGAAGTTATACTACTATGGCAAACCAAAGGGGTGAAAAAAGCGCGTGTTCTAAACATGTTATGTCCGTCAAAATGTGCGTTTAGAATGCGTGATTTCAGTATGCGTGGTTTTTTGCCCCCTTTGTCGTCAAAACGCACATTCTAAAATCACGCATTCTAAATGCGCGTTGTGTCCGCCAAAATGCACGTTTAGAATGCGTGATTTTAGAACGCGTGTTTTTTTGCCCCATTTGGCGTCAAAAATGAACATAATAGATGATAGTATGCCGCCAAAACTTTACAAAAAACATTATTTTAAGGTGTAAAAGTTGTAGAATGTGGCTTTAATGCAAAATTAAAAAATGCATTTAAATGTTAACCCTACAGCTTGTTGTTGCACCACTTTTGTGTTGCAAACTGCTGACAGCCTAAAAAACTCCAACTCCTTATGTACATTTAGGCCATGACGTTCTTCACTATCGATTCTGCCCTCGCTTCCTTCTCACATCTTTTGTCCTCCACCAACAAAAAGTTGATTAACTGGCACGAATAATCAGTTCCCCAGACGTGGGGTTTGCAGATGCATTAATCACAAGTTCGGAGTGTTGTCAACGTATAATTAATTGCATTAGCAGCTCTGACAAGGAAAAAATGAACAACAAGGAGCTAAAGAGTGACCCAACAGCTTTTATGGCTGCCAACTGGCTCCTGACTTTACACACTCTCAACTGAGGTTTTAATGTGCATCTCAGCCTTATTTATGGCTCCTATTTTCATATCAGTGTTTGTTTTATGGCTGCACACTGCCAGCGTAGATAACGCGCAGAGCACCAAGCAGATTTGTAAGGAACATTGGCCCAAAGTTATCTTCTAGTGCAAATAAACATTTGACCCAGGCCATTCTGTTGATAGCAGGATATATGCTGCATGTTTGTAATTGCTATATTTTTAAAGGGTACTAACTCTCATCGGCAGAGGTTTATGCTAAGTTTTAAATTGTGTGGTTAAAAATTACCAAGGGACGCCAAGTCTTGCTTAGGAATCTGAAGGTGGCAGACATGAAATAGCAGCGAGGCTTACAGTGAGATGGATCTGCAAACATCGCTGGTTTACACAAGCAGGCATCATACTGCCAGGCCTAATTAACGTAATGACTAAGCTCAATTACGAAAAAATGCTATGACCTGCTCTCTGGAATACTGTATTAGAAGTGGAAATGCAATAACAGATGGACGTTCATTAGTGGATGAGCTTGATTTAATAAGCTTTCCACTTTGTATCAGTTCTAACAGGATTCATCAGCGTGGGTGTTTCAAATTAAAATCCCATTGCTGGAGAAATTAATTATGTAAATGTCTGTTTTTATTTTTTATTTAATAATGTCTTTTTTATTATTATTCCTTTTGGCTTTTCACCATCATGCATTGACTGCTAACAGCAACGCCACCATTGGCCTTTACTAAAACCAAACTCTCAAGCGACATTCAGAATGTTTCTGGCTGCAACAACAAGACTCATTGTTTCAGATCCACGCTGCGTAATATTGCCAACTCTAAACTCTGAATGCATCACACAGAGTTCTCTCAGAGCTGTCATTTGGCTCCTCAAAGTGTTGAAAGTTGTGTTTCTGCAGCCAGTAAAATAAAGTTGTGACTGCACAATGAACTGGTGTTTAACTTTAACAGCAGATAAGACTCCAGGCTGTAGAGAATGGTGGATTTGTGAGCGGCTGCTCGTTGCTGCGAAGACACAAAGAAAGGAACTAAATGCATTCTATAGCTCGTGTGGAAAGAGGTGTTGCCCATGTGAGCAACACAAGCATAAACACTTTTATGGTACAAACTTTAAAAATAGACCCTTTAGAGGTCTACTGATATTGGTTTTTCTATTACCGATGTCGATATGTAGAGGTCATGGTCAGCCAATGGCTGATACGTGCTGCTGATTTTCATAGCTGATATCTAGATGTTTTTCCTTGTTATTTGCATAAAATGTCACTAATAACATTAATTGATGCATAAAATTTCTGCAGGTGAATCGGCTGAATCTACTCAAGATTTGATTGAAAATCTGAGACAAAGTTGCACCAAGACATAAAATCACGATGAAAAAAATAAATACACACACCATAACAATGTCGATTGAACAAACATATCTTTACTGTCCCCGTTTTGTACGGGGAAAACATGTTTCCATTGCAACTAAATCACCTGACCAGTAGGGTGTGGGAATAAAGGCCCCTTTGTATGTTTGAACATTTGAGTCCAGAAGTTAATTTGGGGTCAGACAAACACATCTCTACTGTCAGAACCTTTTGCAGGTAGACACACTTTGGTTGAGTTAGTTCAGGTGTTTAAGTTTTCGCTGTTTGTTGTGATTTAATTAGTTTCTGTTTGACATGTCTCAAACACAAAAAGGCTGCTTCCCATCTGATGAGTCATTATTACTCCCAACTTAAACCAGAGAAAATCTCTTTCTGAATCTTGCAGTTGCTGATTTTTTTTAAATTTAGCTAAAGTTCCATGATTATATACATCGTTTTTTGTGTACTCTATTCTACAGTTCACGTTCTCCAGCAGTTCAGTGTTTATTGTTTTCAGCTACATGAGTAGACTTTCCAAAGTGACTAGATTATCTATGTAGGTGATTTCAGGCAATTTTCACATGACATTCCAATGTAGTACCAAAACCCATCTGAATATATTTTGACAGTAACTCCCTTCCTAAATGTTGCATGCTTGTCAGCAATGCAAACACAGAAGTAGAAATTCCATTAGAAGTCTGGTTGTCAGGATCTGGCTGGGACTGAGCAGGCAGTGGCGTGAGTCTGGATGTGGTGTGGTGTTATGACCCAAGCGCGGAGTGAATGGCACTGGGTTTGGACAGACACGCAGTTAATATAGAAACCTGCGGCACGCAGCTCAAAGGGAAACGAGAGCGCTGCAGTTCCAGGATAATGGAAGGGACTTACGGGAAGTCGACAGGACTGGTAGCTGACAGGCTGGACAGGAAAACTGACTGGCTGGAGTGGAAACTCTGGAAGCTCTGGAAACATTCCCTGGCATGAAACAAAACAATGATGAGCCACAAGCAGGAGCCTGGGTTTCCTGATATAGTCCTGGGCTGATGACGTGGACAGGAAGTCCGATGTGGAGCAATGCTGGGAAGTGGAGTCCAGAAGCAGGTTTAGTCTGAGGTGAGTGACGAGGATGATGGAGGCTGGTTGGGGGAGTTCTGGGGCAGGTTTGGGTCTGAGGTGGAGAAGTTCTGGGGTGATTAGGGATGAAGTGGAGGCCGGGAGCCAGAACCGTGACACTGGTTGATTCAGAACATGAAGAGAGGGCAGAGTATTTAATTCAGGTATATATAGATTTTTATTTAAGGCTTTGTTGAGTCAACTACCTCCTTACTTATCCTTCCTGGTTACTAAGGTCACAAACAGAAGCTGTGGTCTGCGGTCCCATTATTACATTACGTTAGAAATCCCACAATCTCCAACAGTGAAAGAGCATTTTGCTCCTTCATCCTGATTTAATTTGCAGTCATTTCAAATCACATTTACCAACGATGTCATCGTTTAAAGCCAGGATTAAGAATAATACCAGATGAACGTCGTGTTGTAGTGGAGTGTTACAGGTGAGCTTGTTGAGATGATGCTGAGTTTTGTAGATTGTCAGTCTGTGATGGATTTGATCAGTTTCATATTTTACTCGTTCACATCATTTTCGCTGCCATCTTGGCCAGGGCTCCCTTGGAACAGAGTTTTTAAATCTCAATGGGTCTATTTCCTGGAAAAATACGGCTTACAAACAAATATTAAAAAGTCTGATGTGACCATAATTTCTAAGTGAGTTTTCAAACAGAAAAAAGATGCATTTCCTCTCCGAAGCCTTAAAATTCTTAAAAAATCAGCAATAAATAAATTTAAACAGTAATCCCAAACTCGGTGTTTGGCTGACATGCACTTAAATATATAAAACATTTAAAAATAAACAGGACCTTAAACTAATCTGAAAACTGTAAACAAAACAAAGCTTTCCCATTATTTTAATAAGGCGTTCCAATATATTTATGGCCTCCTACTGAAGGCCTGCATAATAGAGCAGCTGCAGCGCTCGCGCCATCAATCCAATTTCCATTCCATTTTTTACTTCCTGATTTCCCTCATGATTTGGAGTTCCCGTCGCATCACATTTTTCTGTTTGCATCCCTTTTATTGCTGCAGTTCAGAACAAAGAGTGGAGAGAGAATACTTAAAATGCTAAAATTATGAAATATACAATATACATTGTGATGTCACATTTGTGCAGATTAAAGGAAATTAGATCCATCTGTGAGCTAAAGATGACTGTGACATTTACTAAAAAGGTGTCATGTTGCTTAACCAGACGCTAAAGTGTGTTCAGCTTTATTATTTCTTATTTTTGACGTGTAAAATGCTTTTTAGCCACCAATCAGAATGATAAATATTTCAGTGGAAGAACGAGTGTAAACATGATCCACTGCTGTCTCCAGTGCTCTTGGGTTAAGGATGAACAAAGGCCATGTATAATTCAGAGTGACACAGTTCTACGGCACATCGGCCAGGGTAATTGGAGCTACAGCTGCCTACAGGGCAGAGCAGCCCAGTTCCTCCGGGGAGACAGGAGACTGGGGCTGAGGCCCGTTGTGGCTTTGCTACCAACACTAGTCATGACCTGAACAGTTTCTCTGCAAAGCAGCAGTTCGTGTGACAGCTGAGCCTGAATTTTCCTTCCCAGCCTTTTGAGCTGCTCCGGTTATCACACGATCATCGCTGAAAATATGATGACCAGCCCAACGTGGAACACGCGTCACGCCACGCGGCTCCATGTGACATCTACCTTTACCACCCATGGGTGTGTGATGAGAAATCTGTTCCATTAACACCGGCTGAGAGCTTGTTTTATCTTGGCCTAATTTGATGTTTATTTAAAGTTGGGATGAGAGAGGGAGATGGTGGCGGCGGGGGAGAGCTGAGTGGGAAAAGGTGGACGGAATTACAAAGAGGGAGCATCAGCTGCTGCATGTACAAGAAAGCTGAGGGGGATAATCTGACAATCTCAAAAATAAAATGTCAAATGCATTATTTCACTGTCAGCATGCAGCATCTGTCTTAAACTTGCACGCTGCAACAAAGCATTCTAAATCAAGACTTTCATCGGGAGGATGTAGGGTAGAAAATAAACTACAAACGTCACATGATTTTACCTATATCTGTTTTTGTTTTGTGCAAATAAAACAAACATCATTTTGTACATTATCCATGTTTCCTCTACAGGAGTTCTGGGAAAATTCTGGATTTTCATGCAAGCTGAACATGAAAATAGTCTCCTACACCTATCTCCTGCATTAGCTTCTGATAGAAAATAGACGGTGAAACTCTAGGATTAGAAAATCTACGTCACACTGTCACTTAACATTCATGGACTCACCCATCTTGACTCACGGCGGGGAAGGCTGTTGTTGGTTTAGCGCCAGGAAACAGCAGAGAACGTCTCGACCAGAGGCTAACTGTTAGCATTAGCAACTCCACCACACAGCAGAACTCCTCCAGGCTTGTGTTATTTGTAGAGATAAAACATCAACGTTGCAGAGCAAACAGAGTCAGTGGTAGAGTCGTGTTGCTGTTAGCCAATCAGAAGCAAGATGTCCACATATCAGGAAGTAAGACTCCAAATCCTGCCATGTTCAGCTGAACTCTGATCAGGCTCATGTCTAATTCCTGAAACAGGCGCACCTGAGCTTTTTTTCCCCCTCGAGTATGACTTACAAGGCATTCATTCCTTCTAGACCACTGCAAATGTAATAAAATATGAGTAAAGTATCACTTTAATAACATTAAGAGGTTTTATCCTGTATGCCATAACTTAATCCATCCTGGCGTGTGTGTGTGTGTGTGTGTGTGTGTGTGTGTGTGTGTGTGTGTGTTTTGGGTGTCACATTCTTCAGCATTTGGAGTTTAGAAACTGTGATTTTCTTTTCCTGCCCTCCTGCTTCACCAGCAACCTTCCCAATTTTACAAATGGCGGTTAATTGGTTCTGTTTGCCGATATGATTTCCTGCTAAATTACCACCAATCAGCATGAGGTAATCACAAGTCCCTCCCAGCGACTCTACCGAGCCACTTCTGTGTACATACCCCAGTGTAGGTACTTGGTTGGTCTCTGAAATGGCTCAGAAAATTGTTCTTTGACACGGGTCCGGTGAAATGGAAACAGGCACTTTTCACAAAGGTCTGGTTAAAGTACCCGGAAGTCCTGATAGTGGAAATCGGCCTACTGTGTTGAAGCAATTGTGAATATTCCCACTTTCCCGTCACAACAATGCTCGCCATGTTGTGAATTAATCTCATGTTATCCTCTCTGGTCCCATCTAACCCATCATCTTGTCTTCATCTTACTTAAAACCTCTTCAGTGCTACTGCGCTCTTATCAGAATTATAGTATTTGCTTCTATTGGCTATTGGACTTGAGTTTCACATCCATCCTGTTTAATAAAGTCCGGCAGGGACAATTAAGTGAACCGATATTATAGTTGGAATATTTAGCTGCGAGTGTCCGGATGCTGCACATGAATGCATCCTCCAACACAAGCATGCAAATGCACTAGGATGTTGCAGAGATCAATCTGGCCCGACAGAGGGGTGTTAGAGAGGGAGGTGAAACAAGCCTCCCATATCAGACCGCCACAGCAAGGTAGATCAATCACGACTGAGACAGGAGATAGCCTATCCAGTAATCCTAAATGTAATCCATCAACTCTCCGTGCCAGGACTGAAACATATCTGTGTGGGCCGACATACCTGGAGTGTGAGGGGGTGATTTGTGTTAGATTAGTGGCCACCGCAGAAAGGTTTCAGGTCATGGATGAACTCGGAAAGTTGCAGATGATCAGCATTCCTGATTTAAGGGCTTAAAGATTCATTGTGAGTTTTTTTTTATTAACTTTTCAAAGGTAAACAATCCTAAAAAAAGTGGATGAAATATATTTAATACACTAAACCAAGCATGGCTTTCATTTGACTTTCTACTAACTTAATCCTGCTTTTTACTTTGTTTGTTTGTGTTTCTGCATCAAGTCAAACAAAGATAAACTAATGAAATCCCCTTTTCCTAAATCCACATCGGTCTGGTTTAGATCTGATTATCTGTCCATCCTAAGTTCATATTATCTGTTTTGAGGCATATTAAATTTGTGTATCAAGATATATTTTGTTATATTCACTAAAACAAACAGTCACAACTGCACCCTGTGGATTTATAAAGGTGGAGCTTCAGTTCAAAACAAACAAGCAAGATTAGCCCAATCAAAATTTGGATCCATTGATTTTAAATAAACTTTAAGAAATTTTATTAACTTTGATACATTTTTATAGAATTGATTGTCCAAATATCACGATGGGTGAAAACAAAGGATGAATATAGAATTCACAAGCTATAAAGCACCTTATTAATATTACAGCAAGTGGATCTGACTGTAGTTTCTATTTAGTAGTCTTTTGTTTCCCAGATATGCTTTCTTGGCATCCGCAGTAGAAAACCTTTAGCGTTCGCCTTGCAGCCGTGACCCTGCTGGTGTCAGATAGTTTTTAGAGCAAGTAAGGAACAATAAATCAAATCTGGATGAAGTCTTACGTGCATGTCTTATAAGGTCACCGAGTAAAAGTTTTTGTGTTTTGCTTTGGATGAAAAGTTTGCTCTGTTTAAAATTTCTATCTCTTATGAAAAGGCGCTGACCAGAGAAAACCTTCCAGCTCTCCCTTTCATCTTTTTATCTTAGGAAAACTTTCATCATCTGAACTCACAGACTCATATAAATTATAAAACAACTTTCTGAGACAAGCGATTAGTCGATAATACGTGTTGATATTTTTTTCTCAAGCATAGGCGTCATCAATGTTTGTGTTTAAATTTCACAGCTGGTTAACATCGTCAGACTGACAGAAACATGTAACTAAAATGATCAACTACGGAAGCCTATGGTGTCAGTGCGAGAAAAAAAAATGGCTATTATACTTTGACATTTTACTGCGAATGAACGAGAAAATTATTGGAGTTGTTGTTAAAAGGTTTCTAAGTATTTAAATGTGAAAAAGCACAAACAGGAAGTCAACTTTTACTTTGAAAGCTGCATCTTAAAGCCATACTATGCAACTTTTTCATATATTTAAATCATGTTCTTGAGCCAGTTTGTGCTAAAATGACCCTTTACAGGGTGAATGAAATGTCACTCAGACCCCCACCGCCCTCTGTGGCCAGAATACTGCATTTGCAACTTCAGAGTGCCGGTCCGGTCCCTGTTGGACTTAGTAAAGTGGAGCTGACATGCCTGGTGCTGCAGTCTGCTTCCAGCATGTTTCCTGCATGTTTTAGATCATGAACACAGCTGATTTGTTTGATTTAGTGATGAACCGCTCCTGTAGCAGTTAGATTAAGGTGTTAAAAAGACCAACGCACAGTGAAGAGATAAGTTTCACTTTTGGTTCAACTAAACGAACACTAGGGGGTGCTAAAAGCAAGCCAAAACTGCCAAATGTGCCTTTAACTAGAAAGTTGAAGAACCGCAAATCTGCATGGACAAAAATCTACATGAAGGCTATTTTCTCTGTTGTTTGCAAGGTGGAAAATGTTCATCTGACAAATTACTGCTTCTTAAAGCAGCAATTCTGAGTTTTCCCCTTTCAGGAATTATGTATGATTTTTCAGAAATCCATAAAAGTGATTGTCTCATCATGTAATGTGATATAATGTAAGCAATACGTCTTTTTTTTTTGTTGCTAAGCCCGCCCCCTGCCCCGTAAAACCAGAACTAACCAATAGCGTTAGACTACTGTTTACGTGCTTCAAATTTAAGGAAGCACCTCAGCTGATGCAGCGTTGATGAACTTTTCACGGACAAGTAAGTCTTTAAAATATAAATATATGAAAACACAACATGACATGAGAATAATACTTGTAAAACAACGTGTTTTAGCTCTGTTTGTCGGCTAGAGAAGCACATTCATAAACAAGAAAAGTGCAGTCGCCATCTTAAAATCCCGGATCGACCGACTCTTGGTGCAATACGCTTGTCAGCCACTAGATGTTGTCATCGGATAAAAGAAATACTCCGGATAGCTGCTTTAAAAGAGGCTCTCTATCTTGTCCCCGTTTCTTCTGGACGAGATTCAAACATCCCGCAAGAATGTCGGCATTTTATCGTTATGAGCCATCTCGTTATTACGAGATAGAACACGTTGATTTAAGAAACTCTCGTTAAAACAAATTTTATACATCGTTATTACAAGAAAGTTTCTCAATAAAACGAGATTTATATCATAAATAAGAATATTCTCACCCCGCGCTGACAGTAATGCACTGATTGAAAGGGTGGATTTTTATTTTGATAAAACATAAACTCAAAAACCTGCTGTGGTATTCTAACCGCCATTTTTTTGTATCTGTGTATTAAATCAACTGAACTGAATCCAAATCCAATCTCATCTCGTGGAAGCACATAATGCTCATGTAAGCACATTCCTGGAAGGTCAGAAGGGTCGATTACAGGAAGAAAGTATGTATTTCTTAGGCAAACACTTTTAGACTGTCTAGATCTTCTTTTGTTAACATAAAGATGAAACTGACAACCTTTAGGTTTCAGTGCAGATGCAAAGAGTTCTAGTATTTTCTATGGAGAATATATATATATATTTTTTTTTATCAGAGAAATATCAGTTTTTTAGTTAGTGTGCGTAGTGACCTAACCTGCTAAGTCTGTGCTCCAGCAGCCCAGCTGACTGCATGTCAACCTTGTTTTGGTTTTACTGAGACAGAGAGAGATATATGAGCTGCTGGAAGGGCTTCAGTGTTTGGTTTCGCTTTCCACGGCTTTGATTGTTTTTGATCAAGGTTCTGTGGCTCTAGTGTGACAGCCAGAGACTGAGGTTGTTTAAACCTCAAAGTACTGGACAGAAGAAGGTGACCCTGAGTGAAAGTGTTTAACACATAAAAAAAGCCCAAAACACAGCTGACTGTCCATCCATCCATCCATCCATCCACCCATCCATCCATCCATCCATCCATCCACCCACCCACCCATCCATCCATCCACCCACCCACCCACCCACCCATCCACCCTTCCATCCATCCATCCATCCATCCATCCATCCATCCATCCATCCATCCATCCATCCATCCATCCATCCATCCCTGCTTATCCACGCAGGGTCACGGGGGGCTGGTGCCTATCTCCAGCTAACTGAGCTAACAGAAGGTAACGGAGGTTGGCGGGTATTTTTACCCTGAAAACCACAGTTGAGAAACTCTGCTACCCTCTGCCTTCTAGGCTGTAACACTTTTAACGTGAGGCCGAGGCTGCGGCCTTCCCTGGAGCAAGCAGGGGAGCTAGCGGCTACCGCTGATGGCTCATCTGCTATCTGTCAATCAAATGGACACACCCCTAATTATTCACAATATCAACCTTTAAATATACCTACACGGATGACTTTCACCATCCTCAGAGTTGTCATGGCGGTAAACTTGACGTATTAATCCTTTCTGGATCCAGCCCCTAGTGGATGAGGGGGGAACTGCATTTTTTGTCACTTCTGCGTTGGCTTCACTCCTGACACGCGGAGTTTGCCCCTCGGTTAAAAATGATCCCAAATCTGGAATAGGCTGGATGGTGTTAAGCAGCTCATTCACCAATTATCTGTTGGGAGTCGGACCAAGTTTTCAATTTCCTGCCTTTCTAAAATGAGACTCCATTCACTAAAGTCTGGAGATCCTCTTAACGGACAGCTTGTAATTATGAGAAGCTGTCATTACAGTTTTTGCTTCAGAAGGTCACTTTTTAGCCAAGAATCACAGCTGTCGGCAAATCCCTCATCTGTCAGGGGTTGTGTTGTGTAATTCTAATTCATATCTCTGACAACATAAATCAAGTTTCTGCTTATTTTAATAAATATTGCATATCTTGTTGCATTGTTTTGTTGAAAAATAAGCTTTATTCTGTTGACGACATCTTTTTTAGTTGAACGTAAACTGCACTAAATAAAAGAAAAGTCAACCGTACAGCCAGTAGATTTTAGTAGATCTAAAATAACATCACATCCTTCTCTGAGGAGATTCACATATGCTAAAATATCATAAATCAGAGGTGATGACTGGAAAAATGTCATTTTAAAAGGTGGCTAAAATGATTTTTGTTCAGTTCTGTTCTTTGATCTGAGACTTGTATTAGATCGGATCACTCAGGTCACATTCACAGGTGGTCTGGGACACGTTTGTCCAAATCCAGGTAACATTAAAACCTGTTTACCTTAAAGCAGCAGATTTACAAGCGCTGGGTGTAGAAAAACCACCACAACCAAATATGAAGATTATTGTTGATATCAGACTCAAATATGAGAACCTTTTAAATTAATTAAAGGGATATTCCACCCAAAATTGAAATTTTGTCTGTTGACATATTTCCCAGAGTTAGACAAGTGGGAAAAAACATTTTGTAACCAGCGCAGTAATTCTGGCAGCAGTTCGTCTGCTTTAGTTTAGCTTTAGCTTAGCATAAACAATGGAAGTGAATGGCAGGTACTAGCATGCTAGTACTTGCCATTCACTTCCATTGTTTATGCTAAGCTAAAGCAGACGGGCTGCTGCCAGAATTACTGCGCTGGTTACAAAATGCTTTTTCCCACTTGTCTAACTCTGGGAAATATGTCAACAGACAAAATTTCATCTCTGACTAAATGATCTTTTTTAAAAATCATCAGGATTTCTGTAAACAATAAACAAAACGTTTTATCTGGTCAAATCTGTGAACTACTGCAGTGTTTTGTGGTTCGTCATGTTTGTTTTGACAGCTTTTGGAGCTGGCTGAAGCCTCTAATTACATATTGTTAAGTGCTTTGTGTCAATCATATCATTATAACCAGAGTTCTCTGACAGCATGTCACATGTGAACTTACAGAGATTGTGTCTCTACTAAAGTTGGGTAGAAAACAGATGTTGATGAGTTTTAGGGGTTTTGAAGATATATGAATATATAACCCTGAGTTCTGTAAATTTGTCTCTATTGTTGTATCGGATTGCAAAGGTGTCAAGTAACTAAGTTTAACTTTTTAAGAAAAAGACAGGAAACATAATATTTTTACCATCAGTGAGTTATTTGATTTGAGTCCCTTGTTCAGTTATGAGGTAAAAGCAAAGCCACACATGGTAAATAAAGCCCTTCCTCCTTGGCTTTGTAATTTTTAGATTATTTGTTAACATAAATCTCTATAGATTATGTCCACTTTGACAGATCAGCGGCTCATTATCATGATTCCTGGACACCTTTCTGTAGTTTCTGAGTTCCTGTAGTTTATGGCAGGTAACAGCTTATGTTCTGATGGAATGCTCGTTGAGATGTGAGAGTGAATTTTATAGTAGGGGAATAAATGTCACCAACTTTTATCGAGCTCCTAAAGAGTCCGTTTACAAACCTAATTAATAATATAACAGGTCAATCACCAGACCATGAAAACCAATTCCAAGCATCAAAAATTTCCATTATTTCACTTTGTTACCTAAAATGTTGAAAGTTTCAATGTTTTAATCCATAATTTTCTTTATTTGAACAACAGTTAAGTATGCTGGTGAAGGTTCTCTGTCATCCAGGTCATGGTAATCCAAATGGGTTTGAATGAAGGCGGATAGGGAGGAGGGGTATTCATAGATAGTTTCTGCTCATTGAGCAACAATAGACAACTACAGTTTATAAGCTTGACTCACATATTTCAGCCTTTAGGCGGTTTCTCTTTTTTTTGCAAACTTACTTTTTAATTTTTATTCTTTATTCTATTTATTGAAAGTTGCAGTAATAACCTACTGCCTTTGGGTCTTACCTGTATTTGTTTCCTATTATCTTTGTGTATGTGCTGCCTTAACAAGCGAATTTCCCCACAGTGGGATTAATAAAGTTTATTCTATTCTATTGAGTCTATCTCATATATTAGTTTCACCTTTTAGGCTGAATTACTGAAACCTTTTGCACCATATTCTAATTTTTGTGTTTCACCTGTATATTAGAAAATAAAACTGACCAACTCACTGGAGTGAGTCAAGTACAAATCATGAGGAAAACAAAGCAAGTGCAAAAAAATATGTCCACAAATTTTAGTCGTAACATTTTAAAAGTGTAAAAGAAACATCACAGATGAGGCACGCGGTGATCTGTCATTCATTCACCCTTAGATGAGTTTGGTCCAAGCTGCCCTGCTGTGCTGCAGAGCTACTCTCACTGCACTCTGAAAGCATTCGGATAAAAATAAATCTTTATTTTACAGTATACAACTACACACCACTCTCTTTCAGTAGTTCTGCTGTGAGAACGTACCCACAGTCCAAGGCCATGTGGGTGGGTGGGTGTGCTGTATCAACAGCACAGCTTCACTTCATAAAGTCAGAGAGACTTTTGGTCGACCTCAGTTATTAAACCTGTTCCCAGTTATCTCAAACATGTCTTATGCTGCTGAACCAAGATACATTAGGACATTTAAAGCCACATTCCTTAACTTTGCAGATATATGCTCTCTGTCGCCCTCTCAAGGCTTGCTGCGTAACGTCACTGTTGTACAATCAAATCTCTCGTGCGTGCAGAAGAGGCATGTTTACATTCCTAATGTCAGGCAAAATTACGAAAACAAACTTTTCCACCTCCACACGTTGAATAAATAGTTTTATCAGGACTGTATAACAACTTTATGCCCGACCAAACACAATAACCCTGCTGAAATCATTTATTACTTACCTAGCCATTAGCAGCACGGCTAGGTCAGAGTCCGTAGTTCATGCTGTTCTTTCTAAAAGAGCTCTCCAGCGAGGAAAAGATGGCCCAGTAATAACTCTGATCTTTGCTCTTGCTCTATCACGTTCTCTTTTTCTTTTCCTAGATTCCTCTGATTAGGGATTTCTAGCTATTTTTGGTGGATCTGCCATTGCTAAAGTCTCTAAACTGCGGGTCTAAGGTATACTACTATGGCAAGCCAAAGGGATCAAAAAAAGTGTGCATTCTAAACTCGCATTATGTCCGCCAAAATGTGCGTTCAAGGCGCACGTTTTGGCGGACATAATACTCGCTTTCAGAACACGTGTTTTTTTGCCCCCTTTGTCGTCAAAACACGCATTCAAGACGCACATTTTGTCCACCGAAACGCGCGTTTAGAATGCATGCTTTTTTATCCCTTTGGCTTGCCATATAGTGCGGTAACGCAACAATCAGTGAGTACTTCCAGCGGCGTCTCACCGCTCTAAAACTGTATAGTGCGGTAAACAGACGTTGGACCCCCTAACACTATCACAGGTACAAAAAATGAACATAATAGATGGTAGTATGCTGCCAAAACTTTACAAAAACTTTATTTTAAGGTGAAAAAGTTGCAGAATGTTACTTTAAGTAAATTATGCATATACTAATAAATACACCCCACTGTGCAAAGACCTATAGGACATCCTACAGACGTGGTCTGGATGGACAGACTTAATATAGACAAGATCTGCACGTCTATGTGACGTTGACTGTTTGCAGGGAATCATTTTAATGTTTCCTATTTCAAATCTTAGTCTTAGCCTCAGATAATTTCTGCAGAATGAAGGAAATAATTGAATTCAAACTTATCTGTAGGTTTGATCTTTCATATGATTTAATACTTTTTAAAACCACATTTTTATATTAAATAAATGACTTTTAGCTCGCGTCTGTCTTTGTCTAACCCTGTTTTGTGTTTTGCTCCAGGGGTGGAAGGCATGGAGTGCTCCCTGCCGATGGACGGCAGACGGGTTTCTCTGACCCAGCTCACTAAGGACAGCTTCCGTGAGTGCCAGGCCACCCTGACTCTAACAGACCTGCTCATTATCATTTTCTCCGGCATCTCTGTGTCCGTGGTGGCCATCATGACCAGCTTCTTTTTGGCGTCAACCGTCCATTGCTTCCAGCGCTGGAGTAAAGGCGCCAAGGGGGACGAGGAGGACAGTGAGGAGTGACAAAAACAAAACATCCTGCTCTGAGGACGCGTGTCGCTCTCCGAACACTTTGAGGATACTGAAGACAGGGTTGGGCCTCGCGCCATTTCCTGCCTGGTGACGATTCCGAACCATTGGAATGTGGACGTGGTTCTGATGCTGTCTCTAAACGTGGACGTGTGAAATGTACTAATGACAGACATTCCCACGGAATGAATACCAATCAGAGTTCTGTAAGTGTGCCGCTCCATTAGCAGAATCGTATTATCCAGACCATAAATTATCTGTGGAAGTCACTTACACCCACTGGGTCATGGTTCACTGTCAAATGGCCTAAATAAATATACTGGGGCCAAAGCATCTGTAACAAAGATGAAACCGATTACTTATAGGAGTCTTTCTGCCGTCACTCTAGTATTAACCCTAATCCTAACCCTAACCCTAATCCAGCCCTAACCCTATCCCTAACCCAGCCCTAACCCTATCCCTAATCCAACCCTAACCCAGCCCTAACCCTAACCCTAATCTGTAAACATGGTGGATATTCTGCACCAGAATCCAACATTCTGTAAACATCAGAGTCGGTTTAAACCCAAACATCAGAGCTTCATCTGAGTGAAGATTTCAACACTAAAAGGATGTCATGACAGCTGATGACCTCCATATTTAACTGTTTGTAACATAAACAGGAAGCTCCATATCATCTAGAAAGTCTCATTCACTCATAATGAAAGGTTTTTAACATGCACTGAGAAAAAGGTTAATAATGTTGCTCTTAGGAGGCTGAACCAGTGGGTCTTCTCAACGTTCAGTTGTATTTTCAATATTTAGTCAACAATTTGTGTAAAACGATGAAATAACGTTATATAATCAAACATAGAGGTCAAGCTGAAACACTGTATGTTCTTTAGACAGATAGCTATGAAATATGTAGAAAGAAAAGTTTGAAATATACACAGTATTACACAAAAGTATGGCAAATACCATAATGAATTAGATTGTATCTATTATTCTGTCAGATAGTACACTTTAAATGGGAAACCTAATGTTGACAAGGCTACATCGAGTAGACGGATACTGCCAAAGACTAGGAAGAGGAGTGGAAAATGAGGGATTTTCTCCACTAGGGATAGCATCACAGTAGAAAGCAATTTGCACTTTGTATAAACGGATTTTACTCCAACAGTTATGGTCTCCAAAGATTTCTATTTTCTTCCTGTGTGTGACGGAACCAGCAGTCGTAGCTTCTTACATGACGGTGTTCTGAAGAGGCCGTGTGGCGATTACGCAAAAGAGAATCAGATTTTAGTTTGTCTGATAGTTTTTTTTATTTACTAAAATTTATTTAAACAGTTTAATTTATTATCTAGGATAATTCTATGAAAGCGCATCATTTCATCTTCATTCACCAAAAAAATACTCCAATTTAAATAAAACCCAGAATAAAACACATTTTGTTATATGCAACGTGTATTTTTCAAATCACTAATATTTACTAAATAGTTTATCTATTTTTCCCTCACGTTTTTTTAACTACAGCGTGATTAATTCAACAATGCTTATATGTAGCAGAAAGAATGTTGAGCAGTGGCCATAAAACGAGCCACGAGCAAATCGTCGTCCTTTCTTTGTGGGATAATAGATAAGAAGGGAAACAACATTCCTTTATCCCCCTTTTTGACAAGATACAATCCTGGACGTGCAACATCCTGAGGCACGTTTTTGCAAAAATGACAAAAAGAATTAATGTGGCCTTATTCATTGTTGTTTTTTCATAGGTACGAATAAAAAAGCACAAACATGTTAAATCCTGGTTTTTAAAGGATGTGTCACATAAAAGTGGGTGTGGTTAGAAACCTGTATTGTACACGTATGTATTCATATATGTGGTGTCCCATGTTGTGATGAAAATGGAGCATCTGGTTAGACATGGTAATATTTGGATGTTGTGTTTTTACCAGAACAAATAGAGGAAACGCCTACTGGAGATTAAACAGAACAGCTGATCCCATTGTGGTAAAAGGCTCGTCAGCCTTCTCCAAGTGTTGAAGCCATGTGCATTTCCTCAATAAGAGTTGTACTAAATGTCTAAAGATAGATGCCATATTTTCTAAACCCCAAATCTATAAAGAAACAGATCATAAAAAAAGAAACAATATCCTCTCTGCTATGGTTGGACTTTGTAAAATACTTTAAGCAATCATAGCATCTTAGATTGGTGTGTAAAACTAGTAAATTTATAATAAAATAATCCAGCATAAAACGTTTGTTTGTGACAATCATCACAAATCTTAGAAATAGAGAATCACTGAGTAATGTGAGTAAGAAAAATGTCAACCGTTCAGAGCCAGGATGGAAGAAAGTGTCCTGCATAACTCAACCAACAAACCCAACCTGCCACATAATGTCCACTTTTTATTTCTCCTTTTAAAAACGAGTGTATGAAAACCTTCCAGCACAGAATTCTCTTCTAAACATCGACTTGCCAAATGTTCTCTTTTGCATGATGTTGAGGTGGACTAGCTTAATATGCAGGTATTGCTGCTTTGGACACGGTTCTGTTTATATGCATGCCTGCTAAAACAAAAGTAAGGTAAATTCAAGTATTTTAGATGATTCCAGTTGCAACATTGAGCCTATTCCTTAGCTTAATGAAAATTAAACAAAGAAAGTTGGTCTATTATGTAACCTTCAACATTAGGCTCCATCTGAATAATAAATAAAAGATTAAAGTTCAACTGAAATTAAGACATTAAAGCTGGGGTCCGTAGCAGGACGACATCAAGGTGAGAAGATTTTGAAATTTGAATGGCTACAGCCCCCTCCCTTCTGGAAGGAGCTTAAAGCCACGCCTCATACTGTACACAAAGATAGCCTTGTAGCGCTAATGGAGGGTAGCTGTGGCTGCATGTTTTCAATATGTCCCTGCTCAGACACACCTGGTACTAACTGCTGAATTATCTCCTCAGCCTTCATCGGGTTCTGCAGGAGCTGCTGATCACTCGTTTTGATCAAATCTGCAGGGAAATGTCTAAAACCTGCAGGAATCCGAACACTAGCACACCTCTGCTAATGCTACAACTAAAACAACAGTCCAATGTAGCATAAGGTTGAACGCTACGCTAATCACTTAGCTCCATTGCACAAAAGATAAATATCTTGTTGTTTTAGCTTCCTCGTCTTCCACAGTTAGCTTGAAGTTTACCAGGGCTGCCAACTTTTGCATCAATCCATGCTCGAGAGCGGGCGAAGGGGTTGGGTTTGCGGTCATGACACACTCCTCCGTCGACCGTGAGGTGTAAGATCGGGGCAGTGAGGGGGCGTTGTGGTCATGTCACACCCCTTCTTCGACCATGGGGGGTGGGTGGGGGGGTATATGTACTAATGCTGGAAGGGGCAAGGGGTATTTCAGCCAAGACAGGAGACTTGGCAGGTATGGGTCAAGTCAGCGTTCACGCTGGGTTGGTGTCCTAAGCTGACAGCGGCGTCTGCATCACCCCGTAGTGCATGCTGGGAACTGGGGCACATTATCACTGATTGACAGCTCCCTCTTGTGGATACACAACTCTATTGGTCAACGCTCTAGACTCACGTAAAGGATTTGTTTTGCTGTAGAGGCCAGGGGACTTGAGTCAAATATAAATGATGAAAGATTACCTACTTCAGGGTCAGACAGTTACATTTAAACATTTTTAAGTTACTTTAAAAATGTTAAACTATGTACCCCAGCTTTAAGTCTGTTTCTTCTCATTTTGATGATTTGGTCTAATCTATGAGCCAAACAGAATATTGCCTAAAGCCTTGATGTGACAGAAAGTCTCTCAAAATGTGGACAGAAGGGACATTTATGGAGTTACAAAATAAAAAAACTATTTCCAGTTAGAAGGAAACTCCCAGCTGTAGTCGAAGAGCTTATTAGGAAAACCATTGAGACCAAATCCCTCTGAAATCCGACCATAATTAAAACGATCAAGTCCTTTTCCACTTATCTAAACGCACAGATCCAACATCAAAGAGGAAGAATTTTTTACACATATTATTATTTGCAACTACTGTGTAGTTACTGTATATTAATAAATATTATTTTAGCTTAGCCGTTAGCTTAAGAAAGACTTAGCATGGCAGTTTTCTTTTTCTTCCTAATTCTGCTGATTAACAACGTCAGACCATTACAGCATGCACTGTTGAGTTTCCTACATTATGAATTTCAGATTCATGTCTATTTTTCTATTACAGCTTTCCAGATGAAGCATTTCTTAACCATACGGTGTAGGTTTCTGGTGTTGCACACCCTTGGAAGCAGAAACGGTCGTAGAGTTCGTCTTTGTACTGCTTAAAATACCAAAATCCTTGTTATGATTTGTCAGATAAATGTCAGAATGGATCAAATCTAAATTAAGCGATGGAAGAGAGAGTGATGCTGCTGCTGCTGAATAGGTTTCTAAATGTCAAACAGACACTGTCAAACACTGTATGTGTATCTGTATATTGATGTTTGGTTTAAAAAAATCTATAATAGTAATAAAATCTTTTTTTTCTGTCCTCTGGTCTGAATTTGCTCCTAAATACATAAAATAAACCGACTGCAAAGACGAAACTAGCTTGGAGTGGGAAGGTTATACAAGTGACGGCATCCAAGAAGATCATCAGATTAATGTAGAAATGGCAATTTCAGTGGAAAAGGGTTAAAAATGATATCAGTAAATCTGTCGCTCTGGTTTCCTGGGATTTACAGATTTTGTCTCGTCACAGCAGCAGAAAAATAACACTCATCTGTAAATACAGCACACTGTCACAGCGCTGTTTTCTCACAGCAGGTATGGAAAAAGACAGATGAGTTTTTCAACAGAAGGTGATAAAGAAATATGATTTATGCACAAAAATCCCATTCTTTTGCATAACTAGTTTCCAGATGTCATTGGGATTTCACTTAATTCAGTAATTGTGCAAATGCTGCACATCTAATCCAACCTCACGAAGCAGAAACTTTCTGTGTCCACTCAAGACATGTGCCTTTTCGCTTTCCTCTGTCATATTGAGAATTCATTTATTCTCTTTCACGTCACCCTTGTGCGTCTGCTGACATATTGTGAGATTTGCAGCTGTGTAACATTACAGTATGCTTTTCTAAGTCTGAAGTCAAGAAAGCGCAGGACAAAAATAACCTTCTCTCCCTAAGGAGATGCAAAGTTGGCCTGACAGAGAGCAGAACGACGGCGCGCTGCAGAGTAGAATCATTTAGTGGGATTCCAAAAGGGAATTACAACGCGATGGGGATTATCATGCACGAAAAACACGAGCGCACTAGGTTCGTGCGCCACCGAAGAGAGCTCTGTGAGGGTGGTGGTCGTGATGAGGATTCTCCTGCAACCATTTACCTCATTTGGTTGTCATGGCTACACAGCCGGAGGCCTGAGCTCTTGGACGCCGAGGCGGGAAGAGGGAGGGAAGCAGGGAAGCATGGCCCTGCAGAAAGGCTGCCTCGCTTCCCTTTCTACGCATCAACTAACTGGACCTGGCAGTTAAATAAAATATCAGCCCTTCTGAACCAATCTTTGACTTTCACAACCAACCTTCCCCCCTTTCAGTTTTATGTAAAGGGAACGGTGATGGATCAGATCAGCTGTGGATTATGTGGACGACGTCTGTGGAGTGTGTCAATACCAAAAGAAAATCTAGAAATATATAATAAAATAGCTACATTTACTGGATTGTGACAAAAATGCATAAATGATTGCAAAAGGGTTTAAAATGATGAAATTTACAACATAATTCATATAGTTTAAAGTTTGTTTTGTAATGAGAAATCATCATGTGTTTAAATATATATATAATTCAATAACGTGCATGGCTGGATTTCAAAAAACAAAGTCTTTTCCGTGTTTGTGTCATTTTTAATGATCGTATCTGGTTACTGTCTGGTTCTGACCTGCAAAGAGAGCCGGGCAGAAAGGAAAGTAAACCAACCCTCAGAGAGGAAGCTCTGAATGAATAATGAGCCGGTGACTACAGTGGAACTGGGGTTTAGGGAGAAGTGAGCAGCCGATGGGTCAGATTGCAAAGTTCAATGGGGGCCACAGCTAATGCCGCTCTGTATGAGTGTAACTAACAACAGGATGAGTCAAAAGACACGGGGCATTATGGAGATGATGGACATCACTCACTGGAGACAAGCGCCATGACTAATAACTGAATTATTCATCTATAACTTCTTACCTAAGTCAATAGACTATTGTTATTATTGTTATTATCAATAATAACATGTGTTTTAATATTTGGGGGAAATTTTAAAAAGTATTATGTGCTTACAAGTTACAAAACAGTAAAAAAAAGATTAGCCTCATTTCCACCAAAAACAGTCAACAAATAAATTTCATACAACTGAATTTGCTTTTTAAAAAATGTATAAAAGTTCTATAGTAGATACAAAACATGTTTATGAAGTTATTTGCACTAAACCTCTCTCACATGAAGCAATTTCATCAGTTTCATTCTTTTCAGTACCTTCCAGAATGAGTCGTTTCAGGGCTCTGTCACTTTAAGAAAACAAGCTGGAGTTGGCCACGCCCACCCATCCCCCACTATAAGCTGAGAAGCTCCAAAATGCAGGAGGGGCTTGGAGTAGAGCAGCTGCGTCTGCAGCAACAGCTCTCTGTTGCACATGAGAGATGGCTCTAGTCTACTTCCCCTGTTTGTGACATCACAAACGGGTACTTTTTGAAACGGCTTGTTTTAGGCACATAATTCTTGAAACCAAACACGGACAGAAAAAGAATGTATGTTTTTTTCCACATTTGGTGTGTTTATAGACACAATAGACTCACATGGCAACACAAAAAAAAATGCAGAAGAAGAGTTTTGCATAATATGTCCCCTTCAGGCTTCCCTACATGAGTGGATTCCCCATTTAGACTTCTGCCCCATTAAATCCACTGCTGTTATGCATACAGGAAGAATTAAATCAACCTAAAAATATTCCCTATGAGCATCATAATTTTTCACAGATTTGCCAAAGTCGTCTGATCCCAACACCGACATCACAGAAAGTAAAACATGTTCTCTTAAAGGGCTCATTTTTAATTTGCTTCTTTGTTTTCTCCCCTTCAACATATCAGTGAAAGCAGAGAGGGTGGGAGGTGAATGGAGGACACTACAGCCATGGGCAGTCATGAGCAGCAGTGCATGCTCCTGTAAAAGTGCTCATTCACTGCATCTAAAAACAGCCTGGCATTCTGGCAGACCCTCAAAAAAGTTTCTCCAGACAAATAGAGCATGCTGCACATCTTAAGACGGAGGTTTAAATGGCAATGAAATGAATAATAATAGTAATATACCCTTGTACAAGGACAGCCCCCTTGAGCTCCTGCATGTTTTATATTTTGCCGTGATTTATGAGGCACTTGGGATAAAAGCACTATCCCGTTAATGTTACTAATTTACTAGGAGCTAATGTCAGACATCATGATCAATATAGAAATTATTGTCAGCAACGAAAGTCTGTAAACTTTCTGCATCTCATCTATTACTAATGCAAGAGATTGACTTCAGAGTCTAAAAAGTATTTATGTCTCAAAGAGAAATCACACAGGACTGGCTGATATCTTCATGTGTAAAGTTATAAATAAGAGTGAAGGGGGAGGAAGAGTGTTTGCCGCAGTTACCCGGGGGGAGTGATATCACTCTGATAGATGTGTGTGAAGTGGAGAAATTAATCTGGTGCGGTAAACACATTAAAGATGAATGAAGAAGGAGCAAGCTGGTTGCACCATGTGGCAGGAGGGAACGGATCTTAGCATCACTCCAATACCGACTCACACGGGACCTAATGAGGTCAATATGTAGCACATTAATCAAGTTGTCGGCAAAATACTACATTTGTGTAAAAGCCCCACCAGTGACGGCACAAGTGACCTGTGTTTAAATTATGGCTTTGAGAAGCAGAGCAGGAAGTAATAAATCTAAATTAGAGTCCAGAAAAATCTAAATTTGTATCTTTAAGGACAAATTCCGCAACTTTTACACCTTAAAATAATGTTTTTTGTAAAGTTTTGGCAGCATACTATCATCTACTATGTTCATTTTTGGAGCTGTGAAAGTGTTAGGGGGGTTCCACGTCTGTTTACCGCACTTTACAGTTTTTGATCTGCAGTCCGCCGCCGGAAGTACTGACTGCGTGTTGCTTTTCAGGCAGTATATGGCAAGCTAAAGGGGTCAGAAAAGCATGCATTTTAAATGCGCATTATGTCCGCCAAAACGCACTTCTTGAACGCGCATTTTGACACCAATGGGGGCAAAAACCACACGTTTTGAAATCGCGCAATGTGTCTGCCAAAAAATGCGTCTTGAACATGCATTTTGATGCCAAAGAGGGAAAAGAAAACGCACGTTCTGAAATCGCGCATTCTAAACGCTCATTATGTCTGCCAAAACATGCGTCTTGAACGCGCATTTTGACACCAATGAGGGAAAAAAAACACATGTTCTGAAATCGCGCAAAAGTGCATTATGTCTGCCAAAACATGTGTCTTGAACGCGCATTTTGACACCAATGGAGGCAAAAAACACACATTCTGAAATCGTGCATTATGTCTGCCAAAACATGCGTCTTGAACGCGCATTTTGACGCCAATGGGGGCAAAAAAAAGCATGTTCTGAAATCGCGCAAACGTTGCTATACAGTCCTGATAAAACTATTTATTCAATGTCTGGAGGTGGAAAAGTTTGCCTGACATTAGTAATGTAAACATGCCTCTTATGCGCGTGCGAGAGAGATTTGATTTTACGACAGTGGCGTTATGCAGCAAGCCTTGAGAGGGCGACAGAGAGCATATAGCCGCAAAGTTCAGGAGTGTGGCTTTAAAACAGCAATCTGGATTTTCCCACTTTCAGGAATTATGATTTTTAAGAAATACGTAAAAGTGATAGTCTGACCCTGTTCTGTGACGCAATGTAGACAACACAAGCCAGCCCCCCTGTCCCATACAGTCCCACTTGCTATTTTAGAAGTTGTTTTGTTTTTACCTGCGTGTGCTCAGACCTAAAGTCTATAGGATTTTCCACACAAACAACAGGGCTGTCCAGGTTTGTTTAAGCTACTTTCCATCGGATGAATAGGTGCTGACTGATTTAAACAATGAATTCTGATCTCATCCGTCTTTCATCCATCCCCTTGTTTTCACATTGTCTGCATACAAAGCAATGAATCCCAGCTGAAGAAGACAGCATGGTGGCAGATCCAAAAAGCATAAAGTCAGAAACATCCATTAGGTTGTATAAATGAGCCTCTGGTGGGTGTCTGGAGGTGATGATGCAGATTAATGGTTTAATCAATAACTGGCTCAATAGACTCTTCCAGTATATCCTCGACAGTGTCAAATCTGTCTCCAATCAACCGGCCATTTGTGCATCACACCTATAAATCCCTCTGGTGCAGCCCTAATATTTTACAACTGGGTGGTGATGACTGCACATTGATGTAAGAAGAAATGTGTCTTTAAAATGTTTATTCCTTTTTAAATGCACACGGTTTTAAAAAATGCTTTTTTCTTCATCAAATGTTCCCACTTCTTCATGGAAGCGGTGTGTCTATTAATCCCTGATAGGATGCATCTGTAGTCATATCTGGTTTAAATCCTACAATAATCTGCTGTCTCATCTTTGCATCATCAGCATCAGGTTGCTCCTTCATTCAAAATGCATGAAAAGCTTGTTTGACTAGAAAAACCTGCAAGATCACAACAGTAACTTATGAGATGCAAAAGTATAAATCAGCAGACATCTCAGCTCTAATTTTTTATCCATCTCTTTAAGTGGCAGCAGCTTTCAGGCTTTAATCTGCTTGTGCAAATAAAGGAACATTAGCGTGGGCAACGTCACGCACGTCTAATAGGGAAGAGATGTTTCCCATGCAAGAGTAAAAACAAATGTTATACTAACGGGCTGCATTCCATTTCAAATGAGTGGCATGTATAGCACTTAGAGCTGCAAGAGTGAAATCCACCTCTACTCTGTTGGACTTTTAATTGCATTAATGAATCCATGGTCTTTGTTATGTTTGATTAGGATAAAAGATCCATTCTACACTCTCAACAAGACAAACCCATTAAACCTTGAAACCCAAAACGACCCAACTCAATTTAGAAATTACAGATTTAAAGTCTAAATTACACAGACTCATAATCTTTTTCTCATATAAAACAGTCAAACACTCGACTTTAGTTTAACATCTGCCACGTCCCTGTTTGTGACACCGATATATTTAGACTCTAAGCCTGATGAGCTTTTAAATCCTGGTTGCACTCAGTGTGAGAGATAGAGGCAGTGTATACAGAGGGGATAAAGAGGAGGAAACAGGAGGGGCAGGCAGGGGTCCAGATGTGGAGGTCTGGCCATCTCAAAGAGTGCTTGAGCACAGCAGATGGGACTCTGCGTTATCACAGGCCTGATTCAGATTAGTGGATGTGAGACGGGGCACACGGTTGATGGAGGACTCTGACACTCTGTCACTTTAAAAAAACAAGCTGGAGCTGGCCACGCCCACCCCTACGCCACTCAGGCTGCTATAAGCTGAGAAGCTGCAGTAGCGCAGAGGGGCTTGGAGTAGACCTGCTGCTCCTCCAGCAGCAGCTCTCTCCTGCACAGGAGAGGTAGCCTGGCAAGCCATCCTATATATGTGAATATATAGTCTGGCCACGAACCAGTGACGGCTCTCAGTCGTGAGGTGGGATCTACGGTTGTCTTTCAAAATGTCAGCACGCAATTGGATAGCGCTAGGACCAATCAGAGTAACGAACAACGTGACGTAATCACAGCAATGGAAAAGCGGGACCCACTAATGGCGTCAATGATTTCTGTCGTTTTTGTATAAAAACATGTGAATATCAGGTGAACTGGGACATTGCACTACTTTGTTTGATAAAAATAAGAAGCCGCTAAGTATATCTGACAGACTTACGCACGTTGGAGTCTAAATAATCCAATGTTGATGACAAAGCCGTTTCAAAAGAACGTGGCTCCGGCGCTGCCGCCATATTGCTTGGGTTCGCGGCCGCAGCGCTGACGTCATCGGCTACTCCCGCTCTGTGATTGGCCCACAATATAGAGCGCTGTGATTGGCCCAACCAAAACTATAGCGAGTTGTGATTGGATAGACACAGCAGTGGTTTGGGCTGCGAGGGTTCCAATGAAGCGTGCCTAGACCAAACTCTGCAAAGCAAGAATTGGTCTAGTTCACTAGGCTACAGGAGAGGTGGTTCTTTTTCTAAGTTCCCCGTTTGTGACATCATAAATGGGGACTTTTTGAAACGACTTGTTTTACACACATAATTCCTAAAACCAAACACTAACAGAATACAGATGTATGTTTTATTGTCATGTTTGGAGTGTTTATAGCAGCATTAGTGACCCACATGGCAGCACAAAAGGACAAAATGTGAGATTTACATAACACGTCCCCTTTAAAGGTCAACTTCACCGAAAAACATTTTTTAATTATTATTTCTGATTATAATGGGTCACTCTGAGTTTTTCATGCAGGCTGAACATGAAAATAGTCTCCTACACCTATCTCCTGCATTAGCTTCTGATAGAAAAGAGACGGTGAAACTCTAGGATTAGAAAATCCTGACAGATCTACGTCACACTGTCACTTAACATTCATGGATTCATCCATCTTGACTCACGACGAGGAAGGCTGTTGTTGGTTTAGCGTCCAGGAAACAGCAGAGAACGTCTGGGCTAGTAGAAGCTAACCGGTAGCGTTAGCACCTCCACCACACAGCAGAACTCCTCCAGGCTTGTGTAATTTGTGGAGATAAAACATCAACGTTGCAGAGCAAACAGAGTCAGTGGTAGAGTCACGTTGCTGTTAGCCAATCAGAGGTGAGATGTCCACATATCAGGAAATAAGACTCCAAATCCTGCCGTCTGAAGCTATTTTGTCCTCCAGCTGACATCTACATCAATAAAGAAGTGCACCTGAGCTTTTTTTCCCCAGAGTAAAACTTACAAGGCATTCATTCCTACTAGAGACCACTGCAAATCTATTAAAAATAAGAGAAAAGTTGACCTTTAAATAAAGGAGCCATGGTCAAAGGTTGACACCCAAGTTCACAACCTTCAGTATTTAACACTTTGACTTTTAAAGATGACTTGAGCTTTGGGGCACTGTTCAGCTAATTGTGACTAGTTAGTAAGAGACAGTGTGCCTTCTCAGCAATCACTGCCAGGTCTCCTGAAACAAAGCGGACATGATGCCTCTCAGGAGCAGACAGGTTGTCACCACGAACAAAGACCTCTGTTTAGGATCGGTAATGAGAGCAGAATTGACATTGTGGACGGTTTCTGCCGCAGTAATCAAAAAAACACGCCCAGCACTTCAACAGCAACAAGACAGGCTTATATAATGACCTCACTATTGTGAGAGTAAATGATCTCATTGGAAATGTGAAATATTACTCCTCATCTGTGAGTTGTTGCACTGCCCCCTAAATCCCTCTCACTTATAGTGTTTTGCTATTCTGCTGATGATGTGTGCACGTTTACTCCATTATTTATTCATGTGCTGGGTTGCACACATGCAAATATGAGCAGGATAGCTCGTGCCCCTGGCATTTCCTCACTTCACTCATGACCCTTCTCTGCTACTTGGGAAAAAATTCAGAAAAAAATTCAGAAAAAAAGCAAATCTGATCTCTGAATGCCATGAATTCCTGTGAACAGGACGAGTTTTGTGCAGAAAGGGTATAGAATAATTGGAGGGATTTTTCTTTTATTTTCCACGTGTAATTACACCATTTTATGTTGACATATGTTTAAGGTACATTTGCCCTGAGTTAATCACTCTTGGAGATAATTTGCTCCTTTCCCTTCAGTAATTGTGCTTGTTTGATTTTAAACTTGGCTATAACACTGAGGGTTCTAGGTTATCTAAGGCATCTGAAACCTTTGTGGATTAATGAGGATCTCTCTAGTTAAAAGCTTTTTGAGCCACATTTTGAAACAGAAAAAAATCTTGTCAGATAAAAAGCAAAAACATCTTCAGGGCATCTAAAAATGTCCAGTTCCCTTTGATCTGAACCCATTAGAATAGTTTCATAATTGTTCACTAATAGTACATTTATTTATTTACCTGTATTACATTTTCTTATTTATTTTTTTCTTTCTTCACATTTTTATTTAAAAAATTTCCACTCACAAATTTTTATTATATTTCTTTTATTAATTTATTTTTAGTTCCTGTTTTATTCTTGTTCTTGTTTACATCTTGTTCTTGTTTTATTCTTGTTCTCGCAGTTTTTGTATTCTTCTTGTTATTGAATTCTTGTTCGTTTTCTTCTTGTTCTTCTTGCTGTTCTTGTTTTGCTCTTCTTGGTCTTGTTTTCTTCTTCTCGCTGTTCTTGTTTTCTTTATGTTCTTGTTTTGTTCATGTTCTTGTTTTCTACTAGTTCCTGTTTTCTTCTTGTTGTTTTTCTTCTTGTTCTTGATTTCTTTTTGTTCTTCTTTTCTTGTTCTCGCAGGTTTTGTATTCTTTTTGTTCTTGACTTCTTGTTCGTTTTCTTCTTGTTCTTCTTTCCTTCTTGTTCTTCTTCCTGTTCTTGTTTTCTACTAGTTCCTGTTTTCTTCTTCTTGTTATTGTTTTCTTGTTCCTTTTATTTTTTTCTTCTTTTCGCTGTTCTTGTTTTTTTATGTTTTTGTTTTGTTCTTGTTCTTTTTTTCTTTATGTTCTTGTTCTTGTTTTCTTCTTCTCTCTGTTCTTGCTGAGGTTGGCTGAGCATGGAAAAAGCACACTTTACCCAGATGTGAACACAGTAAGCCCACCAGAGCTAGACTGGGCCGACCCCGATGTGAATGCACCTTTATAGTCATTCAGCTACAAAGTAGAAAAGTTATTTGATTATAACTTTCATCCATAGCCTCCTAACTAAGACAATGACCAATAGATTTATTTATGGTCTTTTTACTGAAGTAGCTTTAACTTAACAACATGCACAAAAGCATTTAAAGGAGCCAAGTCCACTTTTTATAAGAAGTTTTAGTAATATTTCAGTGTACAGACTAACTTGCATAAATGTCTTGTTTAAATTTTAAAAAGTATGTTTATGTCCCATTTTTAGAATATAAGCTAAATCATTATCTTGTGTGGTAAAATTTGAAAATCCAGTCAGGAGTTTGAAATTATTACTCTGTTAAATCTAATCCCCTAATCTAGTCTAGACAAATAAATAAAAAATAATAATAGTCACTAATCAATAAGAACATTAAGAACTATAATACATGGCATAGGGGGCTCCGTGGTTAGGATTTTCAACTGTAATCAGTGGATGGCCGGTTCGAACCCAGGCTCTGTTAGCCATGTCAGACGTTGTGTCCTTGGGCAAGACATGCCCTCCCTGCCTGCTGGTGGTGGTCGGAGGGGCTTGTGGCGCCTGCACAGCAGCCTCACCTCTGTAAGTGCGCCCCAGGGCAGCTGTGGCTACCATCACTTTGGAGTCCCCTGACTCAGAAAGGGGTTCAATAGGTCATTTATCAACTAATAACAGAAATTTATTTTTTAGTAGTTTCCCCTTAATTTGTTTTTTAATATGTTTTTAATTGAATTTGTCCTAATGTGTTTTCTATGTTTACATATGTAATCCCTTTTTAGTGACAGTTTTATAGGTGAAGACAATTCTCTATAGATCTGTTGCAGAAGGTAAACAAGACGGTCTGTTGTGTATCAACATTAAACACCTGAGAGGACACTCCAATGATTTCATCTACCAAAGAAACGGATCTACTCACTGTGACAGAGTCCCTCCAGTCTAATGCTACAAGGCCACACATACTCAGAATCACTTAGCTGATGAAATGCATGTATTGACCTTGCTAAATAACAAACAAGCAATGAATCTCAGGGAAACTGTGACACGGTAAAGGCTGAGAGGAAATGTCAGGCAACAAGTGTTGCATGATTAAGAGGGAGGACACCCTCAAAGGCTGCAAAACGACACCGACACCCGGACTCGACCAAAGTGTTTGTCAAAACTCATAAAAATTTAACGTTTCGCTATAAACAGTGTGGTTTGACATTTCAGCTTTATATGTCTGAAAGACTAATTTTCCTCCAGGTACAAATAAAGTCTGAGCAAAGATGTCTTTCACGTGTGTGAAACAAACCAAATATTCCAACTCGCAGGTCACAGTTTTAGAAATGGTGAACCAGATCTGAATTCAATATATTCTGTATTTGCACAAATCAATTCTTTATGCAGCATCAACAAAGAGAAACAGCTTTACACCTCTGCAGGCCTCATTTTTGTGAAGAAATAAACCACATGTGTGCATCTGAAACCCTGCAAACAGTCAACATCGTATGGACGTGCAGATCACGTCTGTAGGACGTCCTAACGAGGTCTTTGCACAGTAGGTAACAGCGTTGGACATGTTAATCATCTTCAGAATACATACAAATGTCAAAAACTCTTCCTGGGTCCATCGTGGTGGGAATATTTGGTTTTACGTGTCTTATAATAAACTATAAGCCAGGTTTTAACAAATACAGATTCAGATTTAACTCCAAAGGCTGAAAAATGGGTAAAAGCAACTTTAAATGTGGGTTGATAATAGATTTGGTTGGGTAGTTTTCCACTTTCTCAAAATAAAATAGTAAAATAATGTACGGATATTGTTTAAAAACTAAAATTTGATTTAAAATCCATTTATTTACAGTCAGAAAAGGTCTCACGGTGCAACAGGACTAATTGAGTTAGTAAATGACTGCCATCTAGTGGTGACACAGAGCCTTTACAACTGGAGAGAGACGCTGATCGGCCACTTTATCAAATATTAGGAGTTCAGGACGTTTGGAGGATTAATACGCTTGTTAAAAAGATTTTGTTCAGCTGGATTTACTCCCTTCCTCTAGGAAATGCTTTAATCATGAAAAAAAAATGGTTTAGATGGCTAAAATTGAATCAGTCCAAATAAGAACATAGTAACAGGATTAATCACATAGTAGGTGTTTTTTAAGTGTAAAAACAAATCAAAGCTAAATAAAATAAAAGGTATGTACTTTATATTTATATATATATATTTATACATAATATACATTATATTTAAAATGTATTTTAGAATTTTTATTTATTTTAGAAGAGCATCTGGCCCTCACAGTGACTGCTGGCCCTTGAACAAATCTATTTGAGGACCCCTGGTTTAAGGTGTTTTCTGTTATATTTGAAAGGATTTAAACTAGATTTCTTGTCACAACCAGCAGCTCCATCTTTTATTATTTTAATTTGAATTTTTACACGACATCAGATAATTATAAAAACACCTGAAAACGTGTTTTCCCAGCTACTATCGCCAGTTCACCACAGGAAATGGTGCCATTAAATTATTTCTCATGTTTCCTGGTCCAACATGAATTAACTGAAAGGGGTATAGTGGCACTTTTGTAGCAGAATGAATCAATAAACCAATCCACCTTCCCTACTGGGACCAGAACAAGAGTCCAATTAACTGACCTGGGCAGATAATTATAGCTCCGTTTAATTGAGCTGATTCATGTTCCGGCCTGTTCTGCTGTTTTTGCAACAGCAGGAGGTTCCAAAGATGATCGCAAACCTCAGGTGGGGTGCCCATTTAGGCATGGGTGGCACCTACGGTCATCCCTCACAATATCATTCTTTTTTATTCTAGTGAATTTGTGAGCTCCACATTGGCCCAATCTCAATACTCGCACTTTCACCCTTGCGCCCTTCAATTGCGTGTTCCCGGCCAGGGGTGTGAGTGCGTAGGGTGTCTCAATTCTCAAGTGCGAAAGGTGACCACGCCCCTTTTGCACCCTTGATCCACACTTCGCCCAAGTCTGCATTGATGCAGACTTCAGGCAAGGGTATTACCCACAATCCATTGCTGCGTGGGAATTTTGAGAAGAAGACTAGATAAAAGTTAACCGATACCAGTTGCCTGAAAGTGGCTTCACTGTGACTTGTCATTTCTGTTGTAGTTTTCTATATTGACCAATAGGGGGAGCTGTTTCAAACATTGTGAATGAAAGCAGAAACAGGCTCACACCTGAAAATGTAGAGATGACTATTTTCATCAAAAAGAACCTGCTGCTCATGTTTCCCAAAAAAGCTTAGTTCAGAATCCACACTACTGCATGCTGACTATAGTTTTTTTTATTTAAATGTGGACACTGCAATAGGTTCATAAATGTTATGTTCATGAAAGCTGGAGACAGAGCCAATTAGTTCATTTTGTTTGTAGAAAACTGTGCAATGATTTCACAGAAAATATTTATTTTTCACCTAATGTTAGTTTTGTGATCTCTATTAATATTTTTTATTTTTTATCTAACTAAACGTCTTTTCCTGTTGAAAGCAGAGAAGAAAATAAAACCTGTATTCCAATTCATTGCATTTTTGTGTGTGGTAGAAGTATCGGTATCGGTAATCGGTATCTGCGAGTACTCAGATCCAAGTATCGGTATCATATCGGTTTGGAAAAAAGTGGTATCGCTGCATCCCTAGAAAGAAGTCCATTTTAAGACGATTAATGATATTTATTCATGCTCTGAGTTTAGCATGCAGGCTGAACATGAAAGTGTTTTCTGATAGAAAATAGATAGAAAAACGCTCAGTTCAGAAAATCCTGACAGATCTACGTCACACTGTCACTTAACACCCACGGACTCACCCAGCTTGACTCACGACGGGGAAAGCTGTTGTTAGGTTAGCGTCCAGGAAACAACAGAGAAAAAATGCTGAGCTTATTGAGCTAAACCTTTAAAACGTACATTTTACCCAACGGCTCTGCTCTGATCGTCGCCTCCTGTCACCTTAAAGTCAGTGACCTTTTTCATGCTGAACGCTGACATCCTATTCCTGACTCTGGAGCTGCATTTTTCTCACACATGCTCCCTCCATTCGTTCCAGCTCTCTCCACCAGATTATTAATTAAATAAAGGTTAATCTTTCTGGAGTTACAGGGAGGAGGAACCTACCAAGTAAGGACCCTACATCTGCATGGAGAACCCTCCATCGTAGACGATGCTGTTAGACAGACGGCTACAGCAGCATTGTTCTTGTTCTTTTCATATTCAGCTCATATCAGAACAAGGCCAGGATACTCGAACAGGATGAAAGGGGTTCAGCTCATTTGCTAAGTGGGAAGAGACTCAAAGCCATTTTCTTTCTACATTTGATACTTCAGGAAGACTCGATTCACCAAAAAACTTAAGTTGATTCTATCAATATTTTAGAATGTTCGGCTTTAGCTTTGTTGTAGAATGTGATGGATCATGTTTAACAGAAGACATTCGAGTGGAGGTTGCTTTAGTGCTTATTTTAGTGTTTTTAGAAGGAAAAGATGTGAAATGACTCAAGAAGAAAGGTTTTCTGGGAACTAGAACGCTGCTGCTCTTTAGAAACGCGATGAGATCAGCTGCAGCAGACGGGAGACGTTCTCTGAAGTTAAGAACTGTTGCGTTCTCTATAGTGACTCATTCTAACAGAATGCTGCTCTGTTCCTAAGAATAGTCAAATAATCTTAGAATTATGCTATAAAAGCTTTTCATTGAAAAGATTTCAACTAATTATTCTGGAGAGTTTACAAACAGAAGATGTTGTTCAGAGACAATACAAACACGAATCACGTACTTATGCATTCCAAATACACGCTTACATGACTCCAAACATCTGATTTTCTCGTCTTGTTCTCCCATCAGAACATTTACACACCCACGGACTCGGCTGTCAGAGCAGATTACGATCCTTCTCAGTCTTCAACGTGCCCTTTAGGTTTAAGAGATCCAGCTGAGATTAAAGTATTCTTCCTTTCCATCAGCTCACTCTGGATGTGTAATTTACCCGTCGTCTCGCTGCAGCAGCTGAAGGATAAATAGGTTTGAAGATGTTGCAGTTTTTATGCTTCAGGGTTAGAGTTAGTCACAGTAGTTCACTAGAACAACTACATTTATTTCAATTACATTTCTTTTTTCATCATTTGTAACATTACAAATATACTAGGGGTGGGAATTTACCGCGTTAATTATGATTAATTAATTAGAAAAAAAGAACGCGTTAAAAAATTAACGCATTTAACCCTTTAAGCCCGAGGGTCCCCCAATTGGGGGATGTTGAAGTTTAGCAGCAAAATCCATGCCCTAAATATCAATATAGTCACGCTGCACCTCTAAAGAAAGCTCAGAACCTTGGCTACAAGACCATGTAAACATGTTTTATGTGCTCCAAACACAACTAACACTACAATCAAATGAGTGATCAGAAATCCCTCTTCATGTGTTTTTGCCTTCATTTCTGTCTCTAATGATGCTAAATAAAATCAACCCATTATTATTATTTTAAAGACAGTACATTTTGATAATTGTTACCAGTGATATATATATAAATATATATATATATATGTATATATTCTTCTCCTGTTTTGAATTAAAATTCAATTTTAAAGCATTGTTTTTAGAAATTAAAAGAGCTTGTGTTTACAATAATAATGTCAATGACTATTGTTTGATTCTCTGTCTCATTATTTTTTTGCTTTCGGGGAACATTTTTTCAATGATTAAAATGTGATTAATCAAGATTAATTCATTACAAAGCCTCTAATTAATTAGATTATTTTTAATCGAGTCCCACCCCTAAAATATACATATATAGATAGGGGAGCTCATTGACAGGATCAGTGTGTTAAAGATGGTGGTTAAATCTGCTAATCATGGATTCACAGACAACTCTTCTTTATGAGGAGGCTGAAAATGCCTCCATCAGTTCTGCTTTTCCTTTTCCTGAGAGCATTGTGACATTTTTTATATTATAGTCAGGTAATGGAACTGTTCCGATGCTGACGAGACAGAGCTGGGTAGATTTGCTAAAAAAATGACAATCAGCAGCTCCAAAAGGTGCAGAAACAGAGCAAAAAGAAAAGATGGACCCCAGCCATGGTTCCTATGAGCCATTCACTTGTTGAGAAACCTCCAGAGACCATCTAGGCTCATGAACTCTGACCCTTAACTTTGTTGAAGTAGGTATTCACATTTAGGGTCTAATACAAGGGTGGAGGGCCGGTATCAGCACATCTGAGTGGTTTCTCAGCTCCAGCACACCTGATTCAGTGGTGGAATCACCTGTGCAGCAGCTCACCAGGCTCTGCAGAAGTTAATCACCTGCTGATTGAAATCAGGTGTGTTGAAGCAGGGTTAGAACTAAACATGCTGGACACCGGCCCACATTGGGCATCCCTGGTCTAATACGTTGAAAAATAATAACAAATGCATCCAAATCAACAGTTTAAAAAATTGCATTTGTTTGAATATTTACCACAAAACCAGAATAAGAGAAAAGGGAGAAACAGGAGTTCTTATTTGTTTGTAAAGGGCTTTGAGTTGCCTTCGGGTAGGAAATGCGCTATATAAATAAAACTGCCTTGCCTTGCCTAAAGATGGCAGAGAAATTTCCAGGGAATGGGAACATGACTGGAAAACTGCAAGACGAGTAACAAACGGTGCAAATCACAAAAAGTCAGAAAAAAATCACATAATGGTGCAGCTGCAGTTTCCTTCATGGAAAAGAAACATTTTGATTTGATGTCATGTGATTTATTTCCAACACAAGTAAGAATAGTCACCAACAAAACAAGAAAACAAAACCAGGTACAAAAGTACAAAACTTACCAAAACCCCCTAAAATAAGACGGTGAACCTATTTCTGAGATATTACAACAGCAGGCATGGCTAGATGTTCCTGTTCGCTGTATGAAGTGTGTTTAAATATAAAAGCTCCTGTTAGTGGAGCAGGGCGCCGTGCTGCTGACTGCTCAGTCACAGGCAGCTTTCTGTCAGATTTGAGGTGTTTCTGAACAAGAGTCACTTTATTTCACACCAAGTCTGATAGATGCTCAGAGATTACATCACTCTGACTTAAAGAAGCAAAAAAGCAGCTATCAAACATCTCCCCATAATGCTCAGATAAACCTGTTATTTTATTCTAACTCCACATGGGGGTGCAAAAACATCATATTTAGGCAAAAGCCACTCAGCATGAGCACTAAATGTTCAGCGTGAGCATGCAAATGGCTTTGTTTACCGCATTTATGTCTGATTTTCACGAGTAAATCCTGATTGGGGTTAAAACTAATTTGACGGAACCACTTGTAAAATGTCGCCACAGTCGGGGGTTCCGCTTCTGCTTTTCTGGTGGAAAACAGAAACGACTCTGCCAGCAAATTAGGTTCCCTTGTTAAAATTCCTTTCCATTGCATTTAATAGAAATCCAATTTTCTGGAGGACATTTTAATAACTATAAATCCGCCAGGCCCCCTCGTTGGTGTCATAAATGGTAGACAACTAAGGTGAGGATATTGAGTGTAATGGACTTTATTAGGGGGGAGGCTTGCCAGAGCCTCTGGAGCCTTGTCTGTCTTTACAGAACCACTGCTGATGTCTGGTTCCCGGCTCTGAGCTCAGGCAGAGTTTAGAAGCATCACGAGTGAAGGACTCTGACTTGACGACTTATCCACACAAACATTCAGCATCGTAGAAATTCTCTGAGCTTGAATTTTCAGATTGAAAAGCAGCTTTTCTGTCGGTGAGGAAGATTGATTTGACTATCGCTGCTGGGTTTCCATGAGCGTGGAAACCAGACAGTGATGAGGCACGTTTGAGTGTCTATAGACTGAGTCATTAATGTCTACCCAGCTGCTCCTGCGACAGCGTCGCCACTGATCCACTAACGAGGCTACATTAGCGCTCTCCAAGACACTTTTTCAACAATAAACATCTGAGTGTTTCAAAGAAGAACAGTATAATAAATAAGGTTGCTGTAATCATAATCACATCCAAATTAACATTTACAAAATGCCACTTTCTAAAAATATCATAAATTATCATTCCAGTCAATAATTTAGGTGTTTTTTTCTTTTGCTGGGAAGTCGGAACTTGTATGGATTGTGCATCCGTGGAACGAGCCAACCAGCATAAACGTGCCTTAATTCCATTCAGTAATCCCTGTTGGTGGTCCCTCATGTGTCTGATTTATACTTCTACGTCTGCGTGGGTACGGAGACACCATCGCCATGATGATTCGTCAGTGCAAGGGCTCTGCAGCAGGCAAAAGAGCGCAAGCCTGTGATTGGTCAGGATGTCCTTCCTTAATCAACAACAGCGCCATTCCCCCCTCAAAAAATATAAAATGAGTGCCGAATATATTTGGCGGCAGACACGGATCAGGTTGTCTCGCAGAAAAAGTCAGACAATATAATTTATACACCCGTGACTGAAGGAGGACAAAGATACGCAGCAAACATTTTATTTATGGAAGGAGATTATGGGAACTGTGGGTTTGAAGGTGGCGCCTGCATGAAGAGGTGGAGTAGTCGGGCAAGCCATCCTATATATGTGAATATATCGTCTTAGACAGCTCAGGCATGAGGCGGGATCTACGGTTGTCTTTCAAACTGTCTCCACACGCTATTGGACGACGAGCACCATGATGTACTCACCACTATGGATGTCAGTCAAAGAGGCAGACACTGTCGAAGAAGATGCAAATACATCTTTTTTCTAAATAAACCTAAGTACCTCTATCTGGACTCAAAGAAAAGCCAAAGTCTAAATAGTCCAGAGTTGATGCCAAAGCTGTTTCAAATGAGCCACCATCTTTGTTGTTCCGCTTTGTTGCAGCAACATCCCGCCCACCAAACTGATAGAGCGCTGTGATTGGCAAGACACGAGACTGTTCAGGCCTGCTGAGGCTCCAATGGAGCGTGGCCAGACCGACCCGCAGAGAAAAATCTTTTTGCTTCTGCTACGTTTTGTCTAGATCTCTAGGCTAGAGTTGGAGGAGAATGAGGGACAAATTTGTTTGTGTTGTGTCTGAATTACATAAACAAACAATAGTAAATCCACTATCATGGACCAGAGATGTGACTGCAATGGTGGCAGGATACCTGCAGAAAAGTGCTACGCCACCTGTTGTCCTGGCAGGGAACTGTCAACGTGACGGAAAAGCCTGAACAGAAAACGTCTCCGTCAATGCACGTGCACTGCTCTGCACGCGAGCTGACGTATAAATCAGGCTTTACTCAACTTGGTAGATTGGACCATTACACATTCATATGTAGCCTCAACAACTTGGCTCCTCCCCCTCATGCTGGTCACCAGCGCCTTAAAAAGTGACTCATTAGGTTTTACAACGATAATCCTGTTTCCTATATAGGAGTTCTGGGACATTCCTGGGAGGGGGAAGGTGACAGGGAAACACACACCAGCTTAGGTACTCAGGTGTTTCCTGAAATGTCCCAGAACGTGGTCCTGTTGGGCCAGCCCGGTGAAATGGAGACACGCGCATGCAACAAAAGTCTATTGAAGTGGGTCTAATATAAAATACAAACCATAGTATTTTATTTTATAAGGCCAAGACTATTTCTTTTCCCAGGAGTTTCATTGAGGCAGCCAACAAGCACCTTGTACCTTCTCATCATCTGCATATCTGAGTCAGCATCAAGGGAGCCAAGAATGTTCTCTCATGAGCCACCCCCACCAGGTCCTCCAGTTGGACCCTAAGGCGTCTCCAGATCCAGCCTGGAGATACAATCCCTCCAGGGAGTCCCAGGTCAACCTCTGGGCCTCCTGCCAGGAGAACTTACGTGCCCTAAACACCTCCCCGGGGAGGAAGAGTCTAACAAGTTGTGAATGTTTTTATTTTTGCATCTTGCAAAACTGTTTTTATCATTGTACTGTATTAGTTGATCTTTTTCAGTACCTGTTTTTGGTATATGAAGCTGCAACGTGAGCTTGGGCTTATTTTAAGTTCTGCAAATGGAAAATAAAACTGAACTGAATCACCTGAACTAGCTGAATTCATCACTGGGTCTGAAAAATTACGAAAGGCTTTCAAATTGCATTTGCTTATTCTTTACAAACTCTTTTTAAAACCGCTCCCATCTGCAAAGGTTCCTGTGAATGAGAGGTATTGTGCATTAACTAAAGAGCATCACACCTAATGAAGGGAATGTCGAGGCCGGATGCTGAATCTAGCCGGCATTTGCTAAACGTCCAAACTCATTTACTGTTCAGGTGTAAAGAAGAATGGAGCATCTGAAGGGACAATAAACTTGAAAGGCCCTTCCTGTTGGGAAAAGGGGTTAACTAGGTGAGTCTGCAGAAAAAAAGTGTGGGCATGGAGGGTGATGGTGCTGGTGTGGGAGGAAGGGAGAACGGGAAGCAGGAAGGGGTGGTGGAGGAGGAGAGGGAGCGTTCTCTGGAAAATGTATTGGTCTGGTTGGAAAAACAGGCTCCAAAAAAAATAGAAGAGCAGGAAAATTTAGGGGTGAGGGGATCCGGAGCTGTGGCCTGCAGATGAACCCATCGGGGACTTAGCTTGATGGGGTCATTCCAAGTTCAGGTCTTTCCCTTGCTGACTCTGCGAGAGTGGAGGAGCTGTCCATGGCTGAAGGGGCCTGCTCTTGACGGCCTCCAGTCCCTGCTGCGAGCCCCCCAGGGGCCCTGTAACACAAGCCCATTTCCAGCAGGAGTTCTGAGGGGTGTGTGGGTAACGGGGGCATGCCCTAGGTAAACACAGGTCATTCTGAGGATGGGAGGGTGAAAAGAGGCACCTTCCCCTATAAATATTGTTCTGACAGCTAGATGAAGGTTTGTTTTTAAAGCTCTGATCCCCGAGTGTCTCTGCAAAGGCTTGTGTTACGATTCTCACTGCACACAAAAACACAGCTCTGCAGATTCACGGTCACGGGGAATAAAATTTATTATCGACGAAAAAGCGAATCAGAAAAAAGTAAACTAGTTATTATTTTGTTTTTACTTAGTGGACAAACAGAAAAACCAGGTGGACGTGCCGTTCGAGGAGACGGAGGAGAAACATTCAAAGGTTTGTGAAAAAGACAAATGAGGGACAATCTATCACACACCAAACAGCAAGTCAGGGGTGGCCAACTAATCAGGCAGTTTGCACAGGCAGCACAGCATGGGCCCTTTGAGTGGATAAGTGGTCCCTCCCATAATGTCAAGAGTAAAGCTTGTACCAGGGGTTAGGGAGAGGTTGGCAGGGAGTTAATGAGATGACTGGTGGGGTGATCAACAATGAGAGGTTTGAAGATCTATGACATGGCACAAGACACAGATTGATAAAGATGGAATGTGCTCCAGATTTACAAAGTGTTGGTTTATCAGCGTTCGCATCCGGCGAGCAGAAAGACGCGCAACTCAGAAACAGATTGTTCAGTTTGAGGTGGAGTTTACTAAACACCATCTTGTTTTTCACTCATCCATCAGGTTTTTCTTCATTCTTTAACTACAAACCTAAAATAGTCAAATATGTGGACTTCAAGCAGAATATTTATCATTTCTAGACTACATGACTATAGTAATTGTTTACTTTGTTTGGATATTTATGTATATTTTAAAAAAAGAAAGAATAAAACAAAAAAATAAAAACTATGAGAGAAAATTGACTCAAAACCTTTAGAGAATAAAAAAAAACATGAATTGATTTTTTAAAGTAAATATTCACTTTCATCTATAAATGTTTTGCTGCAACTTAAATTAAATGACTTGGAGAAGTATAGGTAATATCTTTTACCCAGTTTTCTGCAAAAGCCTGGGCAAAAATTATTTGAAATTTGCAACATTTATTGTAGTTAATCTTTAATATTAAATAGGAATGTAAGAAAATATCGACATGGCAATTTATCATATTTTTTCCTGCGATATTATATCGATATTCAAAAGTCATGTATCGAAATTTTAGAAGAATTTACATGCAAACATTTGTGTACTTTCTTTTCTTTTGGTGCAATTCAAACGCCGACCACTAGTTGGCAGCAGTGTTGTCGCCTTCACTCTGATGCAAAACGCGACTGTTTACATATTTTAAACAAAATGTTTAATTGAAATATTTTTGTGTTTGATTTTACAGAGACTGCCTTTTTTGTTTATTTTGAAATGACTTCTGATCATGCAGATGTTAATCACTCCATTTATTTTTTACTTAAAGAGCAATGGGTTTTGTTTCCATCACTGATATGTAAATCCCTCTGTTGTGGTTCAGATACCTCATGTTAAACATGTTACGTATCAGTTTAGACTGTTTATTGGATTTTCCTACAATAAATTCAGTCTAAAAAAATTGCTAATATCATCTGGCTGAATGTATCGCAGTATATCGTGATATATCGTATCGTCTTCCCTGTATCGTGATACGTATCGTATTGCCAGAATTTTACCAATACACATCCCTAATATTAAATAAAATATGAGTGGCATGTGACACTCAGGCCAGAGTGGGCCTTGCAAACATAGGCATCACATTTGTAGCATCTCAGGCTTGTTTTGTTGTCTCTAGGGGCACAGAGCTCATGTCCTTGTTGGGGGAGGGACACCAGGGCAGCGGCTGGGGCTTGCACACTCCTAACCAAACTCTGGTAAAAAGAGTTGGAAGCTGGACTTGATGTCATCCACACGAGATGTCGCATACCGCGTTGGCCCTGGCCTCATCTTTGTGATCTTTTCCACTCTTGCTCTATTTTCTCTGTCCTGGGTGGAGGAAGACCAGAGTAAGTGTCCACTCTTTGACTGGAATGTCTCCTCAGGTGCCTGTTCTCCAGGTGCCTCTCCCTCTACATCTGTTGACTGGATCAAAATCTGCGATGTCTTCCACTTCAGAGACATCCTCTGCTATCTCTGGTTCTTCATCATGTCCCAAAACCTGGACCAGAACCTCTTCAACAGATAACTGCTTGGTCAGTTGCCTACTCGTTGTGCTCAGAGTCAAAGAAGTGCAAGGCAAACATCCAGCTATATACATGGGGTCTGTGTGAAGATGATTCATTGATTAGTCTGGAAGGTGTGGTTCATGTGGGGAATCGGCACAAAAGCGTGGGAAAGAGATGGTTCACATAACACACACCTGTCTAGTCTGTGTGAAGATATGATGCATCGTTTCATCAGGAAGTTTGTTCACGTGGGAGGACGCGGGAAAAAGATGTGAACCCAGAAAAGACATTGTTCAGTCTGAAATGAGTGAGTGAGTGAGTGAGTTGGGGTGGTGTGTATGGGGATGTTTTCTGTCTGATGGATGCATATAGTCTGGATACCCCTTCATTTCCTATGGCGGTCCCTTTGGACCGGGAACACCACAGGTGTAACAAGGTTGGTTAAAACACTCAAAATTCAATGAAAAAGGTGATCATCATTTTTATATGTTCAAGTGCATATTGTGGAGGATATCATAAGGCCTTGAGGCAATCAAATGTAAAACACAATTTTGTGTTTTAAGTTGTAAATCCGTCTGATTTGACCCGAACACGACAGGAACACATCGAGAGGAGCCAGTTGAGTTGCCTCAGACATCTAGTTAGGATGCCTCCTGGACGCCTCCCTGGTGAGGTTTTCCGGGCACGTCCAACTGGGAGGAGACCCAAAGGAAGACCCAGGACACGCTGGAGAGATTATGTCTCTCGGCTGGCCTGGGAACGCCTTGGGATTCCCCAGGAGTAGCTGGCCCAAGTGGCTGGGGAGAGGGAGGTCTGGGCTTCCCTCCTTAGGCTGCTGCCCCTGCGACCCGACTCCGGATAAGCGGGAGAAAATGGAAAAAATGGATGACAGGAAGGTTAAGGTGTTAAAAAGACGAGCGCACAGCGAGGAGATAAGTTTTGCTTTCGGTTCTACAAACGGACACTAGGGGGTGCTCAAAGCAAGCCAAACTGCCTGGTCATCCATCCATCCATCCATCCATCCATCCATCCATCCATCCATCCATCCATCCATCCATCCATCCATCCATCCATCCATCCATCCATCCATCCATCCTCCGCTTATCCAAAGTCATGTCGCAGGGGCAGCAGCCTAAGGAGGGAGACCCAGACTTCCCTCTCCCCAGCCACTTGGGCCAGCTCTTCCAGGGGAATCCCAAGGCGTTCCCTCATGTCCCAGGTCTTCCTTTAGGTCTCCTCCCGGTTGGACGTGCCTGGAAAACCTCACCAGGAAGGCGTCCAGGTTGCTCTGAATGTGGAGGAGCAGCAGGTCTGAGCCCCTCCTGGATGACCGAGCTTCTCACCCTATCTCTAAAAGAGAGCCCAGACACCCTGCGCAGAAAATTTCATTCTTTCAGTCACTACCCAAAGCTCGTGACCATAGATGAGGGTAGAAACCTAGCTCGACCGCTAAATTGAGAGCTAGTCTCCCTTTTAAAGTAAATTATTTGGCCATTTAAACGCCGCTAAAGGCAAAGAAAATCATTTATAAAACAAGTATACTTTCAGCAACTTATTATGCAACTAGTTTTAAAACTGTAGCATTAGATCATTGCAGTGGCATGCAAACACAAGCTGTCTCTTATTGCTGCAGTTTGTTTGGGAGCTTTTGTGAACAACTGAGATGGTAACTGATCATGCCTGTAATCAGAAACAAAGGCACCAGTAACACCGCACCGCTGAGAGGAAAACGGGTTCAAACAGGAAACAACGCTGACCCGGAATGTTTTACCAAGGTTTTAACTTTAGAAAATACAGCAATTCTGCAAATAGTCAGTTAGTTTCCACAATTCCTGTTAGCGCATCTACTGTTATAGCACCAGAATTGGCATTTGCTCAAAGAATCAAAGTAATTTGTGTGTAAAAGAACAAGTTTGTTATCTGCTGAATAAACTCGTTCTGATGCTAGAACGTTCTGGTTCTGAGTTTGTCGTCCGGGTCTCCACGATGCCAGCAGACACTTTCTGTCTTGTTGACAACAGAGCGAAGGGAAAACAGGGGGCGTTGTGGAAACTGAACAAACACCATAAAGGGAAGAGATTGAAAAAAGTTAAGAGATGAGGGAGGGCAGAACAGAGAGGTGAAGGAGGGTGCAGGGGAAGCAGATAGGGGATGAGGGAAGAATGGGAGGGAGGAAGGGTGGTAGTGGGAGGAGGGAGTTGCCGTGCGAGAGCAGAAGACCTCCCTGTGAACTGTGCAGTCGCGAGCCGGGTCATTGGGGCGAGGTTGTCAGAGCGTGCCTGAAACAGTACACCCAGGGGTTCAGCCAGAGTTCACACACTCAGTGAGCAAGATCCATGTCCCTCCGTCAGCACTCGCCTGCCATACAGCAGCAAACACAGGGAAACACGGCAAAACCAACGCGTATCGTTGCACCGGTGCATGCACAAAGACGAGATAAAAAGCAGCAAACAGGAACAGACACTTAGATCACACAAGCTCAAAGATAAAACTTTTTACTCTAAACAAAAATCCACCAAGTTTCACACTTTTTACGCTCTTTCTGCACTCCGAGACAAGAGAAGAGTGATAAACACCAAATACCACATCAGAAGAAGAGCGAGTAGCCCGCCTGTTGAACTTAAAGCAGTTTAAACTGAAACGACCATCGTCAGCCAGCAACGCCACCAGTACGCACATGGAGACATTTTTTTTTTATTCCAGTTAGTATGGTTTGAATAAGAGAGGCCATGAAGGCAGAATCCCCTCTGTGTGACTGAGCTCTTTGTGGGAAAGCTGTCTGCTTTACTCCCATTGAAGACTGGTTGGCCCATTGTCAAACCCAGAGCTTGACCTGGTGTTGAACCCAATTGTCAAACTTGCAGTGTAGTGTGGGACCTTGGTGGGGGAGGAGAGGCACCAGAGTGTGGTTTAGCTGAGTGAGGCAAGTGTTTGTCATCGTTTATTCCCCGATAGAGCTCGGCGGAACGATTCCCCTTTGCATCAACTAAAAAAGCTAAAAAGGAATGGAAAGCGCCATTTCTCTTCAAAAATCTGGTTTTCATTTAAAAACGTTTTGAACCTAAGATGCAAACTCTCACGTTTCATCAAAGGCTCTCCGGCATTGTGGTGACCAACCCAACCCGTCTGCTAGCTCTCACGCTGGGGATAACCGAGTCTCGTGTCACATGAAGGTTTGACAGACAGGCCCAGCTGTGGCAGTCAGGCGCCAGAGCGCCACGCCCTCCCAGTGCACGGCAGACGAGACCCCAAAGCCAGAACAATTCAGCCATTGTGGATCTACTGGAAACTATCAACTGCATCCAAATGACCATAAGCTGCAGATACAAGCCAGATGTTGAGAATTCCTCAGCTCAGTTCAATCTCAGTCCAGTCTGGCTGATCCAAGCCCAGCAGCACCGCAGTGGCAGGAGAGGAGGGGGGGTGGTTCTGATCATTCTTTGATATGAAACCTAGACTAATCAAACAGGAGACGTACCATTCTGCCTGATTCTTTTGCCTTATATGGTGCAACTGTGGAGGAAAATAAAAGCAAAAATGCTGCCTGCAGTTTGGTGTCAATTAAAAACAGGTTTTGTCGTTTTTTTTATGATTTTGGTGAAACAGTCGTATCTCTGGGGCATGATTGAATTGCACATTAGTCACTGTATAAATCCTTTTATTCAAATTAACCCCAGATGCCCCCGTCTAGATTAGCTCCACGGATTCTGACGGAGTCGTTTCTTCAAGCTGCCCGTTTGTGTGACTTGGACGAGTTTGTATGACAAGCAAGCAGCAGCGTGATCCAGGTCTTTCCCTGGAAGTTTCTCCACTTTTCCCCCTCCTAAGTCAAGCTGTTGTGTAAGCCGGCTCCCAGAAAGGCCATTATAATATCGTTTAAGGTCATCTGTGGTCCAAGCCTGACATGTTCACAGCGATCTGGAGGAAGACTTATTTGTCCAATTGCGGGCTAATTACAGCAGGCTGTGCAACCACCCCCCACATTCCCGACTAACCTTTCACCTCTGAGGTGTTGAGCAGGCAATTACTCTTCTTGGCTTCTGTGTGACAGGCACAAATACAATCTGGCTGTTCCCTACTTCAGTAACACATTACAATAAGGGTCCCTTCGTTAACGTTACTTTATTAAGCATTAATAAACTAGTAAATAATGTATTAACAACTGCTCAATATTAAAGTCACATTCCTGAACTTTGCGTATATATATATATATATATATATATATATATATATATATATATATATATATATAACGTTCGCTTTTAGAACACACAGTTCTTTGCCCCCTTTGGCGTCAAAACACGCATTTTGGCAGACATAACACACATTTAGAACGTGCGCTTTTTTATCCCTTTGGCTTGCCATATTCTGCCATAAAGCAACACGCAGTCAGTACTTCCTGCGGTGGCCCGCCTCTCAAAAACTGTATAGTGCGGTAAACAAACGTGGGACCCCCTAACACTATCACAGGTATGAAAAATGAACATAATAGATGATAGTATGAGGCAAAAACTTTACAAAAAACATTATTTTAAGGTGGAAAAGTTGCGGAGTGTTGCTTTAATGTTAATATTACGTAATGTATTACTAAGCAGACCCCCCTGGCCCTCTGTCCTAACCTTAAGGACACTTAATAGTTAACAATACCGCATGTTAATAAAGGGAACCTTAGTTTATTAATGCTTAATAATGCACTAAGTAACTTTAATAAAGGGACCCTTATTGTAAATAAGGATTTGGAGTCTTATTTCCTGATATTTGGACATCTCGCCTCTGATGGGCTAACAGCAACCCTACCATACTTGGCTCATCTGAACTCAGCCCAATATCATTTTTACTGATGTTCTTAAGTGTGTGTGTGTGTGTGTGTATGGGAGTTGGGTTGGGGGTGGGGGGGTATGACTGTACCAATGATATTAAGTTGGTGTGGGAGGGATGGGAATGAGGGTTATGTAGGGTCATTTTAATCTGTAATGCACTTTGAGTCGCATTTTTTGTAGGAAAAGCGCTTTATAAATAAAGTTTGATTGATTGATTGAGCAACGCGACTCTACCACTGACTCCGTTTGCTTTGCAACATTGATGTTTTATCTCCACAAATAACAAAAGCCTGGAGGAATTTTGTCATGTTGTTGAGTTGCTAATGCTAACGGTTAGCTTCTACTAGCTGAGACGTTCTCTGCTGTTTCCTGGACGCTAAACCAACAACAGCCTTCCCTGTCGCCAGCCAAGATGGGTGAGTCCATGAATGCATATTTAACAACATGACATGATAATGTCACTGGCTTTCCCAATCCGAGCATTTCCTCATCTAGCGGCAGCTAATGCAGGAAATATGGGTAGAATCATGGGTGGCGCCACGCGGTAGCTTGGCCTAGCAACCCCAGTTCTTGATCCTCCCGCTCTTCAGTCCACGACAAAGACCAGACAGAAGGTTCCCCCATGTTTAGCCTGCATGCAAAGTGTTCAACCATACTTAAAGACCCACTCTGATCATATTTATAGCTGTTTTAAATAGTTCTCAGTGGTCTTTACACTATGATTATGCCATTTTTAGCCAAAATCACAAAACCTGTGCTGTTTTCTAGTACTTAGTTTAAACATAGTGGCAGTAGCTTATTAAAAATTCGCCACTGGGTTGTGGGCGGAGCCGTTGGCGCGGAGTACCCCTCCTTCATCTTTTTCTCTACTCCTGAGAGCCTGAGGGGGCGGAGCGGAGTGGAGTTTGTGCTCTGCCCAGTGGCTTTGTGACATCACAAACCCAGTCAGTTTTAGGCTGCATTTTTTTGTCTGCTACTGATTCACAGCGATTTGAATGCAGAAATACTCAGAAATGCAATTTCGAGCTTAAATGTCTTTAGATAAGTCCTGTAGCATAAGAAAAATGCCTTAAGAACAGGTTAAAAACAGAAAAAACATGATTTTCATTGGAGTGGGTCTTTAAAAAATAACAAGTAAAAAAACAGTTTCTCTGTGAACTTGGTCTTTAGAAACATACAAGTACAATATTAACACAAGCACTTGTCTTTTAGGTGACACATGCAGAGCGAGGACATCTTTGACTTTCCAACTCTGACCAACTTTTTTTTATTTTGCAGTTTCAGGGGAAATTATTTTTGTCAAAAACCACGAAGGCGGTGAGATCTCCAGTCCTTGACTCGTTTTTCACGAGTGTGAATTTTCTCAGTCAAAAAAATAAAAAAACAAGCATGGTGCTGACTCAATCTTTTAAGCAGAGCGTTCTGCAGCTCTCCTGTCCTTCTTCACAGCCCTCGGTTACAGCCCTCCAGAGGGATGCTTTCATCCTGACGCACACTATGTGTTTGGTCTGTTTCCATTTAGCTAAGTTCAGGTGTAGTTCACAGAGGCCGCCCGCTCTGATCACATGACTTCCATGCAGGCTGTGGATCTGGGAGGACTTTGTTTGTATAAAATAGCTCTGTGATGAATTGAAAGCTTTCGCGCTAAAAGAACTCGAAAAGACCGTCTGTGCAATCAGATTTTTGCATAAATCAGGCGATGCTTCGTAGTTCAAGTTTGCTGAGATGTGTAAGTTTGACAAAAGCGTGTGAAAATGATTGTGCAAGCCTTTTTTTATATACATCCGCTCTGATGTTCAGATGATTAGAGACCGGTGCCCTCTATCTGACCCACATCTGATTCACCTTGAGAAGGCGGGCTGCTGGCACCGCTCCCCAGACCACAGAGTTCACGCGTGTTGTGGCCGATGTTGTGTAATCAGTATGGAAGCTGCTCTGTGATAAATAAATAAATAAATCTGGCTGAAGCGGTCCATCTGGGAGCAACATTTTTCAGAAGAGCTCTCCTGACATGATGCCTGGTGGGCTTTATAAATATCTTGAGTCCGTCCGTGCAAAGTGAACTGTGTTTCACCCTCCCACACCCTTCCCCTTTGAGTGTTTGCCTTCTGCTCACAGTGAAAAGGAGGCCTTACTCTGCTTTGTTTGTCCCTCAGCTCCTACCTCCCACTTTCTCCCTGTTAACTGTCAGCGTTCAAAAGCAGAACACTGGAAACCACATGTGAAACAGAGACTCGTGGTTTCACGGTGTAGGTTAATGTCCCCGAGGCATCATTTCATGTTCTATGGGCTCACAGGAAGATAGTTCTTGAACCGCCACTTCTCTTCTACTGTTGAAGTCTGCAGTGGTACGCAGCTAACCTAAAACTTAGTTGTTTGTTTACAGAAAGAAAACACACCGCTGGTTTCATTTTAAACACGGCGATAATTCTCCCTGGTGCTGCTTTCATCCGGTCTAACTGTGGATTTCTTGGCTCTTTTTCTGGTTTTCATATCGTTTTTCATAAGAATTAATGTTATTAGAGTTTTACTACATAAGGATTAAGCAAATTAAAGGTTTGAGTAACTAAGTGCACGGATTTATGATCAGAAAAGAAGCAAATATTTGCATTAGAACATAAAGTTGAAATAGATGTGTTGTTTATTTCTACAGTCGTGGCCAAAAGTTTTGAGAATGACACAAATATTAGTTTTCACAAAGTTTGCTGCTAAACTGCTTTTAGATCTTTGTTCCAGTTGTTTCTGTGATGGACTGAAATATAATTACAAGCACTCCATATGTTTCAAAGGGCAGTGTTGGCCCTTCTTTTTCAGGACCTCTGCAGTTCCACTGGGCATGCTCTCAATCAACTTCTGGGCCAAATCCTGACTGATAGCAACCCATTCTTTCATCATCACTTCTTGGAGTTTGTCAGAATTAGTGGGTTTTTGTTCGTCTACCCGCCTCTTTGACCACAAGTTCTCAATGGGATTAAGATCTGGGGAGTTTCCAGGCCATGGACCCAAAATTTCAATGTTTTGGTCCCCGAGCCACTAAGTTATCACTTTTGCCTTATGGCACGGTGCTCCATCGTGCTGGAAAATGCATTGTTCTTCACCAAACTGCTGGACAAACAGGTGGACAGACAAAAACCCAGTAATTCTGACAAACTCCAAGAGGTGATTATGAAAGAATGGGTTGCTATCAGTCAGGATTTGGCCCAGAAGGTGATTGAGAGCATGCCCAGTGGAACTGCAGAGGTCCTGAAAAAGAAGGGCCAACACTGCAAATGCTGACTCTGTGCATAAATGTCATGTAATTGTTGATAAAAGCCTTTGAAACATATGAAGTGCTTGTAATTATATTTCAGTCCATCACAGTTTAGCAGCAAACTTTGTGAAAACTAATATTTGTGTCAGTCTCAAAACTTTTGGCCACGACTGTAGATCACATGAACTGTCATTTGAACAAGCTAAAAATGTAATAAGTGTCAGTTTTTAAATGTTTTTTTTTGTATGAATGTGAGCTAGACAGAGGTGATCCAGAAAAGGTTACCATGATCCTCTGAATGTAATTCCTCACATCAATTCTGCAGTTTTCTGGTTATTTTCTATCATCTGAGCAGCACTGGGTCTCTGCATGTGCTTCTGAGAACTGACACCCTCCAAGTTTGCTGCTCCCTTTAACCTTTAACACCACTGTGTATAATAATTCTTACAGTTTGACAGGTCAACTGAGGCGTCACGCCTGGCTCCTTGCTGTGGGTTAGGGCTGAGCCTTTTTATCATGCTACCTACCCTGTGATGGATGAACCCAACAGCAAACTGGAGGAAGGACTAAAAGCATTGTTCAGGGAAAGCGGATAAGGTCTTGTAACAAATAATACCTCGCTGAACTCTGCTGCTTTCTTGTTGGCCCTTGCTACGGTCTCATTTAGCTCTCCACTTAGGGCCGTGTCTGCAAAGCACACAGACTTTATAAGGTTTATTGCAGGTAATAGTGTGCTGCTCACATATCTGATGGCTCTTGTCTTGGGTGTGCCGGAGCAAAGTGAGGGGATTTTTCCAAACAGCCATGCTGCACATCTGACACGTTCCAGATTACGAGCGGTTTCACAAAAATGACTAAACGTGTGGTATATTTCCTAAAGGAGTCAAAAACAAACAGGCTGTAATTTGAAAAGATGTTAAATAAGAAGAAAATGGAAGCGATGGGGTTTGGAAACACAATTTATCGTATGTGACAGAGCTGCATTAAGCCTCGAAAATTCACTGAACCATCTCCCGGAAAAACCCAGAGTCACTGAATTTGTGAGCGAATGTGATGTGAATAGTGTCAGAATCTGGCGCTGACTGAGGTTTTACATGCGTTCAGCATCACTGCACAACAAGTCAAATGGACTCCAGATCCGGGCGTATATGATATATTTAATGGATCATTGCAGGCGGACTCTCCAAGCCTCTGTGTTGGGATTACACATGCTTGGACTGCATATAGGAAAATACTTGTTGCTCCGTTTTACAGAAGAAGGGGATTTCTGGGACGCTCAGTAGGTCTAACAATAACAAAATATACGCAATATTTAGGAATTCTGCAGGGAAATAATCACAAAACAGTCTAATTTCTCAGTCATGTTGGATGGAAGGTTACAATGTAGTCACCATTTACAATCTATGAGCTTGTGAGGTTGCTAAGTCCGCGCCAAGCTAACGCTGCAGCTCTGGCATTTGTAATTCGACACCAGCAGACAAAAAGCTCCAGAGTTGTTTAAAGAACCAAAGCCAGTAAACAGGAGCGACCCAGAAGTTATTTCTTGTACCCCTAAGAAGCCACAGCATCTTTTTGTTTTACTCTAATATCAGGTGAAGCAGGCTAGATGCTAACGTTGAGCTAACATTGAGCTAACAATAAAAACGGTGAATTAGAAGCAAATAGTCGGCTCTAAAAATATCTCAAGCCATTTTTTCAATTACCAACAACTGGATATTACAGTGAAATGTGTGTGTGAAGTGAATAATGAGTCAATTGTGGCGTTTTACTTCCTTTAATGAGTCGTCTAACAGCAGGACGGCAAACAACCACACTCTAATGTTGAAGAAATATTATCATAATAAGTGTAAAAAGTGCCCCCTTTTCTCTTTTCTTTTCTTTTTTCCTTTAGGGTTAGGTTAGGACGGGTTAGGGTGGGTTAGGGTTAGGGTTGACCGTAAAAAGTGCTCCCTACCGTAAAACACCCAACAGGGCTAACACCAGATATGACAACGTATTTATCTACTTATCAACTTATTGTGTATGACTCGTCTTTGCTCGTCATCAAATTTTCTGGTGCTGATCCGTAACTGGCAACATCCATGAAACTCATGGAACAGTAGTGAGAAAGTCACTTTTTGTTTAGAAAAATGGTCTGCAGTAAACAAATTTGACCACAGGATGTCATTCTTTCCTTATTCTTACATATTGCACCTTTAAGCACTCGTTAATCTACATCAGTGGTACTCACTCCTGGTCCTGGAGAGCCGGTATCCAGCATGCTTTAGTTTTACCTCTGCTTTAACACACCTGATTTCAATCAGCAGGTGATTAACAGGCCTGGTGAGCAGCTGCACTGGTGATTCAACCAATATAAAAATGATGGTTGATTGGATGCAAAGTTAAAACAAATTGCCTCTTAAAGAATAATTATGTGCTTTTTTAAGCATAAATTGCTATCTGCTTACAAATAAACATTAAAGTGACAGTGTGTAGTTTCCTAGCGATAGGGGGCAGCAGTACATACATTTCAGGGTAGTTTTACACCATATCTCCGTGATTGTTGCTAGTTTAAAAACACATTACGGTAAATGTTACCTGTGGAGTAGAAAGCATGCGACCTCAACGCGACTCCTCAGACTTTGATAGTCCTTCAGTTAATTCCATCGAGAGAATGCAATGCTGATGCTAGTTTTCTGGCGGGGTAGGTTCTGGATCTGCTCGTGGTCCTGCGCCTGCTGATGACGTCACACTACGGCAATACCACTCGACCAAAATATATTGCATCGCTTTTTCGATTTTGTTCTTTCACATAGGTTTTGGAAAGAGTTTAGCTGTTTTGTTATTAAATTCATGTTTCTTTCTGTCTAAAGGGTTTTGAACGTGGTAACGTAACTTCTGTAAGTCGTACGTCCAGCCAATCATCTAGTGTGATGTCATTGGCAGGCGCAGGACCCCGAGTCGACTCACGTAGAAGGAAACATGGCGTCTAATATGGCGTCCCCCAGAGACTAGACCCACGCCCTATGTATTTTAGACATGAGTTTTATGGTTATATGTTACAAAGCTGCCAATATTTTTCAACGACTGGACATCATTTTATTCATTTTCTACAACTTTTCGATGGAGATTAATGGTAAAAACTACACATTGTCTCTTTAAGAGACACCTGGGAGCGTAGCTCCTGCTAAAACAGCTCTGCACTCAGATTTCTGCCTTTTTGGACAAATGTTAATTCCACCGTTTCCACCTGCACTTGGTCAGTAACCCTGGAGCCAAGAGCCTTCAGCAGGAAAAGAACTTTCCAAGCCCCCATTTGATTTATTCCGTTTTTGGCTAACCCTGCACTGAACCTGTCCCAAGAGATTTCCAACCATTTTAGCCCTCCTTTTCCAGCATACGTGCACAACATGACTCCTCGACCTAGTTCCATCCCAACATGCTGCTCCTCTCTCCGCTTTCGCAACAGCCCACTGAGAGAATGAGAAACAGGCCCCCTGAAGGAGGCTCGGATTCACTCTCAGCGGTGCCTCCTCCTCCCCCGTCCCACTCCCTTCCAACGGAGTCTGGGTCACCTACTGATCACTATGTGCGGCCCTATCGAGAGCGCAAAGGAGGGCATTTATGGTTCGCTGGGATTCAAATGAATGTTTATGAGCCTTGTCTGGCAGCCAAAGGCCAGGCGCAGTCCCAGCTTTTACAACCGCTCTCTGAGTTCAGCTCAGATATGGGCCGTCTATCTGCAAGATCAGATCTGTGGTCACTTTTCACTTTCATGCATTTCTCAAAGGCGTCAAAGACAAAGTACTCTGTGTATATTTTACCGAGACGTCTTTGACCGGAGCGTAACCTCCAGTCAGGAATTCAGGTCAGATGATTTGCATTTGCAATGCTAAAATTGCATAATCGGTTTTGCTTTAAAAGTTTTGACTCAGGGATTAACCCCAAGAAGCCCAGGCATGTCTGATGAGTGGGGACAGGATTGCATTTCCTATAAACGTTGGCCTTTTCTCCAATAGGACTAGACTTAGTCTCAGGGAAAACGAGTCAAAATACCTGCAGAAATCATGAAAAACTGTTTAAAATCCAATAATTATGAATGTTCAGATGAAAAATTGTCATGTCATTAAAACTGTTCCTGTGTGTATAAATGGAGAAAAGTTTTTTTTTAATTCAATAACACTGTTTTCTATTTAATGAAACTTTATGTTAGCAGGTTTTGGGCAAATACCCAACATTTCATGAATGAAACAATTAATTTTTGCATTATTTCACAAATGAACAATGTATTAATCTAAAAGAGGTTCATTCCCTCTAATCCAGGGTTGATGAGGCTTCAGAAAATAGCTTATTGTTATTATTTTTAAAGGTGTGGTTAACCCGTTTAAATAATACATTTGCAGTGGTCTCTAGTAGGAATGAATGCCTTGTAAGTTGTTCTCTGGGTACAAAAAGCCTTGGTGCACCTGTTTCAGGATCTAGATGATTGCCAGATCAGAGGATTTGGACTCTTATTTCCTGATATTTGGACATCTCACCTCTGATTGGCTAACAGCAACACAACTCACTCAGTTTACTTTGCAATGTTTATGTTTTATCACCAAAAGTAACACAAGCCTGGAGGAGTTCTGCTGTGTGGTGGAGTTGCTAATGCTAACGGTTAGCTTCTACTAGCCCAGACGTTCTCTGCTGTTTCCTGGATGCTAAACCAACAACAGCCTTCCCCGTCGTGAGTCAAGATGGGTGAGTCCATGAATGTTCAGTGACAGTGTGACGTAGATCTGTCAGGATTTTCTAATCCTAGAGTTTCACCTAGAGTCTATTTTCTATCAGAAGCTAATGCAGGAGATAGATGGAGGAGACTATTTTCATGTTCAGCCTGCATGAAAAACTCAGAGTGACTCATTAGAATCAGAAATAATCATTAAAAAGTGATTTTTCAGTGAACCACACCTTTAACACTTTACTGTAATTTCAGCACCATCCAATAAATTGTTTAAAAATTAAGAGAACAGATTCAGTAGCAACTGTAAACTTAATGAGATGTCATTAAAAAACAATAAAAAGCACATCTCATGTCTTCTGAGCTCTTTCATACCCTAGAATTAAGTTTCTTCTTTTATTTATCTTCATGCATTGATGGTACATTAAAGGTTTGGGGTTTCAGCTAAAACGTTTTAATCGCGGCGGGTTGAAAGAGTGGAAGGAAAACGACGACGGCACACGAAATGCAACATAAACCCCAGAGGCTTCCTCTCCAGCTGTTTGCCCAAACGTCCATCCTGAAACTGCTTTTTTAAAACTATCTCGCCACGACTTAAAGGAAAGTGATTATTACTACTTTTAAAACCTCTAAAGGCAAATCGATTCCCATTAGAAAGAGCCAGGTTAACACCAGCCCCTCCCCCACGATGCTACTGTCAGCTAATCAGCTGCTCGTCTTTCCTGCAAACATGAGAACGGTATTGATATCCATTTATAACCTCAGGCGTGGAAGTTAATCAGCACAATCCCCAAAATGGCCGAGTATTCATCAAACACGCTGGAAATCATTTGTTTATTGGTCCAGGATTTCACTCATAAGACAGAATGACCGGCCACCAGCTCTGTTCTTATGAGCCTGTGAAGTGTTTAATTAGGAACTTGTGGCAAATTTCCAGTGAAAACAAGCTTTTGTTAAACTTCTGGTCCAAAGTTTGTTTAAACAAAGTTTGTAGATCAATCTCCTCGGCTCAGCTCACAATCCTGCAGAACAAAAAGTCTCATCTATTGTAATTTTCCACAGATCTCTTCGCTGTTTTGGACTAAAGCGTTGGAACGTGTTCGGATTCATATGGAATAAAGAGAAGGAGGCCCAACATTGTTCCATTTTCTATGATAAATCCCTCTGGGGGTTTGTTTGATCCACACAAATATGCATCATAACATTATCTGAGTCGGGGCCAAGCCGATGATATTGAACAAATTCAGCAAAAAAAGTGTTGAATAATGAAAGCCTTATGATGACTTCTGGGTCAATAAATTCACCGATCTCTCCAAACCGAAACATTTAGCTTACATATGGACCGTTAATTTTTCTTCCATTGAGAATTGCATTACTTTCTGAATCTGCACCATTTCTCCAAAGCGGAGAACAAACCCGAAAACGCCCGCCTTTCTCCCAGGAGCACATTTCATGTTCTGACAGCATCTTTGACAACGTCTCCGGCTTTGAATAAATCAAAGTTGCTTTCACACCGAGTCAAAGCCCAGACACAGACCAGTGTGCACCCACCGAGTGTTTTCCCATTTTTATCACGCATAATGAGACACAGTGCAATACTAAAACTCCCTTTAATTACATTGTTATGATTAGAAAACATCAAAAAGAGAATAATAATAATATATAGACTGTAAAAATAGTAGATATGTCAAAAGGCCTCTCAGAAAAACTACCTGCACAGATCTATGCATGGCTTCAGTTTAAAGTGAGAATAGAACTCAGTCATGTCTATTATCCTCGTATGCACACAGGTTAAGAGTGTATCGAGCACTTTATCTCTTAATTCTACCTGCAGAATAAAAAAAACACCCTTTTATATCCTTGTGTGTTCTTCAGAATATCCGAAGGACTCCTCCTCCTCTTGCAGATGCGTTCAAGTCCACAGTCTCTTTATTGCATCTCAAAAATCGATGAAGTGTCTTTCATGTTGTGTGCCATTGAGGCTCATGTCCTCCCTTTGAATGTGTTCATGCAGGAATAACTCCCAGAAAACTTGTGAATTTCTTCAAGTGCAACTTGTGGCATGAAACTGGAGACAGAAAGAAAAAAGAAAGACACACGTTCAATAAATTGATGCAAAAGTAAAAATGGAAAGATGAGCAAATGAGCCTTTTTTTTATACCTCTTGAGAAAGACAAGGGCGTGCATCGTCCAGGGCAAGTAGAGAAAGGCCTTGTCGGCTCTGACTGCATCAACGGTCCTCTCAGCGACTACTTCAGGTCTGAGTGGTGGGAAGAGCTGTGGAAACCTGACAAGAAAGGAAAAAAACATGGCTTTGAAATAAAAGAATCTCTCTTATTTCCCAGTTCCGCCAAGTTTTTAGGAGTTTACTAACCTGACTCTCATTCCCTGGAACATTTCTGTATTAGTGTGGAAAGGAAGCACAGTAGTGCAGCCAACACCGGGACAGTCCAGCAGGCCCAGGGTCAGGCTCTCCATGAAGGCCAGGGAGGAGGCCTTGGAGGTGCAGTAGTCTATGGCTCCTGGGATTGGAGACTGGGACAAGATGGAGTTGATGCAGACTACGTGGCCATGCTGCAGCTCCAGCATCCGAGGCAGGAATGCTTTGGTTGTCTAAAACAAGGAGAGAGAAAAAAATAATAAAGGCAAATTAAAATAGCAGAGAAGGTATTCACCAGAATCAAATGAAGAGCAGGCATGGGAAACAGGTCCACGGTGTCACCACAGATTAAATTTCCATTTTCCATTTAGCTGATAATTGCATTTTTGCCTGCATGTGACAAAGTCTTTTCATCCCTATTCAAAATAAAAATACCAGGAGTTTCAAAAGCTCTCTGATGTTCCATGAGCTGGGGAGCTATTTGGAAATACCCCACTTAACCTGCCATAATAGCAGCGATGACTGAAAGGTCTGGGGTATCTTCTACATGCACTCCAATGCTATAATCAGAAATCTGCAGAAAGGAATAGCCCTTTTTCTGCAGGCAAAACGGGTTTTCGCTTACCCAGAACTGCCCCATGGTGTTGATATGTTGGGATTTCAGAAGGGCGTCGTCATCACTATCCATCAGACTTTTACCATGAACTACAGCTGCGTTGTTCACCAATACTGAGACATCTCCAACCTGGGATTAAAAACAACCACCACAAAAATAGCTGAGCAACCAGAACCAAAGCAGGAACTGCTAATGTTTAACTGATAACTACATATTTCACAGGATGTGTAATAAAGATGCTAGAAAAAGAGGAATGTGGGTCTCTACTGCCTCTATAAACACTCCAACATGAAAAAAACATCCATCCGTCTTCTGGTAGTGTTTAGTTTCAGGAATTTTGTCCATAAAACAAGCCGTTTCAAAGAATGCCCATTTGTGACATCACAAACGGGGACTTTTTGAAATTAAATGAAATGTGCAAGAGAGAGCTGCTGTTAGAGTAGCACCCGCTCTACTCCGAGCCCCTCCCGGATATCGGAGCTTCTCAGCTTATAGCAGCCTGAACAAGGGATGGGTGGGCGTGGCCAACTCCAGCTTGTTTTCTTAAAGAGACAGAACCCTGAAACAGCTCATTCTGGAAGGTACTGAGACTGAAATCGCTTTGCGTGATTTTGTGCAAAGAACTTCATGAACATGTTTTTTTTATCGAGCATTATTACAACTTAAGAAAAACAGTCCTAGTCTGTCCCTTTGAAGGACACATTTCTGATTCCTTTTACTGCAAGGGTTTCATTTTTCAAATGAAAACGGAACAAGCTTTATAAAAATCAAGATCTTTACCTTTTCTCTCACCACCTTTGCTTGCTTGTAAACTTCCTCTCGATTGGCCACATCACACAGGAAGTAATGGCACTCCGTTCCAGACAGGGTGATTTCTTCAGCCGTCTCCTTCAGACACTTCTCAGTTCTGCCCCACAGGATTATCTAACAGAAGGATTTATAAAGGTCAGAAACAAAGAACTGCTCCAAAAAAGATTTATTATTGATTAACTGTGAAACATTAAGGGGATTTTTAAATTTCTGACCATCATCGTATTTTACATAACTTTATTGGCAAAAGGGCACGCTGGAAGAACTTTTAGCAGCAACGCTCTTTTCATTAAGAGAACAGAGAGGCCATTTTCACTCCAACAAATAGTTTTCCAGCAAGATTAAAGGCTTCAGGGGTTTCTGTGTGAATGAATTGTCTCTTCATCCGTCTGGACACTAAATGAAGGCTGGTCATTTGAGCAGGGAACATGGGGTTTGGGTGGAGGTGGGGAGGGGGACTAGTGATTGGGCAATTAGATCTGTCAGTCTCTGGGGTCAGGGAAAGGTAATGAAATCAGGGGGTGAGTTCCTCAGCTCTCAAACACAAATTCTCAAAGAGATTACACGGACTGTTGGGCAGATGAGCCCTGTCATTTCTGGTCAGGGAGTCCAAAAACAGTCCGTGTGTGAAGGGCTGAAGATGCCAGTGTGGGCTTTGGCTGGTGGCCCGTGACCAAGGCTAATAGTTGAGCAAAACGTCCTCTGGAAAGCGATATTGTGTGTTTGAGTCAGAAACAGTGTGTGTTTGCTTGCACACACACACACACACACACACACACACACACAAAAGACAGCACGTCTGGATGGTTCAGCCTGTCATCCCTTTTGTTTCTCTGGTGTTTATGTGTAAACATCCATTTAGTCAGTGGGCAGCATGAATTTACATTGACTTTTTAGAGATCAGTTCTTAAAGGTGCAGCTTGTTAGAATGACATCCTGTGGTCAAATGTGGGTACTGCGGCCCAGCTCACATACCGCAAAGAATGACCGCCCTGTGGTACCCCAGATCTGCCCACCTCTGGAAAACCAGATCTGGGGTACCACTGGGCGATCATTCTTTGTGGTATGTGGGTCAAAGACCAAATTTGCTATGCGGGAAGTAGATAAATACATTGTCATATCTGGTGTTAGCACGCTTGGGTGCTTTACGATAGGGAACACTTACTACGCTTATTACGGTTATTTGTCTCCGGCATTACAGGGAATGTTTGCCGTCTTGCTGTTAGAGTTAGGGTTAGGTAACTTCACACATACATTTCACTGTAATACCGAGTTGTTGGTGATTGAAAAAGTAGCTTGAGATGTTTTTATAGCCAATTATTTGCTTCTAATTTATTGTTAGCATTGTTAGCTCAACGTTAGCCATAGCCTGCTTCACCCGATATTAGAGTAAAACAAAAAGATGCTGTTGGTCGCTCTGCTTTACTGGCTTCGGATCTATAACTTTACTTCCAACCTGATTGAGACACTAGACTGTTTTATCATCATTTCACAATAAAATTCTTACAAATTACACATTTTGACATGATGTGAAGTCAGAGAGAACACGGAAAGTTCTATTTGGCCATGTTAGGATGTGTCTAAATCAAATCTAATATAATAAAAAATTAAACAAGGATTTCCGTGGCCACGTTAGTTGTTGCAAAGTTTGTTTTAGACACCTTATAGCTGTTTAATATCAGAAAATCAATCACAAAGAGACTGAAGCTGTATAAATGTAGTCTGAGGTCCGAGGCCATCGGCGTTTACCTCCTTCTGTGAATAACTCTGGTTTAAGTTGCTTCTGATTGTATTTTTTTGCTTCATTTGCAAGCCCATTTGAGTAATCAGTGAAGGGAGACGTGTCTTGATAAATAACTCAAAGCTCTTAATAGGATCTGAGCCAGACAAATAAAGCTGACAGTTCTCATTAAAACTCAGCACTTAAACGCTGTTCTCCTTATTTAATTCATCAGGTTTATCACCCATCACAAACACACAAGACCCTCAGAGCAAACATGCACTGGCCAAATTGCTATCTGGATAGAAAAACAGCTTCTAATTGACCTTGCACATGCCGTGCTCTCTATTGGTGATAAACCAGTAATTGTTCCAACAAGGCAAGCCTAACAAGACTTCAACGTGGCCAAGTAAACGCTATCTAACCAACAAATGAACGTTGCAGGGCTCGGAGGAAAGCCTGGACAGAGACAGTGCCCATGTCACTCAATACGGAGCGGAGGTGCATGCCTCTGTGAGCTCAGCCGCTCCAGCCGAGCTACAGTGATACTTTATCTCCCAGGTCTCAACATATGGGTGGGTATAAACCCTGCTTTTCACACCCATTGTATGAGCCAGCAGAGAGGCGGCACACAGAGGGGGCAGCAGGAGTTCAGGAGGCAGTCGCCTGCCGCTGTCTAATTACTGCAGAGACAGCAAGGTCAGCTGCAGGGCAATACCCAGCTGGGAGTGGTGTGCTTCCCGCCTCCAGCACAACACAAGCACACCCACACAAACCTGCTGTCAGTACTCGCTTTGGCTCAACTTCCAAGCACAGATTTATTTATGTGTTGTTGAAAGTCGCAGAAAAAACTTTCTCCTCCACCGCGGGTGTGCGCATTTGATGCGTTGAAAGAATACTAAAGGAAGAAATATATATATTGCATGAAGAGATGAATTTTTAACAGCTCTGGAGCTTCACATGCAGCACTAAGAGCGGGTTCCCTTAATGAGCCTCCCGCTCGTTATGTTGGTAAACTTTTATCAGCGGTGATGCTAGACTCCCTCACGCCACACAAACGCCACAGAAAACAGGAATTCTGACTGCCAGTAACAGAAGTGGCTCCACGAGGGGGTGAGCGCAGGTTCACAGCGGTTAGCCGCATTCGTAATTACTATCTTATTTTCTTTTAGCATCTCTTTATTATCCAGACAGCGATTGTCATACGCATTAGCACAGGTGTTGTTTTCAAAGACTTCACACCTTGATAATAGCCGACAATGGGGGTGCTGAGAAGCGTGGTACCCTCCTTTGTTGTGCAGCTGCAAAGCAATGCTTTTAAGTCTCCTGGTTTCTTCTTTCTCGTTCCCCAAGGATGCGGCTTAGAAAGACTGAGGGAAGCAATTAATGGTGCACTGAACTTTCCTCGCTGTTTTAAGCCAGTAGAATTGCATCTGAAGACGTCTGAGAAGCGGCGCCCCCGTCACACACGTACAGATCATTACAACCGCCAGCTTTCAGTGGGATGAAATGACCACCACCGTTTTGTGTATTAAGGACTCAAACGCAGAGCCGCGCTGCATAAACGCCACCGTTAGAAGGACACCAGCGAAGTGATCAGGTAGTCAGCCGAGTAGATCAGACCCAAGTGATTTAGGTTTGTGGGCTTTAGTGTTTTTATTGTCAATATATGGAGTTTATTGAAATTATGGATGCATTTCCTACTACACATCAGTACCATATCTGTATTTGAGTAGTTTCATTGCAACAAGAAGAGTAAATTCTAGGGATGCTCGATATTGGCGTTTTTTTTACCGATATCCGATATATCGAGTTTGTCGACTCTTAATTTCCGATACTGATATATGCTGTGTCCCCCGCTCATAAAAAGAAAAACTCAAACATCACATTTCTCCTATCATACATGCCTAAAATTTAAACATTTTCTGTGCTAAATGACAACTACTTCAAGTTAAGTTAGTAAAGGAAACGCGCCGTATTGGTTTGGTCTCCGTCAGCAGCTGGATCTCATTCTCTCTAAGCTAAGATGCGTGCATAATGTATTTTTTCTGTATATTGCAGCTATGATGATAAAACATTTCTAAAGATCTTCAGAAAAGAAAAGCAAGCCTTGAGTATAGATTCTTGTTTTATGTTAGCTGTTTAGCTACACGTAGCTTCATGCTGTGAGGAGAGCGCACGTTCACTAGGCTAATTTCTACTTCACAAGTTGTGCCAAATAAACTGAAATATCTAAAAAAAACTTTACCTCAGATCTGTCATGTATTGACATTTTGAGAGAGGAGAAGTAGCTGAAGAGTTTGATATATAATATGTGTATGTTATGGAAAAGCTGGGTCATTAAAAGACTAAAAATTGATACCAATATTTTCTGATAATACATTTTAATGCTGATATCGGCCGATATTATTGGTAGATCGATAATATTGGACCTCCGTAGTGAATTCTACTAAATAAAATTAGAGTAAAAAGAATAAATTCTACCAAAAAGCATGTTTTTGATCGATTTAAAGGATGTTGCAATCAAATCCAATGGATAACTGAAAGTCGGATTCCTGAGCTGAAATCACCATAGCTAAGTTTCACGCTAGCATTGCGAGATCATCCATATGGAGCTGTATGCATATTCAAGTGACTCATGATTTTAAAACAAAGATTTCTGTTAATTATGTTTGAGTTAAATCAAAATCAGCCAAAATATAAAGAATCAGCAGATCAACGCTGCAACGGAATCAGAAATCGGTATTGGCCCTCAAACTAGAATCGGTGCACCCCTACTTCAGTTTCAACTTAGGAAGTGACGTCAAAACCAAAGTTTCATTGAATTACATCCTTTTGTCTTTTACATCACATACCAAAGCATGTCTGATTTGACCAAAACACTTGGAATCAAAATAATCGAATTTGAATAAGGGTGCACCGACTGCAGTTTTTGGCTGATCACCGATCTTGAGTAAAACCTGAGGTCAAGGCCGATAAATCGGTTGGCCGATCGATCGGTGCACCCCTAAATTTGAATATAATTATTAGTAATGCAAGTTTTTCTTTGCTAAACCATTATTATGATAGTTTTTGTTTTGTTTCTTTGCCCACTCTAAAGAGATCCTGCTTTGATTGAAAACCAAACCTGATCTGTCTTCCATTAAAAACTGAGTCTGCTGGTGTGTTTTTGGACCTGCTGGCAGATTTTACAGCAGTGGAAAACCACTTAAAAATGTCCAGAACTAAAATGAGCCATTTGTGGCACCATTTCAGCCCTGGTGCCCCACATTAACCAAACACACACCCCTACATGCAGAGCCGGTGCCTCCATCAGAGCCTGGATCTTTAGATGTGTTGTTAAATCACCCTATTGGGGGTGATCATGTCAGCTCAGTGCTACACCTCATCATATCAACCAACCAGAAATGCTGTCCAGACCGGCCCCTTTGGTCGCCAGAGCTGTTGTGTAATAGTTGAATGAAAATTGAGGGCAGTGTCTCCAGTCTCAGTGGAGCAGCTTGGCAACTTTAGAGGTCATGATCCCTGCTTTCATTGAACAGTGAAACAATAATACACTTGGGGCAGGGCAGGCAGGCAGGAGCGAGCCGGCTGGAGGAGGAGATGGATGTGGGGAGTTGGGCTTATGGCTGCTTTTGGCACAAACTTAATGCAATAAAAGAAAAGAGTAAAACAATAGTGAATCAGGAGTGAGAGCAACAAGTTGCCTTGACTCTACCTTTCTGGCTCCCTGCTTGGCAAACTCCTTGGCCAGGTGCCGACCGATGCCTCGACCTCCGCCGGTGATCAGAACCACCTCCTTGGTCAGGTCCTTCTTCCTGCTTGGCAACAGCGCAGCCAAACTCGCCCTGGCGACGTGATAAAGCATCTGGATCGGGAAAAGCAGCATACGGCACGCGCTCCTCAGCTCCATCTCGGGAAGTGCGCACGGGCAGCAGCAAAGTGACGCTTTTTACGCTCCTGCTCGACGTGCTCCAATTCCCCTTCAGAGAGCAGAATCTCAGACTTCTGACTTTATCCGCCTGCTAAACTGTTTCATCTACAGCCTCGGAAAGTTTTTTAGGAGTAATCCACGAGAGGAGGAAAAAATGTTAAGAAAAGCGAAACTGTGTCACTTTTGTGCGCTCTGGCATCTCCGAAGCGCATCAGGCTGCTGAAGTGAGTGAGTAATCTGTCATTTTGCTTGCCAGCCACCGCTGTAGGAACACAAATCCTGGCGACGCGCTGTTGTTGAGCGCTACTGAAACCGCTGGGCTTTGGTGTCCGGTCCTGCCTTATATATCAGCCCCTCTCCGGTGAAAGGACCTGGATGGATGGATCTGGAGGGGAGGTTTGCAAGGGCATTAATCCTGATTGACATGTTAAGTGGGGATGGATATTTTCCTCCAGTGCCCCGTCTGCCGCCCCCCTTTCGTGTGTATACACAGCAGGGGCGGTGCTTCCCAATCCGTGGTCCAGCTCCCCCCTCCTGTGGTTGCCCCGCAGAGTCCCAGGTGGGAGCAGTCTTGTTTGGAAAAGTTTAACTCCATAATCCTGCTGACCTGAACTTAACCCCATTACATAAGGCGCAGAGCAACAATGGTGTTGCAACCGCAGGTTTCACAACAGCTGTAAGTCAATACAGAGTAAACACCGGGGCATTATAGTACAAAAGGGCCAGATGGAAGGAAAAAGAGGGCTTTAAAAATTAGTGGTGCATTAGGTCGGTCAGTGAGCTTCCTGCTTGGAGGTTCTGAGGTGCTTTCCAAATCAGACCTTTACTTTATGAGTAAATAAATAGAAAAGTAGTCATTTTCTCACTTATAATAACTGCTAGTGATGGACTTATGGCTTTTTGAAGGGAGCCGTTCATTAGTTGGTGTTTTGAACAAAGCGGGGGGAGGGGGGGTGGTCTCGGAGAGTAACGCGTACTTCCGATGTTCGTGAGGGAGCAGGGATGGAGGTGGGGGGTTAGCGTTCCGCCAATGGGGCGTTGCTGGAAGACAAGATGAACGGTTCTCGGCAAGGACTCCCCTCTCATCGTTCACTTTGAAGACTCGTTAAAAAGATTTGATTCTTTTGTGAACGTCACATCACCAGCGTGTGCCCCATGGAATGATTTTCGAACCGAGTGCGGTGGGGGATGGGTGGATAAATGGACGCCAGGCAGAGGCGGACCAGCCGTCGGTGAGTTCTGGAAAATCCCAGACTGACTTATGTGCTGTACATTCGGTGGATGTGCGCTGGGTGGTTGTCGGCGCTACCCTCCGCTCGGAGACCCCCCGTCGTAGCATCAAGCAGACAGCAGCGACGTCCCGTCTCCTCCCCGCTCAGAGAACTTAATACAGAAGACTCTTCCGGTCTTTGCCGTTGTCATTTTATAGGTCAAGTGCCGGAAAAGCTTAGGAGCCGTCATATCACACATTCTATTTAATGAAATCTCTCTTTCTCTCAACCCCTGGCGCTCTCCCGCTGTCGGTGTAAAAAGCCCATTTCCCCCAGTTGTTTGAACCAAATTTGTTGCGGTTGCAGCCTTTTCTGAAGCAGGTTCTATGTGAGAGCACCATTTGGAATATGGGTCAGCTCAATCTCAGAAGCCTGGCAGGATGACAAAAGGAAAAGCCGAGTGCATGCCTCTTAAATAAATCCTTCATGAATTATTGTGTCTCAGACAAAATTCCAGCGATTTTTACTGGAGTCACTGAATGCTGAGGTTTTCCAGCAACTGGGACGGGTTTAAAGAGCAAGCTCACAATGGCTGCTTTGTGCTGGACTCAAGGAACACAGAAGGGCTCTTAAAGCCAGACTATGCAACTTTTTCATATTTTTAAAATCTTGAGCCAGTTTGTGCTAAAATGACCTTTACAGGGTTAATGAAATGTCACTCAGACCCCCACCACCCTCTGTGGCCAGAATACCTCACTTGCAACTTCAGAGTGGCAGGCCGCTCCCTGCTGGACTTAGTAAAGTGGAGCTGACATGCCTGGTGCTGCAGTCTGCTTCCAGCATGTTTCCTGCATGTTTTAGATCATGAACACAGCTGATTTGTTTGATTTAGTGATGAACCGCTCCTGTAGACACTAATGAAGGCTGAGGAGACGTTTCAGCTGTTAGATTAAGGTGTTAAAAAGACCAACGCACAGCGAGGAGATAAGTTTCACTTTTGGTTTCACTAATGGACACTAGGGGGTGCTGAAAGCAAGCAAAACTGCATAGACTCCCTTTAAAGGCAGCTAGGACAATACAAGGCCAGATGCTGGAAATCTTAAAAACAGAAAAAAACACCTGTAAGACATTCTTACCTTCACTATATTGGAATTTAATAAAAGTTATTGGATTTCTAAAATAATAATAAAAATATATAACACTGTTTGCATTGCAGTGAATTTAGTGTTCCTGCAGAAAACAAAAATGCAAAACTGAATGTAGAGGATGTCTCAGGAAAAGCTCCTCATTTATACCCATGCTATCACTGCCATCTACAGATTAGCAGTGAAAGTTCAGATGGGCTACGAGTGTTCTCTCTGCCTTCACAGGCTGCATCTGTGTGCAATTTAAACATCACTGTTCCCTGATAACAATAAGAAAAACTGTTAATAATAATAAAAAACAACATGACATATAAACACATGACTGAGTTAAAGAAGATATGCAAACATTAATTTTGTGCAACACCCCATTGTGGATGTCTGGGGCTTCGTGTTAGTTTGACTACACAGCCATGAAATATGTTGAGGAATGCAATTATTTTTCCTGCCAACGGGGAGCTAAAGATGTCATTATGTGAAACCAAGGTCACAGTGTGCAGCATGCAAATACCGACGAGAGGAAAGGGACTGAAAGCAGGTAGATAAAAGATTTTCCCCTAATGACACCTTCAGCCTCGCAGACCAGCCACACCACGGACATCAGCTTGACAATTTTAATAATTGGCTGTTGCTGCTCCTGTTGCAGCCTTCTTCCTGCCAGTAATAGGACTTGTGTACTCTGCGCTGATGAATTCTGACATTCCTTGTGGAGTTGCAAATAGTGGGAATCTGAAAAATGGTCCGTGGCTTGTTTGTCAGCCTGGTAACCAAGGTGAGCATCGCCATGTGTGTAATTGGTTTTGGTTATTTTATCATGCCGCTAGCAGGGTTCTGTGTTTATTTTGGTAATTCTGTTTTTTTTTTTGGTAAGACTTTTGTTTAGAGAGAAAAGAAAAGCAGGCCTCAGCTGTTTTTAGCTGTGTGTGTTGTCCTTTCTTTGTCCTCCAACAGCTGATAAAACCAAGATGAGAGAAATTTTAGATAAGAAATCATGTCTTCCAAGGGCTCTGAGACACACAGTTGCGTGCTTCTGTTCTTTGATGTTGTCACTGGAAATATAGTGTCTCAAAGAGAATAACCTTCACTTTGACTTTACCCATCAAAACCACTTTTTTGTGTTGTTTGTTCTTGGCACGCCAGCCTTTTGTTTGGTTTTTCTCCTGCCAGGGTCAAATCTGACATCGTTGGGCGACGCGGGTCGCCCCGACGCCTCGAGTCAAGGCATTGCAGCCTGTTCTGACTCAATAAAGCAAGTACCTGCATGTTTTCTGTTAACCGGCCGTTGTTTATGAGAGCTGCAGAAGAGGTTTTGTGCATTTTTATGTGCACTTGGTAATATTTCCCAAATGCACCTGTGGTGTCTACCCCAAACGGCTACAATTACCATATTGTCCTTCTCCATCTTCTTTTTACACCTCTGAGGAGCCGATTAGCCCCCTGTTACAGGTACCCCGCTCAGCTGGAGTCTGCAAATTGTAGATTCCTGCCTGTGACTGAGAGTTTAGTGTGGACTCTTGCAGAGTGGTAGTTGGAAGGCGAAGCACCGGGGGTAACCTGGCAGAAGTCCCGCGCCAACGGCTGGCAAGGCGAGAAGGCAGACATCTGCCATTCCCCTGCGCTCGGGTCCTAATCTACCCAACCCTGCAGATGGCAGATTTTAACCTGCCCTCATACCGACAAAATCACGCTGTGCCCATATTGTTTCATGGCTGGACGGCATTCTATTTTCTGCAATACCTCATCTGAGACTTGTCCGTGTGCCAAGAAGTGCTCAAAGGGAATCGTGCCCCCGCTGAGCTTAGGTCATGCAATGAAAAGTGTCTCTGCCCCTTTCAACTTAGCCTCTGAGTGCCTCACACGTGGCTTCAGCGAGCATCCAAAACCCAGATTAGGATAAAGAGGCGTATCGCATGATCAAAGCTGGTTTGAAGCATGAGGTCACACCTTTACTGGTAGAGGATGTTATCGTTCATTAAATCCAGATACTTTCATCCTCACCTGTGAATATGGCGTTGTGAGGGAAGGGTGAAAAAACGGCTGAACTTAAAGAAAAGGGTTGCCTGGGAACAAGTAATGAAAAAACACACAATTAAAACATGTTTTATTATTTATGGAAGGTCGGTTTAGCACGACTTTACCAATGTTCAAGTGATATCCAGCGCCGCGGCGTCCAAGCCCAAAGGTATGCCGTCACTTTTAAAGATCTCCAGTTCCCTTACAGGATGTCCAGCTCACCTTCCCCTCAGTGTTTGCCGTCTCCATGGTACCTAAGGTTTAGTCTTCCTCCACTAAGAGCTCGGGTAAACACATCAACATGCTATCTTCTGATTAGCCCTTTTTGCTCAGAAGAGGTTTCATATGAGTGTTTTTGATACCGGGTAAAAAATGAATCAAAATGGTATTGAACAGAATAAATGGAGCCAGAGTGGATGGAAAATAGAGCAGCGATACGGAAACAAAGTGTTGTTAGGCAACTGGGCTGAGGAAAGACTTCAGGTAGGCCTTAAGCTTTTAACTTGTCGATGTGTATTTTTGTACCACGGTCTTGTGTTTTTGACGTAAAGCTGAAGTTTCTAGGGATACAGTTTAAATCTGTTTAGGCTGAATTCAAAATGATATAGTCTACTAGTGAGAAGCTGCTCTTCAGCACCTCAGTAGGTAGACAAATCTGTTGTAGAGCTATACGGCAGGTGGTTCAGCTACAGAGCCGGCCCTAGACATACACGGGTTAAGCAACTTCTTGGGGCCCCACACCACCAGGGGGCCTCCAAGAGCACCAACGTAGTGTAAGAAAGAACAAAACTTAACTTGTTTACTGTAAATCATCTGCTACGGTTACTTTCAAATAGTTTAATTAAAATACCACACTTAACACTCAATGTTTCAAAATGCAAACTAATTGCTACTCCTGTAATGTTAATACCAATATCTATAGCAACATTTGTATGAAATAAGCTAATTACAACATATGGGACTGATTGTGGGTACCTTACACACATAGTGTAGCCGAGGAATGATGAATCGTCTGGTTTTGACTCGATGGTATGGGGGCTCCAAAAGGAAAACCTGCTCAGGGCCCCACAAAGGCTTGGGCCGGCCCTGTTCAGCTAACGTTGGTTCAGCCTTCTTATGGGACAGGCTAAAGTCAGAGACTAATCCCACTGACTCAAGGTTCTGCCTCAAGCTGCTTTTTCAGGATTTAAGAAGGGAATTCCTTAAAGATGTGGTTCACTAGTTTAATCAGTGCATCTGCAGCGGTCTCTAGTAGGAATGAATGCTTTATAAGTCGTACTCTGGGAGAAAAGCCCAGAAGTGCCTGTTTCAGCTCGGGGAATTCAGCCAGAGGAGAAAGTAGCTTCAGACGACAGGATTTGGAGTCTTACTTCCTGATATTTGGACACCTCTCCTCTGATTGGCTAACAGCAACATGACTCTACCACTGACTCTGTTTGCTCTGCAACGTTGATGTTTTATCTCCACTAATAACACAAGCCTGGAGGAGTTGCTAATGCTAACGGTTAGCTTCTACTAGCCCAGACGTTCTCTGCTGTTTCCTGGACGCTAAACCAACAACAGCCTTCCCCGTCGTGAGTCAAGATGTTGAGTCCATGCATGTTAAGTGACAGTGTGACATAGATCTGTCAGGATTTTCTAATCCTAGAGTTTCACCGTCTATTTTCTATCAGAAGCTAATGCAGGAGGTAGGTGTAGGAGACTATTTTCATGTTCAGCCTGCATGAAAAACTCACAGTGACCAATTATAGTCAGAAATAATAACTAAAAACATGTTTTTTCAGTGATCCACACCTTTAAGGAGTACTACACAGTGATGTGGATCAATAGTGAAATGTGAGCTTTGCTGATCCTTGGTCTGGGCTCATTGCTCCCCGTGTATCCTTCCTCTTTGCCATGTCTGTTTATTTCATCTGACACAGTTCAGTCGGGAGCCAAGGATGGCCAACAGCAGCAGTCGCGTAGACTACAAGCCCCACTGGGACTTTAAGCCAGACGTCTCAGAGAGGAGATCTGCCCTGCTGAGAGCTGAGGTCAGCCTTTAACTGCTCTTTCCAGGCATTAACACCAATTGAATGCCTGTCACAAGCCTGCGAGTCAGGGTTTTCTTCTCTAAATTGTGGACACTTCTGCATAATATTGATGGGCGAGATAAAGGGCTGTGATAAAACTCCTTATGAAAGCAAGTTTCTGGTGAGACTCAGCAGTCGTGAAAAATCTGTAAAATCATCAGTCCTAAAAGGCACTTAAAGGCTAGTTAGAGCGATTTGCTGGTGACACACGGTGAGCCGTCTGAAGAGTATTGAAAAAGAATAGGTCTTGCCCTGTAGATCTTAATCCATTCAAATCATTTGCATGCAGACTGTGGCAAGACTTGTGTGTATTGTTATCCAGGGAATTCCATCCAAGATGCTGTTTGGCCATCACGACTCACCAGCCTCACATTTGACAACAGAGTACGGACGGAGCTTTGCACAGAAGCATGACAGTCGTTTGCCAACGCTGAAATCCTTGGAACCGGATAAATTGGAACTTAAGAGGTCCAACTTGGAAAAGCCTGGTAAGACAACAAATTGAAATTCTACCGCAGACACAGATAGAAACACATCTGACAATAACAGTTTGAAGGCTTCTCTTCTATTCAGTCATCAATGTATTTAATAATCTGAGATTGATTAACCTTGTCTTTTTATCATCCCTCACAGCCAACCCAGACCCACTGCCGCTCACACGTCCTGAAAAGATGCAACCACATCATTCATCAGTGACTTTATATCAGTCCACTTATCAAAAACATCCACCTGATGCCTTCTGCAAGAACCGGTGTGCCAGGGCGTCACGAATGCTCTCCAGTCACCTTTACTCAGTCAACAACAACCACAAGGACCTGAATCTGAGACAGAACGTCCTTCTACTAGTCCCCGACCCTCAGGTTCACCCAACCAAACGGCTCAGAAACAGGGCTGTGGCTTTTGAATGACCTCACATGTTATTTGGAGCCTTGAACGCTCGCTGAAAGTGTTGCTTCTCTTTCCTTCTTATGTATTTATATTAAATTAGTGTTCAAATGAAATCCGTCTACTGAACAATGACTGAAAAAAACAAAATATGAAAAAATATGAGAAGTTCTGGTAACACTTTACAACAAGGGTCCCTTTAGTAACGTTACTTAATGCATTATTAAGCATTAATAAACTATTAAATAAAGTATTAAGACACTGCTTAATATTAATGTTATGTTGATTTATTGTGTGCATGCATGCGTGCGTGTGTGTGTGTGTGTGTGTGTGTGTGTATTTTATGCCTGTTCACTAACAACGTGTGCATCTGTGTTTATGGAAGCAGGTGTCTTTGGGGATGCCTTGCACCTTTCAGCGGAGGCTCACAGCTGTGCTTTGTCATAAAGTAGTCCCAAGTCTAAAATGGCGCCTGTGATTCTTTTATGTTAATAATTATTTTCACTTGCAGTCAGTCTGATTATTTAGGTCACCAAGCACAATTGGGATCGACGTTTTTACTCACAATGCTAGTTGGATCCATTCACTTACTGTGTTTTATGCTAAGCTAAAGTGAAAGGAGTACAGCCGGGTCAGGAGAATGACTGGGCTGGGTAAAATTAGCTTTTTTCCCACTTAGCTAACTCTGGGAAATATGTCAACAGACAAAATTAAAATTTTTGGTGGAATATCCCTTTAAATGTCCTGCGTAGGGCTTGTGTTTTGCTTGTGTAGAAGAAAAAGTGGGACGGACTACAAAAAAGTGGGAGGAACTTTGACAAAGTGGGAGGGGCTACAAGGTCCCAAGAGTGAGCTCGAGGAGTGATCGTTGGGTTTTGTTTGTTGGTTGATGGGTAGTTAAAATGAATAAAGACAGTGTGCAGAATATCCTGCTGTTGTGGATTTTTTTAGCTAGGTAGACAACAAAAAAAATGTTATCAGAACTGAACTGTGACCCGATTTCAACCCACAGCCTCCAACTCATCGAGGATCAGTGCATTTCTGAGGGTTACGATAGTTAATATAAGTAACGTTACTAAATGGACCCTTATTGTTAAGTGTTACTGAAGTTTTTGAAGTATATTTGTGTGAATTGTATTTCTGTTCTTGTGTGAATGGGAACACGTCAGAATATTGATAATTACTGATGAATCTCACTAGACTGGATTACGCTAAATCTGCAGGGATGATGCTGATGATGGTCATGACCAAGGCATTTATGTACACCAGAACACAAAAGCAGGTCTGAAGAGACACGTTTAACTCTCATTTCATTAAGTGTTTAATTAGGAGTCAAAAGCTTTAATTAAGAAGAGCCAAAGATGCTTAAGTCTGGGGGTCAATCGTCTGTGCCTAACTCTCTCTTTTCCACATCCCTGCTGCCTTCTGTGCAGCTCTGTTTGCTGGTTAATCCTGTTTTATTTATTTTATTTGTCTGGGTGTCGTGAGACTCTTACCTGCATGTGTCACAGTAAGCCTTCAGAAGCACTCAGCAAAGCAACGTTGTGTTAGCCTTCTGCACCACATGATGGCGCTACAGCAGCACATCACCATATGTATCATGAGGGATTTTAAAACAGCAAACAAGTAATCAGTTCAATGTATTTTATGTACTTTATTTGTTTAAAAATAAACTGTAAACCAAACCATTTGCTTTTTCACTTTCTTCTGTTGAGCCAAGTAAATCATAAAAAGATGTAAATTATTAACCGCTGTTTGTAGGTTAGTAAAAATAAATGAAACATTCATATTTTTCTTTAATATTTATAAAACAGAAGAAGAGGTTTGCTCCATACAACCATTGCATCCATGATGAGTTAAATGACAAAACAAATGCAAATCTAAAAGTTGACGAGTTTCAAACTTTGTGACAAATGCTTCAGAAGCTTAGCTATCCATATTGCACGCCATGCCCATTTACATCCTGTCATCTTTAAAGAGCAGTGTTAGATAATGGCATTGTGTTCGGGCTAGTGTGTAAGTTATATTTGTGCCCTACACAGAGGAGCAGTGATGAATGATCACCAGATTGGCTGAACGCAGAATTAGATCTCAGTGAACTCGTTTACCCTTAAGAACTTTTTATTCATCGTCTTTTGCAGTAAAGAGGTTAAGCGTCTGGGATGACACAAAATATCACAAAGGAAGGGAAGAGAAGAAAGCAGCAAAGCTGAGCAAACGGCCTTTAACAGTCTAACACATATCTACTGCCAAGGATGTGAGACAGGAAGCACGTCTTTATCTCGATACCCAATCCAGGGAAAATAGCCTTTTATGAAACCAGCAGATTCTAGCTCTGGGAAGAGGGCATGTTTATAAAATCTCATAAATAACAGCGCAACGTGTGCATGTTTGCAATAACATTTGCTGCAAGGCTGACTGTGCAAAAATAATAATAAAACCTAACCCTACCATAACCCTAATCCAGCCCTAACCCTAACCCTACCATAACCCTAATCCAGCCCTAACCCTAACCCCTTATCAGCTGTGCAAAGCTATTTTTTTTTATAAAATCTCATAAATAACAGAGCAATGTGTACATGTTTGCAATGACATTTGATGCAAGGCCAACTGTGCAAAATAATAATAAAACCTAACCCTAAACCTGATGTAGAGTTTGGTTTTGTAGCGACTACCATAACCCTAACCCCCCATCAGCTGTGCAAAGCTTAATTTTTTTACACACTTGTCTGTCGAGGATTCTTATCAGGCAAAGAAAGGACAAAAGGAAAAAGTATGCCCTTGGCTGCAGAGAGGATGCTCAAATCTTCATCTGCGAACGCCGGCGAGATCTCATCTGCCTCGAACTTCATTGTGAAGTGCCGGCTGATGCAGTAGATCGTGCCTTCCAATGCGACGCACTGGAAGGCGGGGCAGCGTAGAAGTCTCCTGGAGCTGCACTCGTACCAAAGTCGGGCCACGGTGTGGTAGCGGTACGCGCTGACGCCCAGCAACGGGTTAACGTCAAACCTGTAGAGAAATCTCCCCACAGCAGCCATATCTGCAGTCCTGTCGTTGCTGCTCACCATCAGGCTCGGCCTCCAGGCGTCGGTCTTGGGGTTGTAGCGCAGCAGCATGTATCGAAGAGTGCCCCCGGAAACAAAGAGCTCTCCGCTGCACACCGCCACTTGGTGTGCGACAGCGAACGTATCATTAGGCAGCGGAGCCACAAACGTCCATCTGTCCTGTCGCGGGTCATAGCGCTCCACTGAAGACAGACACTCCCCTCCGATGGCATAGATGTAGCCCTCCAGTGCTGCCAGTTTGCAGCGAGGCCTGGCTTCGTTCATGGGACTGATCTCTTTCCAAATGGATGTCAAAGGATTGTAGCAAAACACTCTCTTTGAGGGGGTCATTTCTCTGTCTCTGCCTTGGCAGCCTACTGCCACAAATAAGTAGTTATCCATTGTGCACATGGCGCAGGCTTTAGAGATGACCTCCTGTGGGATCAGGCACAGAGTATGCCAGGAGTCTTTGTAGTCGTCATAATAATACATTGCACTGGACAGGCTCCTCTGTTCTGCGTTTGCTCTCTGCCCTTCTGTGTTTCTCAACCAGTCTTGAGGGTCCATATCTGCAGCTATGACAAACGGCCGCCCTCTCATTCTCTGCTTCCGAATTTGTTCCCGCTCATTAGCCATCAGCCGTCCATAAAGGTTGGGATCCCGAAGCACCTGCAGGTAGTTGTCCGACATGACCCCGAGGGCTGCTTTCTGAACAGACTTCTGACCTTTCTTCTTGGCTAGATGAAGAGCCTCTAAACAGTTACCTAAATCAAGTTTACTCTTTAAAATTTCCAGATCTGCATCAGGGAAATTTTCAGTTGGACGGAGCAAAAATGGAGCTCTTGCATTGGTCTCTAGATCAGCCTCTTCGTTCACTTTATGCTTGCCATCTGTGGAGCTTAGAAGCTGGATAGTCTTGTCAGATGTTGATGCCAGAGATTGAGTTGTTGAAGTTGAGGCTGTTGAAGTCTGAAAGGGCCTGGGAAGCTCAGAGTTCTCTGCAGCAGACAGATAGCTCCTTTTACGTAGGCGTGCAGACCTTGCAGGGTGTCTCAGCCTCAGGCTTTCTTGCAGAGAGGTATCCTCAACTTCACTTTGTGGAAAAACAAGATCACGTATCATAATGGGGCTTACAGAGGAAGGAGGCCTCGTGAGGCTGCTGTCCTGCTCTGAATCGGCGCGTCTCTCATACTGACCCAGAGAAGTCGTGGAATCTGCAAAGGAGTGAGACGAAGACTCAACGTAGTAATCGTAAATCTTTCCGCGAACAATCTGGTCTCCTGATCCTTCCAGCACCACTTTAGCGTCTTCCACTTTTATTTCTGCCTTGGAGAGGAAGCTAGAGTAAACCCCCTTGTGCTCCAAGTCCTGTCTCAGCTCCCTGCCCACACCCACACTGCCCTCCAGCTTCGCTAAAAGGCAAGGGGAACGGCGCCCCATCGGAGTGGCCACTTGGTTCTCTGTGGGCTCGCAAAGACTCAAAGCAGATCCAAGTGAAACGTGACTGGTGGACTCTATTGGCTCAATCTCACAAAGCAGAATCTCCTCTTCCACGCATTCATCTTGGTCACAATTTGATTGATCAAAAGGCTCTTCACTAATTTCGGCTTGATGCTGAAGTTCTGCAAATAGCTCCTTTCTGCGTTCAGATGCCAGGTCCTCAGTGGTGGAGTCTCGCTCGTCCTCGTCATCCTTACTCTCTTCTTGTGAGCTTTCACTCTGTAGCGTCTTCCTGTAGTTTTGGCAGCCGGTGTTTTGTATTTCTTTGTTGTCTTTGCCACAGGGCTGTTTACTCCTCACACTCCTGGAGCTGTAGAACTTGTAGGCCCAAGAAATCAGCAGCACTGCAGCCACAGAAACACTTAGTTTCAACAGCAGCTGCATGTCGAACTGAGCTCCCAAAAGCTCCGCAATGGGCATCTTAAAAAAAATATTAAAAAAAAACAAGGCAGCAATGGCTGGTGGTTGGTCCCTCAGAATGCTATTGTCAGTGCAGCTCAGCTGACTGCAGCTGTCTAGTTTTCATTGTAAAAGAGCTGGTGTGATCTGATGACTACGCCTCTTTGCCCAAAGGATCAAGTGTAAAATGATAGCCTTAGCATTGCTATTTGCATCTTTTGCTCTACAGAGGCGGAGCACGTTTCATGCACCACCAGTTAGACACGGGAACCAACCACACGCAGAAATGATAAACACACACAGATCAATATTTGATTTGCTGACTCACTCGTTTTTCTCATGACTAAACAGGTGACAGCTAAAAAAAAACTTGCATAACGTCTTGTTTTTTTCCCCCCAGCCTCATTTGCCGTGTGTTTACATAAAATGGAAATGATTTAGGATGCAATTTGTTTTGCTGTGATGTAGAAAAATACAAAACCATAATTCCAGAGAACACTCACCAAACCTGCACATGAACACATTCAGAGCTGCAGGAAGAAACCTGGTTTGAATAAAGGGTGTGGGAATGATGGGCAGCATTTATCTAATCCTTAATAACCAGGATGCATCTGTTGACACAGCCATGCAACAGATCAAAGGTCTTTTCCTTTGTCAGCAACGATGCTGAAGTTATTGTCTCTGAAAAGCTGCCCAAAGCTGCTGTCAGACAGGTAAATGGCACTTGCAAGGTAATATAAAAACAAAGCCGTCAGATGACCGTCAGACCGTCATTCACTCCAGCTGGATGCTAATGTGTGCATTCGTCCCGCTGGAAACAGGCTGCTGTTGTCAAGCTGTCGTTTGCGTAGCTGATAACGTGGAGCAAGGCCGCGTTCTCCAACTAAACGGTGTTTATTTTAACTCAACAGGTGGAGACTTGTAGAGAGGGTGTGTCGGGTGTCCCGTCTGAGTTTTGGTCATGCGACACCCGAGTCTGTTTACAGCAAAAAGGAAACCGGATTCAGCAGGCATGGGTGACTCCTGAATAATTCACAATTGGACCATGACGTTTTCTCCTCCTCGTTTCCTCCAACAGACAACAATAGACTGTCAGCTTCATTATGTACACGTGTTGATATTTAACAAGTTCTAGTTTTAAAGGCTGTCTCCAGAGTTTCCCTACATAAAAGGCATGGGTTGAAAAAGCAGGCTAGGCAGAAATAAGATGCATCCTATTAAACAAAAAAAATACAGTAAAATAAGAAGACGCTCAAATTTTACTCAACAAATATTGAAAAGAAGCCAAAAAAATGGAGGTCATGTGAGTAAAAGTTTGTTTTGGATTGAAAGAAAATATAATAAAGCCACAAGTTATAAAACAATGTTGGATTTATAGCCTGCTAAAGTTGTTGTCTGTTATTGGTCCATTTTCTTCAGACACACCTAAAACAACTTTTTTCCTCTTGGTGTGAACTAGGGCTGGGCGATACGGCCTAAAATCAATATCACGGTATATCGAGGAATTCACCTCAATGACGATAAATGAACGCAAAAACAAAAGTTGTCCACTAGATGGAGCTGTGACGTGTATCACGTTGAGTCACGTTGTCATGTGACTCGAGGTGGTACAGCTTCGGTTAGAAAATTCGATACCGATAAATTTTCGATTTATCGCCCAGCCCTAGTGTGAACTGCAAATCCATCCCAAACCAAACACTTGAGAATCAGGATCAACTCTTCATGAATATAATGCAAGACTGTGTTAAAAAGGAAAATTAAGATAAGTAAATATCTAAAACAGCGTTTTGGGGAATTCTCCTTTTGATCAAATAGAAACAAGTTCAAGCACCTTTGGATGTTTCCTGACATTGCAGGATTATTTAACAGATCGTAAACAATCTCCATGACCTTGAAAGTGTTTGATAAAAAAAGCTTATTGTGCATACCCATGACTGCAGGCTTCCAGACTTACGATCAAACGTCTCAACACTGTTGTAAGTAAAGTCAAGGCTGGTGAGTTTTATCATCTCTCCATTTTAATACAGGTGAAATGAAACAAATGCAACAACCCTGTTTACACAAGCTGCCTCGGGTGAACTCCTCACTGGAATGGCGGCTAAAATGATCCTACTAGTACTGTTAATGTCTGGGGAAAGAGTTATGCATCGTACACAATGTAGGTCACAAGTAAATAGCTGGATTACAGGCCAGTGACAAAGAGTTGCAGTGCTGTCGGTTGCAACACGCGGGAAGGAGAAAGAATCTTCAAACGTCACATGCACCACAACCCCAGAACAGCAGACACGTGTTGGATTTTTTAAAATCTGTCCTTGGAGAACTGTCATGTAGCTATAAAAAAATCCAAGTGATCAACTAAAAGTTTTTTTTTTCTGAAAACAGAGTTGAATGAAGTACAAACAAACGTGGAGAAGCATAAACAATAACCTCAGCAACCATCCCTCACCATAACCCATATAACCTTTTTAATTATTTTTCAATATTTACACTGTTGTACACAAAATACACTCAAAAATGAGATTTCTCCAAGTTTCTCAATGCATTTAAATCTTCTTGTACATTCTGAGCGATCAAAAAGAAAATTATATTAATATATATATAAAAAAAGGTTTCCCTTGGAGCATCTGCAGATTTGCTCTTCCATTGTTTATCAGCTTTGTTGCTAATCGGGTCCATCCCAGGACATGGAGCAGATGGGAGTGGTTGAAAAGAGTGGAGCAGTCCGAGCCAGTTCCGTTTTTCACGTTTCACTAAACACCAATAACATTATGACTCATTAAAAATAAAATCCAAAAGCTTTTCTTTGTTTTTTTTAATTTCGGTTTCAACTCAAATGATTTTATTCATCAACAAGCAGATGTGGGAGAAGAAACAAAAGAAGGGTCATAGGGTGGTCTATATAGGAGAAGGTTACTGTCATGTTCATCACATTGTTCTTATAATATCTTGATTATTATTTTGTTAAAAACAACAGTGAGCACCATCAGGTGGTGCTACCGTTTCCCGTTGGAGTGACTTATGGAGGGTCTGTTGATGGCTGGAGAAGGCTTGCAGGACTCTGGAAAGTGTCTGGACTACGTGTGTGTGTGTGCATATGCAGATGCTGTGTGTTGTAGGGTCAAAGATGTGTGTGTGTGTTCATGAGAGCAACTGTCTTGAATTTCAGATTTCACGTAAGTTCCGCCGTAACTGTGACGACAAGCGTAATCCACGTCAGTCCAAGCACACCTGCGCAGGAGGCCCCGTCTGGAAAAAGCAAAGAAAAAACAGACATTCCTTATTAATACTTAGTTTTTTAATCCTTAATAATGCACTAATTAATGTTAATAAAGGGACCTTTATTGTAAAGTGTTACCATAGTTTTATGGTCGATATAAAACATGACTATGAAGTTCTTTGCACTAAATCCCTCTCACATAAAGCTATTTTAGCAGTTTTATTCTCGGCATTTTCAGCACCTTCCAGAATGAGTCATTTTAGGGCTCTGTCACTTTAAGAAAACAGGCTGGAGCTGGCCACGCCCACCCATCCCCTGCTCAGGCTGCTATAGGCGGAGAAGCTCAGATGTTTGGGCGGGCCTGCTCCAGCAGCAGCTCTCTTGCATGTGAGAGGTGGTTCTATGCTAATTTCCCCGTTTGTGACATCACATTGGACACTTTTTGAAATGGGTTGTTTTGGTCACATAATTCCTAAAGCACTGGCAGAAAACGGATGGATGTGTTTTTTCCTGACATTTGGAGCGTTTATAGAGGCAGTAGAGACTCAGACAATGAAAACAACACAAAATCAACAAGGACACGTGTGCGCGTGGTTGTTTTGTAAGACGAGCATCAATTAAAACACTTTGACCTAAAGCAGCTCTGATTTAGCAGATTTACTTAATGATTGTTTTTGTTCATTTGGCTCAAATTGTGAAACCAGTTGGGTGTTAATTATTTTAAGGGACACCACATTTAAAGAGTTTTGTTTATTTTTAAATAACATTCAACCAGATTTCAGAAGCCTCGTTTATCTGTTGTCACTCTGGATTTCTGTCTGCTAAAGTGACTCAGTGAGACTGAACTAATTCTAATGTTGAAGCAAAAACATGTTAGTGGGTTGGATCTTATTTCCAAAGAAAAAGCATCAATTATTTGATTTCCATACATTTTAATGCACTTTTAAAATATATGTAATAAAATAAAATCACCTTGAGTTTCAGGATAGTTATAATTTGACAGAGATTCAAGTGTGTGTTCCTGACCACCAGGCTTTAGTAATTTGATGTGAAATCCATTGAAATCAATGGTAGACATTATAGAAATAATTAGTTACAGCAACAAGAATATAGGTGAGGAAGAAGCTTTTTCTACATAATAGTGGACCAACACTTCTGGACAAAGGTGTCAAAACTCCCACAGCGTACTTTCAGAATAATTAAGTGACCGAGGCTCAGGTGGTCAATAGTTGGAAAAATGGTTGATGAGTCATGATTTGTAGAGTTTGCATGTCTCAGCATAAATAACAGGAAATGATGTACGTGTGTGTCAGTGGGCACATTTCTAGCACACTGGAAACTGGTAAAACCATAGACATGAATACGTAGACACCCCACTGGGTGCTGGAGAACTTAACAGTGTCACCGTCATATTGGATGGGTCTCCTCACTGTCCAAAGTCAACGCAGAGTGAGCAACTCAGCCCATTTTTGTGCAGCCTACGGTTGCAACAACAGGCGTACTATTGAAAACAGATCACGGGGGATTACTATTGACTTCTATAGCCTACCTGATGGGATTTTATATTTTAATATTTTTTTAATTTATTTTGTTTAATTATATTTGTATTTAATTATCATGCCATACCATGTGTCTGAATTAGTGATAAAGCTTGATAAAATGTGTTTTTTAGCTGGGTGAGCACCTTCCTCAGTAGAAATGAATGCACTGGGAGACCCATTTAAGATGGCGGCCGGCCACTACGGCAGCTCCAATAGGCAGCGCCAGTCCACGACGCGTCTACGTATATATGTCTGTGGGAAAATTCCCCATAGGAATGAAAGCAACACAAAGGAGGGCATTTATTTTTTTATTTCATGCAAATCAGTGATCGATACGGAAGATTCTGGGTTCAGAGGTACAAATAACGTCTATGTTTATTAGAGAATTTTTATTTTTTCTTGTTCTGGTAGTAAACTCATTTCTTTTATCCAAAACATTTAAATATCAGTTAAAACATTAATATCCTATTTAATTTTTCATGCCCTTCATCAGATCATCTGCATAACTAAAAAGGAGAAATCAGCAGCCATACAGTAACTTCAAAGCCTTTATTCATCTGTGTTTCTCTTCAACGTTCTAGCAGATATTTGCTGTTTTGAACAAATGCATCAGCATCCAACTAAAAATTCTTCATTCCTGTGCATATTAAGTTGATTAAAGTCAATGATTTAGCTATTAATTATCATTTATGTGTCGTGTCGTTCTAAAGGGGAGGTTAACTGTCACAAGCTTGATGTCGATGCCTTTTCTGCACCTGAAACAAGAGCTAATGTGGGAGGGAAGTTATTACTGACTGTAGGTGTGTCTGTGATGACAAACTGTTTATCCAGATTGTGCAAAGGCTGTGGTTAAAGCACACGGACAATCACAGAGACCACATTAGGGTGTGGCTAGACTTCAGCTGTTAGACCTGTCAGGTAAATGCAAGTCAGCACATCTGGACAATATGCCCGTCGGGAGATGTTAACCGGGCTGAGACACAAACAGATGGATTATGCTTGGCACCATACTTAAATATAATCAAAGTTCTGACACAGATTATGAATGCTAATTGTCAGTTGAGCCATATAAACCGGCGTCGTACACATCAGAGCGCACTCGTTTTATTTAGGTCATAAAACATTGAACAGAAATGACGTTATCTTCAGAATAAGTACGCTCTCTCATTAGGTAATGGGCTTATTCAAGCATAAGATCATCATCTGAGGTCCCGTTCTACTCTACAGTTATGGATGCAAGTCGCCCAGCCATCTGTTTGCCTCAAGTTTTTGGCTCAGACCTCAGTGTATTTGTGCCAAACTGATTTTTCTGTGACAACCAGGACTGCTTTTGAAGGAGAACTTTATGTGCCTGACTCAAAGGTGTGGAACACTGAAACACCATTTTTTAAAATCTTATATCTGATTATAATCGATCGCTCTGAGTTTTTCATGCAGGCTGAACATGAAAATAGTCTCCTCCACCTATCTCCTGCATTAGCTTCTGATAGAAAATAGACGGTGAAACTCTAGGATTAGAAAATCCTGACAGATCTACATCACTCTGTCACTGAACGTTCATGGACTCACCCATCTTGACTCGTGACGGCGTCCAGGAAACAGCAGAGAACGTTTCAGCTAGTAGAAGCTAACTGTTAGCATTAGCAACACCACTACGGAGCAGAACTTCCCTAGGCTTGTGTTATTTGTGGAGATTAAATCAACGTTGGAGAGCAAACAGAGTCTGTGATAGGGTCGCGTTGCTGTTAACCAATCAGAGGTGAGATGTCCAAATATCAGGAAATAAGACTCCAAATCTTTCCGTCCAAAGCTTACCTAAGGCCCAATCCCAATACTCGCACTTCCACCCTTGCGCCATTCAATTGCGCGTTCCCGGTCAGGGGTGCGAGTGCGTAGGGTGTCCTGATTCTCAAGTGCGGAAGGTGACCATGCCTCTTTTGCACGCTTGAGCCGCACTTCGCCCAAGTCCGCATCGATGCGGACTTCGGGAAAGGGTATTACCCACAATCCATTATTGTGTGGGAAGTTTGAGAAGAAGGTGGAGCAATGGCTCAATTGCCTTTTCTGGAAATATGTATTTTCAAATGAAAGAAGATAATTTTAAGGTGATTAATGAAATTTATTCATGCTCTGAATGTTTTAGACTAAGATTTAATTTGGACAACAATTAATTTAAATTTAGTCAAAAAATTTTTTGTTTGAAAGTTGTTAATGATGTTTTAAAATGTAGCATGAACAGTGACCGGTATCCCGGCATGCGTCATGGTCGATGACGCAATGCTCCCTGTCCCAATTCAGCACCTCCTCTAAGTGCACTTCACAGAAGGGCGTAGGACGCAGTGCAAGTATTGGAATTGGGCCGATGAAATGGCTCACTTCTACTTCCTGAAAATGGTGCACCAGTGTTTTTCTTCCCCAGAGTACGAATTAAAGGCATTCATTCCTACTAGAGACCACTGCAAATGTATTGATTAAATGATTGTTCAGCATCTTTAAATGCTTACCAAAAGCAACAATCTTTTTATTCTTCTTGCTAACAAAGTACTCCAGAGAAAGTGTATACCTTTATTGGTGGTCAAGAATATCAGGACACCATTGTTAAAACAAATTTTAAAAAGGTGCAATTTTCAAAAAGCTCAACGAATCTCCCGGTAGAGAGTCCCAGAGTCTGGTACTGCTGAAAGTGTATGATTATAGCTCCTAGCTGTTAGTGTGTTGGTTAAGACCCTCAATAAAAGTAGAGTTTATTACCTGGGACTTGGTTAGTAATTAGTTCCTTTATAGTTACACATTCGTCTCAGCCGTCACGAGACACCGCCCACCACATGGTGACAACCCTAAACCTCCAACACTCCCACTTCCTGGTTTAGTTGATACAGATATGACTGAAAATACCTTAAATGTCTCTGATTTATTCTCCTCGTTGCCAAACAGTAGAGCCTGACAAGCTGTGTGCCTGACAAAGATGAATGAATGTAACCCCTAACAGAAAGTTGTCTGCCGTGGCTTTGGCAGAATCATGGGTGGTGCTTCTACCCATGAGTAAGGCTAAGGATTAGCATATTCAGACATTAAAATCACCCACGTGTACGGTAACACCTTTATATGGATGGGGGTTAGGCTATTATCCGATATCATGAGAATGTGCACCCATTCTGACCTAATTCCACCTTGCTGAGACACACCTGTTCATGTAGATACCGCAGAATTTGCATTCCTAGATTTGCATCCCGATATGAAAATAGGGAATTTGGCACAACTAATAAGACCAACTTTAAATAACAAAGTTAGAGAAAGAACTATTAAAGTTTTGATAGCTGCTCCTGCTCTAGGCTGGGAAAAAGTCAAATATGGCATGTGTGGGTGAATGACTGGTTGTGTTGTAAAGTGCCTTGGGGGGCTGTAGAACCCTAGAGGGTGCTATATCAAATACAGGCCATTTACCATTTACATACAAGGATACTGCACACTGTAGGGAAACTAAGATAAGTGGCTAAAAAAGAAATGCAACTTATTTTAAGAACAAAAAGGAAAATGTAATGCTTTGTTTATTTTTCAATATATCCGAGTTGCGACATAATTACGTTTTCTGTTACTAAACAATATCGGATATAAAAGCTAATAACTGCATTTATTGTTGATTTGCAAAGGCAGCTGGCATATTATAGCCTATTTTACTGCAGAGGATCCAAAGCTGTGTGATGTTTTGTAAGGACCCCTGATGAACCCACTGTGATTATAGTAGAGGCTCCATTATCATTATGATGCATTTATTTATGAATAGACGATGAAAGTGTCAAATTGCAGGATTTAGTCACGAGATGCAAGTTCAACGAGAGTTTCAGATCATAATTTACCACGTCTTCACTTCCTCGTTGAACTGCATCATCTTTGACCATGTGTTCGATTAAAGCTCATTTATTGGTTGGTGGTTAGATTAGGTAATAAATATACTAATAATAAATCTAATGGCTTACAGTGCTTCACTGTGTTAATCTGTAGGATGATGATGTGAAAAAACTAAAACGTTTCACTACAGTTAAAGGTGCAATATGTATAAATGAAGTAAGAATGACATCCTGTGGTCAAATCTGGTTACTGCAATCACTTCCTCACTCCTGTTCCGGGAGTTTTATGGCTGTTGCCAGTTACGGATCAGCACCAGAAGATTCTAGATGACAAGTGAAGACGAGTCATACATAGTAAGTTGTTAAGTAGATAAATACATTGTCATTTCTGGTTGTAGCCCTCTTGGGTGTTTTACGGTAGGGAGCACTAACTACACTTATTACGGTAATATTTTCCCGGCATTAGCGGAAGTGTGGTTGTTTGCCGTCCTGCTGCTAGCTTGCTGTTATAGTTCTGAACGACTCATTAAAGAAAATAAAACGCCACGATTGACTCATTCACTTCACACATAAATTTCACTGTAATATCGAGTTGTTGGTAACTAGCCGACTATTTGCTTCAAATTCAAAGTTAGCATTGTTAGCTCAATGTTAGCCTTTAGCCTGATTCACCTGATATTAGCGTAAAACTAAAAGATGCCGTGGCTTCTTAGGCCTGAAATATACTTGCTGTTTAACGATTTAAAATGGCTGCCTTGCGTAACTTGTGTTGATTTGAAGCATTGTTTGTGCACTTCCCCTGAAATTTACGCAACGCAACACATTCGAACACTGCAATATACGAGTAACCAGCAGGTGGCGTTGACAAAACGAGCGAGCGGTGAGCTGCAGCTGCGCTTGGGAACTATTTGGTGGTTTAACCCCCCAATCCAACCCCTTAGTGCTGAGTGTCAAGCGAGGAGGCATTGGGTCCCATTTTTTCAAAGACTTTGGTATGACCCGACTGGGAATCGAACCCCGATCTCCCAGTCCCGAGGCGGACACTCATACCACTAGGCCACCGGAGCTCGTTTAGAGGTCTTTCATACCATCTACGATATCACTGCCGTCTATTTTTCTGCCATGATCTCAAAATTAACCAGTTACCAATCTCTTCTATTGACGCCATCTTTGTTTTGGTTGCGTAGCAGCAAGTATGTGAACAAAGACGCAGCCTGCTGGCTGCACCAACGCGAGGTTAAAAAGCAAGTATGTTCCGGCCCTAAGGGGTACAAGAAATAACTTCTGGGTCGCTCCTGTTTACTGGCTTCGGTTCTTTAAACAACTCTGGAGCTTTTTGCCTGCCGGTGTTGAATTTCAAAAAACAGTACAGCAACGTTGACTTGGCACAAACCTGGCAACCTCACAAACTTACCAATATAATCAGTAACTACGTCCCTCTTTTTTGTTTTTTTTTTAAAGGAGAGAAACTGACAACCCCCCAGCCATCGGAGAATGAAATCTGTTTAAAAATAACCTTCCTTCCAACATGATTGAGACATTTGACTGTTTTGTGATGATTTCGCTGTAGAATTCTTACATATTGCTCCTTTAAACTGTCAATTTTAAACTAGATTGTACAGTATTTTATTTTTTCATGTTATGAAGCACAAAAAGTATTCTAAATGATCTGAAACCCTGTTAACACTAAAATTAGATTTTTCCCCCAATAGTTAAATCTAGTTATAACTGGCAAGCCTACTAGCCTGAGAAAATTTGGCTTCATCATTTTGGGCAGATTCACAACAGTTTGAGCCAACTCAACAAAGCGGGACTAGTTATGAGCTGCTAGCAGCCAAGCAAACGTGTTAAAAAATCATCAACAGTTACAGTTTCTCGTTGTGGTTAGTGAATACACATTTTACAACTTAGTTAAGCCAGATTAGTGCTGCTGGCGTTAACACAGCAAACATTAACATTCTACACGTCCACCTTGGTGCTCCATTTCCATCTTGACTCGTGGGACCCGCAGCCTGTGAGTGTATTGCTTGCGACTACGGCACAGTCATTTGATCAGCAAATGAATGCAGATTATAGCCTTTCTGACTGAAGACAAAAGCCAGATGTGAGTGGGTTTTACAGTATAGCTGAGATGTGGGTGGAAATGGGCTTTACTAATCTAGATGAGCTATTAAAGAGTCTTTTGTTAAAGTTCACTCAGTTTTTCTTACCACTGTATCAGAGCTCTGATTGCTATCTCTACAGGGTCGCACTCTCATTTCCGTCTTGGTGAGTCGTGAACCACTTCATGCTTCAGGAGCCCATCTGTTCAGGCTCAAAACTCTGGTCGTTTATCCAGAGCTGAATGTTTTTTTCCACCATGCTAAAACAAAATGTACACACCTCTCATGGTCTGAGTATAACTGAAAATTTGCATCGAAATCAGACATTGTGAGGGAAAGGTATGGAACGTTAATGATGATAAAATAACCAGAAATAGTTGCAACAACAAGCAGGAACAACACTGGAAGGACAGGTGGGTGAATTTCTATGAAGGGAAAGAAAAGAAAAACCAACATTAAGATTGGAAAGTAAAAGAGACGGAGGAACTGGAGAGATTGATATGTTGTTGCCACATCTGCGGCTTCTCCTGTCAGTCCCTCACTTTGCACACGGTAATCTCTGAAGCTGCAAATGAGCCACCGCTGCACATATGAAACACCAATAATCTTGCACTCAGCTCAAAGTGACGTGCACGGTTAGTCACGGGGACAGGCCTGCTGCCTCTGAACATTGTCAAAGATTAATCCTGCCTGAAAAACTCACTAACCGTTTATAAGGGCCAAAGCATTCAGGACAGACAAAAAAAATACACCTGTTAATACAACGACCTCAGGAACCACGTTTTGTAAAGCCTGGCACATGCAGGAGATGGACGCGCTGTGCCACGGAAGCGCAGCAGTTTTGGGAAGTCAAATGGTCACACAGGAAGCGCCGCTGAACGCTTCTTGGAAAGTCACGCAATAGTCACATCACGCGGGACTTTATGGCGAGTAATCGCTGTGCCATAGGGACTTGAGAACAGGAACAGCCGCTCCACGGCGCGCCGCTTGAAATAGAACTGGCGCCTATCTTCAGCGCCTCTGCATGGACCGGCGCTTCTGGGACGCGACGCTGCGCTCCCCGTGTAGCCACTCTCATGGCTTCTAATGGCTTCTTTTTAAAATGACGGCGTTGGCGTGACGCGGCGTTGGCGTGACGCGGCGTTGGCGTGACGCGACGCAGCGCGGGCGTGACGCGGCGTGGGCGTGACGCGGCGTGGGCGTGACGCGGCGTGGGCGTGACGCGGCGCGGGCGTGACGCGGCGCGGGCGTGACGCGTCTGTCTCCTGTGTGTCCCAGGCTTTAAATAGATTCTTGATTGCAATCAGATTTCTGCAGACTTAAGTCGTAATTCATTTTCATTCCCCGGACTTGCACAGGATCAAAATTCATCAAGCCTGGAATACTTACTGTTTAGATTCTGTGTGTTCTTCATCATGCTTGGGTTTTCTAGGAAATAAAACAAAGAAACAGAGTAATCAAACACTGCAGTTGCTATAGAGAGATAGCTAGAGCATCATTTAGCAAAGAATTAATGTTAGAAGAAAGATCATACAGATCATACTAACCCTAACCCCAAACCCTAACCCTAATCCCAACAACAACAACAAAAAAAAAACTTTGTTGTTGATCTGTAACAAAGCTGAATTCCAGAGTTCTGGGAGAACACACTAAATGGCACATCCCAGATGGGGACGACCTGGGCTAGATAATGGACCTGGGAACACAAAGCAGTGCAACAGAACAACCAGGACACTTTAAGCAGCAGAGAAGGGAACTGCAGCTGTGGGCAGACAGTCAGAGAAAAAGGTTTAGAGACTCTGATTTTAATAGGCTGCACCAGTGTCTAACCTGCACAAAACACTCCGACGGCGTGTTTTCAGTGTTCTCGAAGGGATAGAGTAATTGCAAAAGAGGGAGCAGGAGGGTTTGCAGAGTATTAGCAGCCACTCTTAAATCCTACATTGTGAGCTATTTTGGGATGTTTAACTTTGTATAAGAGCAGGCAGAAGCTTCATGTGCAGGACAGGGTTAAACGAACCGGGTCTCGCTGTGACCATATTAACTCAATCCTTCAGAGACTGCAGGAGAAATGAATGTGTCCACTCTCGGTCTGCGGCCGTGTGTTTGCCCGCCCCTGCGAGTCTGCTTAAGTATACATGTGTGTTTCTGCATGTGGGTGCACTTTCCGTCTCTGCCTGTCAAAACTTCGCTTGTGCTGACTCTTCCTGCAGCCATCCCAGATGACTGAGATAACTATCAGCTTCAGGGTGACTAAAGTTGTACAGTGTCAGGATGTAAATGCAGCTCGTTAGCTGAGAGTCTTTAAACCAAGCCTCTGTTGCAATTTATTATCAATGTCTCCCAACCACTCGATGTAGAGCGCAGTGCCTCTAAATATCTCTTCAATTCCTTGACAAAAGAGAAATGTCTCATCTTAAGGCCACAGAGGATGGTGCCAGGGTCACTTAATCACCATTTTGTTCCCCTAAGCACGAGTGGAGGCAATCTAGAAGTAGCCGTCGGACAGATGGGCCACACTACATACAGTCGATGACACCTGAGAATGCGTTGGTGTGTTTAAATAGACGTTAGAGCAAAATGTCTCCCTAAAGTGTCTCTTTACTCTAAAAGTGGGCTCTTGTTAGACCTGCCCAGTCATTTGTGCATTTGTGACACACTTAAAACTCTGTTCAGATTAAGGTTCGTCATGTTTTACATCCAAAGCGCCCCCTCAGACCGGGGGAAGATCAACAAAATTGAGTCTTATGCAACTTTGCATTTCACTGTTAAAATGTGACCAAAAGAGTAAACGTGCAACACCGATGGCTTTATGCGCAGTCATCTAAGCTTTTCCGACAACCTGCCGTGCGGCCGTTTAGGCTGGCTTTATTCAAAGGTGATGGGGTTGTTACAGATAGAGATGCAATTCTTGCACGGCGTTTTGCATCTGATTTGCAAGAGCGGCTGATTCTGTGGTTCTGCTGAGGGATATTCACTGGAAATCAGGATATGAAGAGAGAAGTGCCGTTTTCTCCCAGGCTGCGCTGATGCTCGATTTTATAACATTTTGTAGTTGAAGCCTGGAGTTAAAACTTGGACCTCCTTCACAATCAACAATGCCTAGAATAAAAGGGAAGGTGATGCATAAAGTCCACCTTCAACACTCTGCCTTAGCGTCTTTAAGTGATGGAGTCATTTAAAATCAGAGTTCAAGTTGGATGCGATTGCTAATGTGACTTTTAGAAGTGAGTCAAGGGAATATCTTAACATCCATAAAAGTCAGGTCACTGCTACATATTCTATCTGTTATTTGATTAAAACTCTTTATGAAGAAGCTCCAGAAAAGTGAGACCCCTGCTGAGCCTCTAGGGTAAACCAGATCAGAGGAGCTGAAGTCCCCACATTACAGGTACATCAAACACGTCCAAATTACAATTAACACATTACCCTAGTTTGAACATTGAACAAAGTGTGTTTTCCACCACTGTCAACAACAAAGGTCCTTTGAATTTAATTATGAGTCTTTTGAGCCAAGGTTTGTTTTTGGCATTGAAAGCAGAGCAGAGTTAGACGAGCCTTAATGGCATGGTTACAGCATCCCTTAGAGATTAGTTCCTGCCAGCAAGGGGTGCCTTAAAACAAGAGAGGATTCTTCAATTAGACACATCATCTTACTAATCAAACATTTAAACCATTAATAACAGATCAGTTAAATCAAACACATTATTTTTCAAAGTATAGGATGAAGTAAATAGAACTATTTAATTTGAGGTTTTTCATAATCTATATTAGGTTCTACAGGGGTGGACTGGCCATCTGGCATACCGGGCATTGTCCCGGTGGGTCGTTTACCCAATGTGGGCCAGTCCAGTCCACCACCCCTCCTGCTCTGACGGCCGGCGGGATGCCAGGGCTGAATTTTCGTCCCAGTCCATCCCTAGATGCAAGTGACAAAATCTGAAAATGATTCATACGAAAGGCCCGTTTCCACTATCGGAACCTCCGGGTGATTTTACCGGACCTTTACGGCATGAAAGTGTCTCGATTTCACCAGGCAATAAAAAAAAACACTTTCTGGGCCATTTCAGGAACCAGCGGAGTACCTGAACTGGAGTTAGTACTCAGAAATGGCATGGTAGAGACTTGTGGTTAACTCTTGATAACTGGTCAGTAGCAAATTGGCGGACGTCACCAAACAACTGGCATTTGTGAAACTGGAAAAGTTGTTGGTGAAGCAAAATGGAAGCAAAAGAAAATAAGTTGCGTTGACACTGATTTAAAATCATTGTTCCTAAATCCCTAACACCAGAAAACGTGGTGGAAATCCGCCCAAACGCCATAACTTCTGCTGCTTTGTGGTCTCACAGAAACCTACTTCTGGTCATTGAACACCTCTTTTTACACCACACAGCCAAATTATACCATAGTTATGACATACAGAATAAAACTTTTGTTTTTAATGTCCGCGGGCGCCTTTTGGCGCTGATCGGTGACGACACTCACTGCTGAAGCAGTGGCGATACACTGACGTCTTAGTAAAGTCCCGAAACGAGACAACGGCTGAGAGGACCAAGCCAGCATGTTTCCCGGTCACTTTTCTCCCTCCCAGAAGTTTCCTGGAACTACAGTGGAACCACAGCTATGATTAAATCTGCTCCATGTGATATTAGGTCCACAGAAGCAAAACTAAGATTATAACCACAATTTTAAGAAATCTTCAAAGTTCAATCATTGGCATTTGTATTTGGGGGTACCCCTAAAACTAAACGTATCATTTCACCTAATTAAGTTGACAGTGAATGGAAAACACTTTATGATGTAGGGGTGGGGAACCCTGGTCCTCATGGGCTGGTATCCAGCATGTTTTAGTTGTTTCCCAGGATTCCCCACCCCTCTAGAGCAAGAACTACGTCAGGTTAAGGTGATTAGGTAGGCATACCAAAGACTATGAGACGAGTGTGCGTATCCGTGGAACCCAAAGGATTCTGAGCTGTGCAGCGGTACATGGAGCCATTAAGTTCTGCTGGCACTCTCTCCAGAATCAGCTCCTTGCCTTCTCGCTCGGTGCTGCCGTCCAGCAGGCGGCCTCCCACCCGCGTCCAGGTGAAGAGCGGCTCAGGAAACACCTCGTTCTATCACAGCCATTGGGAATGGAGACACAGTGGAGGCAAAAGAGAGAGAAGGGCTTAGGGTGGCTCAAAGAAAGCAAGTCCAAAAAATAAGAGAACATGAATAATACAAATTTCAATTTCCTCCTCATTCAGTGGCAAGTTAACAAAATGCATTAATAACCAGCTTCACTTTATAACCTTTGTGGCTCATCTCCCTTATGGACTTTGATTAACTGCATCAAAACTTTGGTTTGCTATAAAAAAATATTTTCCAAACACATTTCAAGACCTACAGATAGTTTCTGTACTTTGGAAACCTGGAGGGAGGCGATGCTAGCGTGCTTGCCATTTTGCATTTCAAATGAACAGTTATAAAAATACTCAAACAGCCAATAAAAGCAATAAAGGTCTATAGAAACCATAAAGATAAACAGAATAAACACATAACGAGACATATGGGGATTTTTTCTTATTTTTTAAATCAGAAAGGCAAAAGGCAAAGTTATCAGTCTTGGCACACAATCTTATCTGTTTATGAAATCCTGAAGCCTAAGTCCAGAGACGGATAAGGAACATTTTCATTCTGATCAGTCTGCAGCGATGCCTTGCAGACTGGCTATCTGCCACAGTCAAGCCTGTTTGTAATAACCAATCTTTACTCTGTTCAAATGGAGGCTTTAAACGAATCCCAAGGTCACTAGGCAAACAAACACATGTAGAAACCTGCACGGTCAATAGCTCGGTGCCTTAAAGCAGCAACAATACAGAATATTAAGTCTTTCCTATAAAAGTGGGAAAAAAGGGGAAAAGCTGGCTTGTTATTCCTAAGAAGTGACTGGGAAGTCACAAAGGAGATTTGTGCTGCGTGCCATTGATGTGTTCTCTACCAGGATTAGTCCGACTCTCTCCACCTGACTGGTTCTGGCTGCTCAGCTTTAATGTGTCATTACCGTCAAACAGACCGTCACTATCTACAAGCCAGTCATAACATGGACAGAGGTCTCTATTTTTAGCAGGATGAAACAAAAGCAGCCTTTATTTGAATATAGACAAAGAAAAAGCAGAAGCTACCAGCCTAGTTAACACAATGGTTCATTCTTATTTTGATGAATGCCATTCTTATGTTCTCTCACTGTAGTTAGCAGTTGTTCTGCACAAGACTTTATTAAAGATTAGGGGTGGGAATTTAACGCGTTATTATGATTAATTAATCAGACAAAATAACGCATTTAACCCTTTGGGCCTGAGGGCCCGACTTTGAAGTTTAGCAGCAGAATCCATGCCCTAAATATCAATATAGTCAAGCTGCACCTCTAAAGAAAGGTCAGAACCTTGGCTACAAGACCATGTAAACATTTCTTATGTGCTCCAAACACAACTAAAACTACAATCAAATGAGTGATCGGAAATCCATCTTCATGTGTTTTTGCTCTCAGTTTCTTACCTTTGATGTTTCACCTTGAAAAGTTCATTTTATCCAGACTTCATCATTTAACAGTTTAGATGGAAAACAAAGTCATTTTGACCAAAAAAAATCAGGCTTTGAACTCAAACATCCAGTAGGACTTTTCTCTTTCCTGGTTTGTGTACGTCCGTGTTATGACAAGTCTCATTGGCTGACTGAGCTGTCAATCTAATTTTGGTGAGTAACGCTTGATTCTATTGGCCCTAACGATCCAAATGAGGTGTCAATCATCTGAATCGACTAATCAGTCACAGAGATAGAAGGCTGAGTAGTGGAGCTTCTGGAATAGCTCCAGCCTATGCTAGCATTTTTTACGCAGCCGTTCAAAACAACTTTATTTTCCTGTTTATTTCATTTCTTTATTTTAGAAATTAAAAGAGCTTGACTCTACGATAATAATGTCTATTGTTTGATTCTCTGCCTCATTATTTTTGATTTTAAAAAATTGCTTTCGGGGAAAATTTTCTTGAACGATTAAAATGCGATTAATCAAGATTAATTAATTACAATGCCTCTAATTAATTAGATTAATTTTTTTAATCGAGTCCCACCCCTATTAAAGATACAAACCATAATATTCACAGAGAAAAAGATAAAAAACAACCTGGAACTGATCCGTGATTACCCAAAATGTGAGTTTAATGACAGATGTGAAAATGTTTCATGAAATGTAAATGTAGGTATGATAAAATATAAAGTTTGGTGAAGTATTAAATCAGGATGAGTTCTTTCCCCATAATGGCTTGAAAGATTTTTTTGTCACTCAAAAGTCCCCCCCTGCTGGCCATCAGGTTTTTAGGCACTCCTTTGGCTTTAAAAAGGCAACATTTGCCGGTTTTTTAAAGCAGAATTGCATAAAATTAAACAGTAATTCCCTTATTTCAAAGTAAATATTTGCAGAAAGCATTTGCTTTCCTCCAGCAAACATAAACAGCATTAAGTGTTCACATTTATATGCTAGTTTACAATGAATTTGGCCTTAAAACCCCAATAGAGCGAACCTACCTGGAATCCGTGCACAGAGATCCGCACAGTGTCCCCCACCTTAGCCCTGGTTGGGGTCATGAGGAGTTTAGGACCTTTAGGTGCAGCTGAAAAAGAATTAAAAAGAAAACAAACACAAATAAGACAAAGGTCACTGTGCTTAGCATGGAGAACAAATCCTGCTGGACACCTGTTATGTCGCAGAGGGAGAGAGACAAATACAATTTCCTGTCAATTAAGGTCATGGAGCGAGAGGCGAGGGACCTGCAGGTTCTTTCATCCAAAGGACTGTGCTGGATTTATTCCCCTTTGGAGAGAAAAGAAACTAAATTGGGTAGATACTCATTACTGGAGGAGAATGGGAGTGCAACGGGTGGAGTGTGGAGGCAGTGAGATAAGGGACACTCAGAGAGCTAATTCCCTCGTCTGGGTGGGGACAGCAGTCCCCAGATGGCTTTCATTGCTATACCACCTAAAACAATAGGCCACAGTAGGAGAGGAAACAGACAGAGTCCAATATTGTGATAATTTGAAGGGTCAGAACCTGCCTTGTGTACGAGGGGGCGAGATAAAACGAGGAATTTGCATTTGTCCTAAAATCGTAATTTTATTCCTGCTAAATCATAAAATACATGACATCCGGCCATAAGCAGGTTTAACACCAGCTATGATGACTAACAAGTCTCTGAACCCTTTATAGGGCACGCATTGAAATACTTTGAAATTTAAAATTTCAACCACAGGGTGTTATTGTGGTTTTTAACTAAAGTTTTCTCAAAAATGTTTATTTTCATGCAGAAAATCACAGAAAATGAAGCGATCATATATGAACGCTGGCCCTGTCCTGGTAAAAGAAATCCTAATTTAGAATAATCTGGCTCATTTTAGAACGTGATATCAAGACAACAATACAATTATTGTAAACTATGGTATATTTTCATAAAAATGTATTACTGTAGAATAATTTTGAGGGTTATTGAACAATAGGAACCATTTCAGCTCAAATATAGAATATTAGAATGTTCTATAATTGAACATCTTCCTCCTCTTCATCATCATCACTGATGGTGAGATTTGCTGCCATAATAACGGTCTTCCTCTGTTTTCCATAGAAACCTTAGAAGAAAACTGCTAAATATATTCAATATTATTATTGCTGTTATTAATCTTACCATGATTATGAAGATTAAGCCTAAAAAAGTTGACTAAAAATAAACAATTGATTTTACTTGTTCAGGGCGTATGATCAAATATGGCAGCTTTGACTTTCATGCTGATTTCACCAACTTCATTGAGTTTAACATCTACAACACATATTTCCTTATTTAGCACAAATAGTCAACTGGGAGTTACATAAAGCGAGCATTATTAGTTTTAGAGATCCGACTGTAAACACAAGAAGTGGCCGGGCTAGAAGAAGGCAGTTTTCTGGTTCTGCAGACACCAATATTTGATGCATCACAGACCCGCTCTGATTGGTCGATTGGTGCCATGGCGCAAGCTGTGACTAGCTTGATCTCTGATGATCGATTGGGTGAAATCCTGTGATTCTAAGAGCGTGTGTAAAGGCACACTGACATCATTTATGATGTGTCTAAATATAGACGCTGGCCCTATAAAGGGATCTACTGCAGCTCCCATACGTGAAGTCAAAGGGCTGAATAACACGCAATGAGAATAAAGTTGAAGGTATCTAATCAGTGAAGCCTGGAACTCATAAATCACACAAGATCTTGTTTTGACTCAAAATAATTAATAAACAGACGACGTACAAATGACCCAGGTTTAGGGCTATTAATCTGGTAATAAAATGTCCACCATGTTTAATGAATCAGGCCCTTATTGGGCAGTTGTTGACTACATGCAGTCATCTAATATTAGATGAGAATAGCAACAAATATTTAAAAAATCTGACTGGTAAAAATAGGAAACACTAAATAAATAAGAACACAAGCAAATTATGACACTGTATCCATACAATAAGCAAACAAAAAATATAAATTTGTATAAAATTAATAAAATAATAATAAATAATAAAAAAGGAAAAAACTAAGAAAAACAAACAAAAAATAAACAAAAATAGTTCAATTCTGTAGAAAATGGAAACTCTTCCATCTCTGGAAACACCTGGCAGCCCAAACCAACAACACCATGCAGACGCTGCCACAGCTAAACACTTCATCCTAATCTCAGATGGATGGGATTTCACAGGCTGAGGCTGGCAGGGCAGTGGGAAGCTCTCGCTTTTCCACTCCTACACGTTCACCGAGAGGTATTTTTACATATTGGTGTCATGCAGTCGGAACTTGCGAGGCATATGGCTGGGAAGATGATGACCAATTTCTGGGACGAGCTCCAGCAGCGACAGTTGGTGTTCCACGTCACCACCTTTGATTACGGCAGCGCGAGTACGACGGACACGACGCAATCTCTTTTGGGCGAGGACGTCGCAGGGGAAATGAGCCGCAGGTCCACCAGACCACCTCCTCACACCTGAATTCTTCATCCTCCAAGAGAAAACTGTTTTCACTTCAGGACAGGTCAGAGAACAAACACGCCTCCCAGAAGAAAAAAAACAAATGATGTATCCTGCTCCAGGTGCACTTCAGTGCCAAGTGAAAACACCTACAGGTCTGCCCATCTGCAGAACAGATTTAAGGAAACCTGTCACATTAGCTGGGTGACTGCTTCTGTTGAAAAAAGCTTCAGAGGCAGGCAAACTAAATTAAACAGACCTGACAAACTGCTGGATTATTCACTGCTCTCAGGGGGATAAATAACATTTACGAACATAGAGATGTTCTTTAGGTGAGTATAGGAAGCAAAACACATCTATATATCACTCAAAAGGCAAATTATTAGGGTTCATGTCAGAAATAAAACTTATCCAATCATACGGCAGCAACTAAAGAACAACAGACTGGAAAATAAGGAACGTAAGACTTTAAAGAGTAGGTTTTGGTGCCAGACGAGCCAGGTGGTGGTGGTGGGGCTTCAGAAAAATGGAGCTACTGGGAACCATCTATAATTCATAAAGGAGAACATATTTAGTGAGCAGCAGTTATGTGAAGAAAAATGCCGTGCTGGTTTCAGCGGTCAGGAGAATGGGCAGACTGGTTCTAGATGATTTAAAGGCAACAAAAGCTTCAACGACCATCGATTCCAACCCAACGGTCGGCAGAAAAGCATTTGTGAAACTCAACATGTTGAATCTTGATGCACCAACGGAAAACCAAACAATGTGACACTAGCTACGTTTACATGGGCTCAATAGGAATGAATGCCCTATCAGATTAAAAATTCGTAGGGCTGCACAATATATCGCAAATGTATCGTCATCGCAATATCAGCATGCGCAATAGGCATATCGCAAAGAACAGAAAAATATCGCAATTAATGGTCATCTTAGATTTTTGCTACACATAATGCATTTTGTCAATCAAACACTAACCCTTCACCCATCTGGCCAATCGGTTGGGTTCTTATAGGTTAGATGCCTTGGTGCCTAGGTGGGCGGCACTTCATTTGGATGGCTAGCAAACACCTGAGTTAGCTTAGAGAGCGTCACAATGACTGAGGGTAAGATGTGTGTGGAAAATGTTAGCGAGAAAGAACTCATAATTCAAACAGCATGACTCTTATTTCAAAGTACTTGTGTTCAACAAACACAAGTACTTTGCAAGACATGCCAAACACATGTGGCAACCATGAGGGGAAACATGACAAATATCCGTTTTCACCTCCAACGCAACCATAAAGATCTATATACTGGGCTCTAGAAAGCTAGCGTTAGCAAACCCAAAGTTAAGACAAGTAAGAGCACAACAGCCCAGCAGATGCCCATGGGTGGAACTCCCTATGAGAAACCATCAAAGCGGTACAAGGACATAACAGAAGTAGTCGTTAAGTGCTACGGGAGTAAACATTCGTTTAGCTCTGTAAATGTTCTACAGTGTTGTCCCATTGTTTTTAAATCGCTCAAACATATTTTAATGATTATTGTTTACAAAAATATTGAAACATTTTGTTACTGTGTTAATACTAAAGATAGAGGATGGAGTGGTGTGTCTAGTATATATACAAAAACTGCAGATTTAAGTATTTGTTCATTTATCGCAAGTAACATCGATATCGCAATATTAAGCACCGCTATCGCATTTCGCAGGTTTTCCTAATATCGTGCAGCCCTAAAAATTCGTCATGTAAACATGTCAATCGGAATATTCTGATCCGAATTAAAATTATATTCCAATTGAGAGAGGTGGTTTTGTCCGATCGTCGTTCCGATTGACGTCCATGTACACACCCATTCGGACTGTTGGAGTAGAATAATGCCCCCTGCGCATGTGTGCAGCTTCAGCGTGACGTCTTTCCGCCTTTGCAGACGCTCAGGACAAGTGGAAAACATGGCGGTTGCCGACACTATTTTTTTTACTGGAAACACTACAGAGCTCAATATTATTGAACGTCTCGATGGCCGAACGGCTAGAAAAGAAGAATTTTTGATCTGATAGGGAATCGATTGTGATTACTTGTGCCCGTGTAAACGTAGCTACTGTTAAAATCACCCATAGAAACATTTAACATGTAATTTAACACAAACACACACCTGCTCTTTGAGTTTCTGGCAAAGCACAAACCGAGGTGTTAAGCTGGCTGATCTCATCTTAATACCATTCGGTAGGAAAGGAGTCTTCATTCACGTGTTTAGTGATGTTGAAGCAACAACTTTGCTCATCTAAATTAAAAACTAATAAAACTGATTAATTATCAAGGCTCCCCATTCATAAATGAACTGATGCTCAACAATGATCTCTTCTTTTAGTGTCCCAGTGCCCACCAGCAGCTTCAGTTACATTTGTATGAGGAGCACAGAGCGGTTCATGAATATGCATGAAACCTGATACAACATTGGTCAATTGTCAGGCTGTCGCTCGCTCTCTGAAGGCAATATTAAATCTCTGAAAGAGTTGTTACTTATGAGCACTGAAAAGATCTCCCATTCATTTCCCAGCCACACACACACACACACACGAAAGAACCAAGAGGGTGTGTATGAGTGCAATTACCCAGTTACAGCAGCCTAATATAAATGAATAGAACACGTTAGTAATGAGATCCATAGCGGGGCAGTGATAATTAGAATTAGAAAATGTAGAAATAAAACCAAAACGATGACACATTTTTTCTATAATTCAAATCAACAGAACCTTGAATGTAATTTTAAACTATACTATCCTCCCAAATGAATGGAATATAATTCATTTTTCAAGGTGGATCAAACCCAGAGCAGGTCGGTGGATGCTTTGCATGCAAGTCCTCTCTAATTAGAATCAACAAATCCACACTTTCAGTTCTTTTCTTTAGAAGTTTGGATAAAATAAAACGAACGCCAACACTCTTGTCTTTGAAAGAACAAGAGCGGTGACACATTAATTACTGCAGCGAGAACAGGAGCTTGTCAAAATATTAACACCTTTGACATTTAGCAGGAGTTTCGCCTCGTCATTGGTCGTGTCTTCGGTTTCAGCAGCAAGACGAGAAAAAGTGAAATGTAGTTAGAATCCTTACAGCAGCTTGTCATTTTACCTATGAGACAAGCTGCTACCCTCTTGTTTCAGACGTATCCTTTTCCTATTTGCTTCATACATAAAGATGGCAGTTATGACATTTTAAGACAAACTTCTGGTCATTTAGAAAAATAACAGGCCAAGTAGCTTATTTAATGTTTGAGTGTTGTAGTTCATATTGTTTCCTAAACTAGAATAAGAGGAATCAACACAGATGTTCAAACCAAGCAGGTCTGTCACGATCTCTTAAACTTAGCACCTGCAAGTCGTTTCACAGCCTAAATAACTCTTGCAATTCACAGTCCATTAAAAGGTCAACTTTACTCATATTTTTAATACATTTGCAGTGGTTTCTAGTAGGAACCAATGTCTAAGTCGTTCTCTGGGGGACAAAAGCTCTGGTGCACCCGTTTCAGGACAGAGAATTCAGCTGTAGGAGAAAAGTGGCAGAACACGACAGATTTGGAGTCTTATTTCCAGATTTTGATATCTCGCTTCTGATTGGCTAACAGCAACGCGACTCTACCACCGACTCTGTTTGCTCTGCAGCATTGATGCTTTATCTCCACAAATAACACAAGCCTGGAGGAGTTCTGCCGTGTGGTGGAGTTGCTAATGCTAACAGTTAGCTTCTACTAGCCAAGACGTTCTCTGCTGTTTCCTGGACGCTAAACCAACAACAGCCTTCCCCGTGGTGAGTCAAGATGGGTGAGTCCATGAATGCTAAGTGACAGTGTGACGTAGATCTGTCAGGATTTTCTAATCCTAGAGTTTCACCGTCTATTTTCTATCAGAAGCTAATGCAAGAGATAGGTGGAGGAGACTATTTTCACGTTCAGCCTGCATGAAAAACTCAGAGTGACCGATTATAATCAGTGAGGTTGTGTCATGTGGTGGGTGGTTGTTGTAGGACCCTAAATGCAGGTGAACAGGAGGCAGACTGGCAGGCAAAAGAACTGTTTAATATGAATAATGGTAGGTAGTGATACAACAGGTAGACAAGATGAGGACCTGACACAGACCAGGACAAACAGAGGGTTTAAATACATGAGGGTAATCAGGAATCAGGTGGGTAGGACAACAAGGGGCAGGTGAGTCCAATAAACCCTTAACGAAGGGGGACAGGACAACACATCTGAAGGAAAAGGAGCAGATCCTGACAGGTTGACCTTTGACCACCATGGCCACTAGAAAGGCCTTGTTGTTTTTTTATGTTTTGTTCAGCGCCTTGGGCTTCTGTAAAGGCAGTGGAAGGCACTATACAAATAAAATTTGATTGATTGAGCAGTCATTTTGACAGCTGCATTTAAAGATCAATAAATTCACCTTTAATTTTTGATTTTAGATCATATTTATTGTAATTAGCTAAATAATGTTTTTAAAACATCGTATCTTCCGGTCAGTTTCCCCCTCCCAGAAATTATCCTGACGTTCCGACAACGGAAACACGCCTTCTGTTCGACCATCTGAATCAACAGACCTCAAAACCTGTGAAGCCATGATGTTTAGATGATCAGAACTAGCACATTCACACTAAAAGTTTTCAGGTTTGAATTATTTTAAATAAAATTGGCCCAACAGTTAGTTTGGTTCCTCCATGGGAGTTTCTCCCCGTTCCTCCTCAGTGACATCGCTCTGACTGCCGTCTACTGCAGGTGAGATACTCACCGATAACCACTTCAAAGAACCCCACTTAAAGTGTCCTCAACTATCCCTTTCAAGCTCCTCCAGTCTTTCCACGAGATGATAATGACAGCTTTTGTAGAGTCATGCAGAGTGACCGTAGCGCCTCATCAGCACAGAAAAAAGGCGACTTTTAATTAGATGGGAGCTGGTAACGCGAGATAAAATACTGACAGTAAGACGACACAGCAAGCCAACATGGAGACGCTGCCGTCTCCGCATTCAGACTTCAGCCATCCTTCTCATCCTGTGGAAGATATTGTCTTTGTTTATCATGTCAGGATTGCATGGCTCGTTTCCAGGAGGACTATGCCAATGTGTTGCCTTTGAAGTCTTAATTGGATATGCTGGAAGCCATCTTTGTTTTTAGATAAAAAAAAAGATTGGGTGTGTATGCATCGCTCTTGGATCACACCACAAACTGTTTATCAAACAGATATACACACACAAGCACCATTAAAACTTAACCTGAGGTTTCCATTTATGACTCCCGTTTTTTGAATCTTAGATTTTGTGGCTGGGTTAATTTGCAGGTGAGAAAAGTGTTTTTCTTCTCCTTTAAATAAAAACAATAGGATTCTGAGGCTCACTGGAGGTGTGGGGGACTCCAGGAAAGTGTTCAGTGAAGTTTGATGAAGGGCAGCATCTCTGAAATAGTCTAACCGGTTATATAACGTTGGCCAGTGTGTCTAAATTTTCATTTGACTTCCTTAATTCAGGTTGACTTTTTCAATAACGGTCCTAGGTTAACTCAATCTAGCAACAGACAGCTCCATGAATTGGCCTGTCAGTCACTTGGAGTTGTGCATTTGCCGCTAAACTCGCAATCTGCTCAGCTGTGACACAATTAGGCAGCATCAAATGAGAATCAGTGTTCTGCGTACATTTGCAAGGGAGACATAAGAAGGCCGAGTTGCTTCCAGGTGAGACGGCAGAAGATTAAAAGCAGATGAACGTGCTTGAAGCCAAGTTTCAGGAGTTTAAGAGCGGAATAGAGACATGGTGGAGAAAAACTTAAAGCATGCTCACCTAGAGTGACCTCTGTCTGCATAGGCATGGACAGTGCTGGGTGTTTAACTTCACAGCTGAACAGAGCGTCGTTGTCCAGCTGAGGGTTGAGGGTCCAGGTGAGTCTAGCCTGCACAACCACAGAGCCGTCGCTCTGGGGGATGTGGGTGTGGCTAAAGTAGTACAGAGGGTCCGTGGTGTGCACCCAGCGGGGGAACTCCCGGCTCACCACCGTCTCTGGGATGACCTCCGTGGCAGGGCTCGGCTCGTAGGCCTGCTGGCCCTGAGTGTGGAAACGCTGAGGGCTTTCTGTGTACAGGCGGGCCGACCGGCCTTCGGGATCGAGGAGGGAGAGCGACCGATGCAGTTTGGTGTCATCGAGGTCTCTGCTGATGAGCGGCCTGGCTCCTCTCACGCCTGCCGAGCCTCCCATCTTCTCCATGGCGGAGGGCTCGATGTAGGAGATGACCTCTATTAGCTCGCCGTCACGCTTAAAGTACACCTGATGACGAAAAAACAAACACAGATTCATCAATTTATGACTTTGAAATGAGTCGTCACAAGTGTTAAAGGTGGAATATGGAACACGAACACCATAGCGATATCTATGGTAAATGGCCTGTATATGTATATCACCACAACGGTGCCCTCTAGTGGCTGGTAGATGTAAACAAACCCAGTGTCGTGCCCGTCAAAATAAATGTTTTATTATTTTTTAATTAAAATTTTGCTTTTAAAGGAAACACTGTACCTTCATTCTGCACACCTCTAAACGCCCCATGGAGGCATTATTATTATTTTTTTTAAATATAGCTTTTTATTAAATATAGAGAAAAGAAAAAAGGCAAAACGTTTAAATTTCCCACATTTTTCTCTTTTGTTTCTACCTTTTTCTTTAGTTCTTCACAAGAAGTATTTTACTTTTTCCATTTTTATTTCAATTTCTTTTTTTAAAAAAAGTAAAAATCCTATTTACATTCAGATGCTATGGTTATTAACAGAGGCGGTTGAGCTCTTTGCTTCCTACTTATGATGCTTCTACAACCTGACAGTAGCCTCTCTCTGCCTAATTGAATCCACTGGACATAATTAAGAGAGCACACACCTGTTTACAAAAAGCTCTAACGGGTAATGATGCATGTCTGCGTAAACAAAGCCGTCAAGTCCGTTGTTCACAGAAACACGTCAGGGCACACAGCTGAAGAGTGACGAGAATATTTAGTGGCCTTTTACGTTGCAGAACATTTCAACTAAACCGACTAACCCTGGGGGTGGAGTGATTTGGTCACAACGGAAATGAATTAGCGTGGTAAAGACAACCCACCGCATGAGCAGCGCTGCACCAACCCGTCCTTTACGTCAGAGCAATAAGAAGAAAGAGGCTGGTTGAAAACAGCTTGATGGGAGAGTGGATGAATCAGATTATGAGAAGCAAAATCCTTTTGTCTGATAAAAGATGGAACTATATTTTGCCACAGTTGCCAGCAGCGTGTGTGAAGTAAACCAGACACCAAACACTCTTTCATCAGCACTACTCCCACAGTCAATCAAGGGGATGATATGCAGTGGTCTTTTAGGAGACAGCTCTTTAGGCAAGAGCTGGGGAAGTAGACAGATGGAAACAAAATAAACACATTTTCTAAAATGAATTTAGACATGCAATAGTGATTTGGGCTAGACAACCTGGCTGAAAGTACTTAGACAAGTGGCTTTGATCAGACGTATGAAATTCCTGAAGTGACCCAGTGAGAGTCTAGAATTGAACCTAAAAGAGCATCTCTGCAAAATGTTCAAATGGCTTTGCATTCCCACTTAGCTTGGCTGAGCTTCAAAATATCTGCCAAGATGAAAAACCCACAGACTTTCAACAAAAAGTACACCAAGATTACGCTCCCAAGATGGCTCCAGGTTGCAAATGATGCAGACTAACATAAAAAGACTTCAACCAAACGGCTTTCAATCACAGAGTGGACAATTTAAAATATAATGCAACTCTCCATCAAGACGCTTTACACATATTACTTAATGTTAGTTTAACCAAGTCTCAGGGATCATTCGTCCCTTCACTTTCAGCCAAAGAGCCCTTTATGCTGATGGCCAAGCATGCATAAAAACTAAAAAGTACCAAATATTCAGTGTTAAAGCCATAAATAATAATAGTTTAATTTTGTGACAATTTGTTTTACATTTGAACTTTAGCATTCTTGGTAAGTAAGGTTAATATCAGTTTACGTTACTATTATTTTGAAGTACTGGCTTTTATTTTGAAAGTATCATTTCGGGTTAAGACGCAGTTTTTTATGTTGAAACTAGAAGATTCTAGAAGGATAATGGAAGTGCGGAGCAACAGTTTATGACCGTGTTTACCGTGTTTTTTGTTGAAACCAAGGAAAATGGAGTTGCTATTTTGTTAGGTGATGTTTGTTTTTCTAGATAAAGATTTTTCCTTTACTTTCCGATGATGCTTCCAGAATGACACAGATATTGGATCTGTTGTCATAACATAAAGTAAAGAAATGCACAGCATTTTAGATTTAAAGTAACACAGAGCAGTTTTCTGCTCCTCCGCCCTACTGGTTGAAGGTGGAATTACAACTACCGTAAACAACCCTGATGCAGCTTGCTGTAGCTAGCGCTAACAAATTGCTAACGCTAACAGGAACCAAGTCTTACTAAATAAGCCACAAATCAAAAAGATCCACTCTGTTGGACAAATAATATTATTACTTACAAGTCCAATAGCAACAAAGCCAGGTCACCATCAGTTTGTGATTTTATAGCCTTTATCAGCTTCCTCAAACTAGCATAGGCCACACTGAAGTTTACTCCGGTTTTAGCTTTTTGCTTCACCTCCAAAGACATTACTCTCTTACTTTTACTTCCAGGCTCCGCCATGATAACAGAAAAGCAAACTTCTTTTTTTCTTCTTCTTGTGCTTTTTTAATGGCTCCTTTGATGGCGTTTCCTTGCCTTACCATATCTGGCTCATCTGAACTCAGCCAAATATAATTTTTACAGATGTTCTCAAGTGTGTGTGTACGGGAGTTCGGGGGGTGCTGACTGTGCCAATGTTTTTAAACTTGTGTATGGGAGGGATGGGAATGAGGGTTATATAGGGTCATTTTAATCTGTAAAGCACTTTGAGTTGCATTATTTGTTGGAAAAGCGCTTTATAAATAAAGTTTGATTTGATTTTTATTGACGATCAGCAAATCGAAAAAGCTAACTGCACAGAAAACAGTCATAATGCAGGTATAAGAGCGCCCCCTAGAACACCTACCCGCTCCCCAAAACTGTTAAGTGCTTTATCTGGCCAGCAGAGGGCTGCAGAGTGCTCTCAATATGAAACTCAACTAACTCAGCAATCACCGAGATCAATGTTAAAGCTCTAGCTTAAAGTTTAAAAACTATTTAGCGTTACTTTAATTTCATACCATTGAAATTATTTGGTTTTAGAGTAATTAAAAACATCTAAAATCTCTTCTGCACCATTCCCGTCACATTGGAGCTTTGTCCAGACTATTGCAGGGTTTCCAGCATCAGTCCACAAGTTTATTAACATCTGACAGCCTAATCTCCTGACAGGGAATTCATGTTTCATTCTAGTACATGGCCACAAGATATTGGCATTGTAACAAGGTTGCATAGTCTTTGCCTGTGGTAATGCTATTTTGGAGACAAAGTGCCTTTTCTATGGTCGCTGAAGGAAGAAAAATTCAATCCACGTCTCTTTTGAGAACATTTGTCCATCTGAACTCAATTTTCAGAAGATCAAAGAATCATTAATGTGAGCTTTGCATTCCACAATATTATTTCTCAGTCTCCGGTAAGCAGAATGTTCAAGTAGAGCTGAAATCCCAACGTGTGATGCCTCCAGCATGTATCTGCAATAGATCCAGGTCCCTGGAAAACAGCAGGATTTTCAAATGTAAAACCTCTCTATAAAAGGACATTAACCTTTGAAGTGACAATATCCCCGGTGACTTTTCACACAAACTTCAGTATTCTGAGATGGAGGGAAAAAAAAGCTTAAAAATGTGTCCAAATGCAAGTTCAGACTCATTTTTCAAATGGATTGATTTATTTTTAAATGGACGTGGCCCGCGGAGTCTCATTCACGTTAACTTTATTTTAGCAATTTCAAATTAATGATGGAGGCAGGGGGTGTCTCTGTTGGCCCTCTTGTTATGTCCATAACTGACAACATTACAGGTTCCTTCTGGGCTGCTGGGTCGTACCTTACTATGAATAGCAAAGACTGAAAACTGTTGCAGTCTATCATCATCACAAGTAGGATTACACACACAGGGGTAGGCGTCATTGCTCAAAGCCACTAAGCAACATTTTAGCTAGGAACAAAGATAAATAAAACACATTTAATTGTCTCTTCCCCACACCGAGCCGTTTGGTCATTTCACCCGTGTACGGATCTCCATACCCGCATGACTTTCCACACAGTTTAAAAACGCAGCTCGTTTCAGATTAAAATGTCTAAACTTGTGTTTTAAAGAGTATTTCCCCACATTAGACACTAATTTATGCTTCGACTTGTCTGGTAATCTACTCGATAAGATAATAATTCACTTAAAGCCACAATGTGTAATATTTTTACCTGTTTACTACCAAATTCTGTGTATCCAGTGCACAAACTTGTCCTTTTTCATTAATATTTCTCACCAACATCAATTCTAAATATTCCTCTCAGCTTCAAATTTTACATTTTTAATACATAAATTGTGGTCGACGCTCCATGGTCATCCTCCATCTTGAAATACGGTAGCTATTTAGGGACATAC